>CANSZD010003235.1:0-165523 GCA_947648045.1 Beta corolliflora
CAAACAAAGCTAATTGAATTATATGAAAGTCAAAATGAAGTCAAATAAAGCTAATTGAATCAAATGAAACTCAAATGCATTCAACAAAGCTAATTGAATCAAAAGAAACTCAAATGCATTCAACAAAGGTAATTGAATCAAATTCAAGTCAAATGAAGTCAAACAAAGTTAATTGAATCAAATAAAAGTGAAATGAAGTAAAACCAAGCTAATTGAATCAAATGAAAGTTAAATAAAGTAAAAACATAGCTAATAGAATCAAATGAAACTCAAATGCATTCAGCAAAAGCTAATTGAATCAAATGAAACTCAAATGCATTCAAGAAAGCTAATTGAATCAAATGAAACTCAAATGCATTCAAGAAAGCTAATTGAATCAAATGAAACTGAAATGTATTCAACAAAGCTAATTGCATCAAATGAAAGTCAAATAAAAGTCAAACATAGCTAATTAAATCAAATGGAACTCAAATGTATTCAACAAAGCAAATTGAATCAAATGAAACTCAAATGCATTCAAGAAAGCTAATTGAATCAAATGAAACTGAAATGCATTCAACAAAGCTAATTGAATCAAATGAAACTCAAATGCAATCAACAAAATTAATTGAATCAAATGAAACTCAAATGCATTTAACAAAGCTAATTGAATCAAATGAAACTCAAATGCATTCAACAAAGCTAATTGAATCAAATGAAAGTCACATAGCTAATTGAATCAAATGGAACTCAAATGCATTCAAGAAAGCTAATTGAATCAAATGAAGCTCAAATGCATTCAACAAAGCTAATTGAATCAAATTCAAGATAAATGAAGTCAAACAAAGCTAATTGAATTATATGAAAGTCAAATGAAGTCAAATATAGCTAATTGAATCCAAATGAAACTCAAATGCATTCAACAAAGCTAATTGAATCAAATGAAACTCAAATGCAATAAAAAAAAGCTAATTACATTAAATGAAAGTCAAATGAATTAAAAATAAAGCTAATTGAATTAAATGAAACTCAAATGCATTCAACAAAGCTAATTGAATCAAATAAAACTCAAATGCATTCAACAAAGCTAATTTAATCAAATGAAAGTCAAATGAAGTCAAACATAGCTAATTGAATCAAATGTAACTCAAATGCATTCAACAAAGCTAATTGAATCAAATGAAACTCAAATGCAATCAAAAAAGCTAATTACATCAAATGAAAGTCAAATGAATTCAAATAAAAGCTAATAATTAAATGAAACACAAATGCATTCAACAAAACTAATTGAATAAAATAAAACTCAAATGCATTCAACAAAGCTAATTGAATCAAATGAAACTCAAATTCATTCAACAAAGCTAATTGAATCAAATGAAAGTCAAACATAGCTAATTGAATAAAAATTAAACTCAAATGCATTCAACAAAGCTAATTGAATCAAATGAAGCCCAAATGCATTCAACAAAGCTAATTGAATCAAATGAAAGTCAAATGAAGTCAAACATAGCTAATTGAATCAAATGGAACTCAAATGTATTCAACAAAGCTAATTGAATCAAATGAAGTCAAACAAAGCTAATTGAATCAAATTCAAGTCAAATGAAGTCAAACAAAGCTAATTGAATCAAATTCAAGTCAAATGAAGTCAAACAAAGCTAATTGAATCAAATTAAAGTTAAATGAAGTCAAACCAAGCTAATTGACTCAAATGAAAGCCAAATAAAGTCAAACATAGCTAATAGAATTAAATGAAACTCAAATGCATCCGGTAAAGCTAATTATTAAATTAAAATCAAATGCATTTACCAAAGCTAATTGAATAAAATGAAACTCAAATGCATTCAACAAAACTAATTGAATCAAATGAAACACAAATGCATTCAACAAAACTAATTGAATCAAATGAAAGTCAAACATAGCTAATTGAATCAAATGGAACTCAAATGCATTCAACAAAGCTAATTGAATCAAATGAAACTCAATTGCATTTAACAAAGCTAATTGAATAAAATGAAACACAAATGCATTCAACAAAACTAATTGAATCAAAATGAAACTCAATTGCATTTAACAAAGCTAATTGAATCAAATGAAGCTCAAATGCATCCAACAAAACTAATTGAATCAAATTCAAGACAAATGAAGTTAAACAAAGCTAATTGAATTATATGAAAGTCCAATGAAGTCAAACATAGCTAATTGAATCAAATGGAACTCAAATGTATTCAACAAAGCTAATTGAATCAAATGAAGTCAAACAAAGCTAATTGAATCAAATTCAAGTCCAAATGAAGTCAAACAAAGCTAATTGAATCAAATTCAAGTCAAATGAAGTCGAACAAAGCTAATTGAATCAAATTAAAGTTAAATGAAGTCAAACCAAGCTAATTGTCTCAAATGAAAGTCAAATAAAGTCAAACATAACTAATAGAATTAAATGAAACTCAAATGCATCCAAAGCAAAGCTAATGGAATCAAATTAAAATCAAATGCATTTACCAAAGCTAATTGAATAAAATGAAACTCAAATGCATTCAACAAAGCTAATTGAATCAAATGAAAGTCTAACATAGCTAATTGAATCAAATGGAACTCAAATACATTCAACAAAGCTAATTGAATCAAATGAAACTCAAATGCATTCAACAAAGCTAATTGAATCAAATTCAAGACAAATGAAGTTAAACAAAGCTCATTGAATTATATGAAAGTCAAATGAAGTCAAATAAAGCTAATTGAATCAAATGAAACTCAAATGCATTCAACAAAGCTAATTGAATCAAATGAAACTCAAATGCATTCAACAAAGGTAATTGAATCAAATGAAACTCAAATGCATTCATCAAAGCTAATTGAATCAAATTCAAGTCAAATGAAGTCAAACAAAGCTAATTGAATCACATTCAAGTCAAATAAAGTCAAACAAAGCTAATTGAATCAAATTAAAGTTAAATGAAGTCAAACAAAGCTAATTGAATCAAATTCAAGTCAAATGAAGTCAAACAAAGCTAATTGAATCAAATCTAAAGTCAAATGAAGTCAAACAAAGCTAATTGAATCACATTCAAGTCAAATAAAAGTCAAACAAAGCTAATTGAATCAAATAAAAGTTAAATGAAGTCAAACCAAGCTAATTGAATCAAATGAAAGTCAAATAAAGTAAAACATAGCTAATAGAATCAAATGAAACTCAAATGCATTCAACAAAGCTAATTGAATCAAATGAAACTCAAATGCATTCAACAAAGCTAATTGAATGAAATGATACTCAAATGCATTCAACAAAGCTAATTGAATCAAATGAAAGTCAAATGAAAGTCAAACATAGCTAATTGAATTAAATGGAACTCAAATGCATTCAACAAAGCTAATTGAATCAAATGAAGCTCAAATGCATACAACAAAGCTAATTGAATCAAATTCAAGACAAATGAAGTCAAACAAAGCTAATTGAATTATATGAAAGTCAAATGAAGTCAAATAAAGCTAATTGAATCAAATGAAACTCAAATGCATTCAACAAAGCTAATTGAATCAAATGAAACTCAAAAGCATTCAACAAAGGTAATTGAATCAAATTCAAGTCAAATGAAGTCAAACAAAGTTAATTGAATCAAATAAAAGTGAAATGAACTAAAACCAAGCTAATTGAATCAAATGAAAGTTAAATAAAGTAAAACATAGCTAATAGAATCAAATGAAACTCAAATGCATTCAACAAAGCTAATTGAATCAAATGAAACTCAAATGCATTCAAGAAAGCTAATTGAATCAAATGAAACCGAAATGCATTCAACAAAGCTAATTGCATCAAATGAAAGTCAAATAAAAGTCAAACATAGCTAATTAAATCAAATGGAACTCAAATGTATTCAACAAAGCTAATTGAATCAAATGAAACTCAAATGCATTCAAGAAAGCTAATTGAATCAAATGAAACTGAAATGCATTCAACAAAGCTAATTGAATCAAATGAAACTCAAATGCATTCAACAAAATTAATTGAATCAAATGAAACTCAAATGCATTTAACAAAGCTAATTGAATAAAATGAAACTCAAATGCATTCAACAAAGTTAATTGAATCAAATGAAAGTCAAACATAGCTAATTGAATCAAATGGAACTCAAATGCATTCAACAAAGCTAATTGAATCAAATGAAGCTCAAATGCATTCAACAAAGCTAATTGAATCAAATTCAAGACAAATGAAGTCAAACAAAGCTAATTGAATTATATGAAAGTCAAATGAAGTTAAATAAAGCTAATTGAATCAAATGAAACTCAAATGCATTCAACAAAGCTAATTGAATCAAATGAAACTCAAATGCAATCAAAAAAGCTAATTACATCAAATGAAAGTCAAATGAATTCAAATAAAGCTCATTGAATTAAATGAAACTCAAATGCATTCAACAAAGCTAATTGAATCAAATAAAACACAAATGCATTCAACAAAGCTAATTGAGTCAAATGAAAGTCAAATGAAGTTAAACATAGCTAATTGAATCAAATGGAACTCAAATGCATTCAACAAAGCTAATTGAATCAAATGAAACTCAAATGCAATCAAAAAGCTAATTACATCAAATGAAAGTTAAATGAATTCAAATAAAGCTAATTGAATCAAATAAAACTCAAATGCATTCAACAAAGCTAATTGAATCAAATGAAACTCAAATTCATTCAACAAAGCTAATTGATTCAAATGAAAGTCAAACATGGCTAATAGAATAAAATGGAACTCATATGCATTCAACAAAGCTAATTGAATCAAATGAAGCCCAAATGCATTCAACAAAGCTAATTGAAATAAATTCAAGTCAAATGAAGTCAAACATAGCTAATTGAATCAAATGGAATTTAAATGTATTCAACAAAGCTAATTGAATCAAATGAAGTCAAACAAAGCTAATTGAATCAAATTAAAGTTAAATGAAGTCAAACCATGCTAATTGAATCAAATGAAAGTCAAATAAAGTCAAACATAGCTAATAGAATTAAATGAAACTCAAATGCATCCAGCAAAGCTAATTGAATAAAATTTAAGTAAAATATAGTCAAACAAAGCTAATTGAATCAAATTCAAGTCAAATGAAGTCAAACAAAGCTAATTGAATCACATTCAAGTTAAATGAAGTCAAACCAAGCTAATTGAATCAAATGAAAGTCAAATAAAGTCAAACATAACTAACGAGAATCAAATGAAACTCAAATGCATTCAACAAAATTAATTGAATCAAATGAAACTCAAATGCATTTAACAAAGCTAATTGAATCAAATGAAACTCAAATGCATTCAACAAAGCTAATTGAATCAAATGAAAGTCAAACATAGCTAATTGAATCAAATGGAACTCAAATGTATTCAACAAAGCTAATTGAATCAAATGAAGCTCAAATGCATACAACAAAGCTAATTGAATCCAAATTCAAGACAAATGAAGTCAAACAAAGCTAATTGAATTATATGAAAGTCAAATGAAGTCAAATAAAGCTAATTGAATCAAATGAAACTCAAATGCATTCAACAAAGCTAATTGAATCAAAAGAAACTCAAATGCATTCAACAAAGGTAATTGAATCAAATTCAAGTCAAATGAAGTCAAACAAAGTTAATTGAATCAAATAAAAGTGAAATGAAGTAAAACGAAGCTAATTGAATCAAATGAAAGTTAAATAAAGTAAAAACATAGCTAATAGAATCAAATGAAACTCAAATGCATTCAGCAAAGCTAATTGAATCAAATGAAACTCAAATGCATTCAAGAAAGCTAATTGAATCAAATGAAACTCAAATGCATTCAAGAAAGCTAATTGAATCAAATGAAACTGAAATGTATTCAACAAAGCTAATTGCATCAAATGAAAGTCAAATAAAAGTCAAACATAGCTAATTAAATCAAATGGAACTCAAATGTATTCAACAAAGCAAATTGAATCCAAATGAAACTCAAATGCATTCAAGAAAGCTAATTGAATCAAATGAAACTGAAATGCATTCAACAAAGCTAATTGAATCAAATGAAACTCAAATGCAATCAACAAAATTAATTGAATCAAATGAAACTCAAATGCATTTAACAAAGCTAATTGAATCAAATGAAACTCAAATGCATTCAACAAAGCTAATTGAATCAAATGAAAGTCACATAGCTAATTGAATCAAATGGAACTCAAATGCATTCAACAAAGCTAATTGAATCAAATGAAGCTCAAATGCATTCAACAAAGCTAATTGAATCAAATTCAAGATAAATGAAGTCAAACAAAGCTAATTGAATTATATGAAAGTCAAATGAAGTCAAATATAGCTAATTGAATCAAATGAAACTCAAATGCATTCAACAAAGCTAATTGAATCCAAATGAAACTCAAATGCAATAAAAAAAGCTAATTACATTAAATGAAAGTCAAATGAATTAAAATAAAGCTAATTGAATTAAATGAAACTCAAATGCATTCAACAAAGCTAATTGAATCAAAAAAAACTCAAATGCATTCAACAAAGCTAATTTAATCAAAAGAAAGTCAAATGAAGTCAAACATAGCTAATTGAATCAAATGGAACTCAAATGCATTCAACAAAGCTAATTGAATCAAATGAAACTCAAATGCAATCAAAAAGCTAATTACATCAAATGAAAGTCAAATGAATTCAAATAAAGCTAATAATTAAATGAAACACAAATGCATTCAACAAAACTAATTGAATAAAATAAAACTCAAATGCATTCAACAAAGCTAATTGAATCAAATGAAACTCAAATTCATTCAACAAAGCTAATTGAATCAAATGAAAGTCAAACATAGCTAATTGAATAAAATTAAACTCAAATGCATTCAACAAAGCTAATTGAATCAAATGAAACCCCAAATGCATTCAACAAAGCTAATTGGATTAAATTCAAGTCAAATGAAGTCAAACATAGCTAATTGAATCAAATGGAACTCAAATGTATTCAACAAAGCTAATTGAATCAAATGAAGTCAAACAAAGCTAATTGAATCAAATTCAAGTCAAATGAAGTCAAACAAAGCTAATTGAATCAAATTCAAGTCAAATGAAGTCAAACAAAGCTAATTGAATCAAATTAAAGTTAAATGAAGTCAAACCAAGCTAATTGAATCAAATGAAAGCCAAATAAAGTCAAACATAGCTAATAGAATTAAATGAAACTCAAATGCATCCAGTAAAGCTAATTGAATTAAATTAAAATCAAATGCATTTACCAAAGCTAATTGAATAAAATGAAACTCAAATGCATTCAACAAAACTAATTGAATCAAATGAAACACAAATGCATTCAACAAAACTAATTGAATCAAATGAAAGTCAAACATAGCTAATTGAATCAAATGGAACTCAAATGCATTCAACAAAGCTAATTGAATCAAATAAAACTCAAATGCATTCAACAAAGCTAATTTAATCAAAAGAAAGTCAAATGAAGTCAAACATAGCTAATTGAATCAAATGGAACTCAAATGCATTCAACAAAGCTAATTGAATCAAATGAAACTCAAATGCAATCAAAAAAGCTAATTACATCAAATGAAAGTCAAATGAATTCAAATAAAGCTAATAATTAAATGAAACACAAATGCATTCAACAAAGCTAATTGAATCAAATGAAACTCAAATGCATTCAACAAAGCTAATTGAATCAAATGAAACTCAAATTCATTCAACAAAGCTAATTGAATCAAATGAAAGTCAAACATAGCTAATTGAATAAAATTAAACTCAAATGCATTCAACAAAGCTAATTGAATCAAATGAAGCCCAAATGCATTCAACAAAGCTAATTGGATTTAATTCAAGTCAAATGAAGTCAAACATAGCTAATTGAATCAAATGGAACTCAAATGTATTCAACAAAGCTAATTGAATCAAATGAAGTCAAACAAAGCTAATTGAATCAAATTCAAGTCAAATGAAGTCAAACAAAGCTAATTGAATCAAATTCAAGTCAAATGAAGTCAAACAAAGCTAATTGAATCAAATTAAAGTTAAATGAAGTCAAACCAAGCTAATTGAATCAAATGAAAGCCAAATAAAGTCAAACATAGCTAATAGAATTAAATGAAACTCAAATGCATCCAAGTAAAGCTAATTGAATTAAATTAAAATCAAATGCATTTACCAAAGCTAATTGAATAAAATGAAACTCAAATGCATTCAACAAAACTAATTGAATCAAATGAAACACAAATGCATTCAACAAAACTAATTGAATCAAATGAAAGTCAAACATAGCTAATTGAATCAAATGGAACTCAAATGCATTCAACAAAGCTAATTGAATCAAATGAAACTCAATTGCATTTAACAAAGCTAATTGAATAAAATGAAACACAAATGCATTCAACAAAACTAATTGAATCAAATGAAACTCAATTGCATTTAACAAAGCTAATTGAATCAAATGAAGCTCAAATGCATCCAACAAAACTAATTGAATCAAATTCAAGACAAATGAAGTTAAACAAAGCTAATTGAATTATATGAAAGTCCAATGAAGTCAAACATAGCTAATTGAATCAAATGGAACTCAAATGTATTCAACAAAGCTAATTGAATCAAATGAAGTCAAACAAAGCTAATTGAATCAAATTCAAGTCAAATGAAGTCAAACAATGCTAATTGAATCAAATTCAAGTCAAATGAAGTCAAACAAAGCTAATTGAATCAAATTAAAGTTAAATGAAGTCAAACCAAGCTAATTGTCTCAAATGAAAGTCAAATAAAGTCAAACATAACTAATAGAATTAAATGAAACTCAAATGCATCCAGCAAAGCTAATGGAATCAAATTAAAATCAAATGCATTTACCAAAGCTAATTGAATAAAATGAAACTCAAATGCATTCAACAAAGCTAATTGAATCAAATGAAAGTCTAACATAGCTAATTGAATCAAATGGAACTCAAATACATTCAACAAAGCTAATTGAATCAAATGAAGCTCAAATGCATTCAACAAAGCTAATTGAATCAAATTCAAGACAAATGAAGTTAAACAAAGCTCATTGAATTATATGAAAGTCAAATGAAGTCAAATAAAGCTAATTGAATCAAATGAAACTCAAATGCATTCAACAAAGCTAATTGAATCGAATGAAACTCAAATGCATTCAACAAAGGTAATTGAATCAAATGAAACTCAAATGCATTCATCAAAGCTAATTGAATCAAATTCAAGTCAAATGAAGTCAAACAAAGCTAATTGAATCACATTCAAGTCAAATAAAGTCAAACAAAGCTAATTGAATCAAATTAAAGTTAAATGAAGTCAAACCAAGCTAATTGAATCAAATGAAAGTCAAATAAAGTTAAACATAGCTAATAGAATCAAATGAAACTCAAATGCATTCAACAAAATTAATTGAATCAAATGAAACTCAAATGCATTTTAACAAAGCTAATTGAATAAAATGAAACTCAAATGCATTCAACAAAGTTAATTGTATCAAATGAAAAAGCCAAACCTAATTGAATCAAATGGAACTCAAATGCATTCAATAAAGCTAATTGAATCAAATGAAGCTCAAATGCATTCAACAAAGCTAATTGAATCAAATTCAAGACAAATGAAGTCAAACAAAGCTAATTGAATTATATGAAAGTCAAATGAAGTTAAATAAAGCTAATTGAATCAAATGAAACTCAAATGCAATCAAAAAGCTAATTACATCAAATGAAAGTCAAATGAATTCAAATAAAGCTAATTGAATTAAATGAAACTCAAAATGCATTCAACAAAGCTAATTGAATCAAATAAAAACTAAAATGCATTCAACAAAGCTAATTGAATCAAATGAAAGTCAAATGAAGTTAAACATAGCTAATTGAATCAAATGGAACTCAAATGCATTCAACAAAGCCAATTGAATCAAATGAAACTCAAATGCAATCAAAAAAAGCTATTTACATCAAATGAAAGTCAAATGAATTCAAATAAAGCTAATTGAATCAAATAAAAACTCAAATGCATTCAACAAAGCTAATTGAATCAAATGAAACTCAAATTCATTCAACAAAGCTAATTGAATCAAATGAAAGTCAAACATAGCTAATAGAATAAAATGGAACTCAAATGCATTCAACAAAGCTAATTGAATCAAATGAAGCCCAAATGCATTCAACAAAGCTAATTGAATTAAATTCAAGTCAAATGAAGTCAAACATAACTAATTGAATCAAATGGAATTCAAATGTATTCAACAAAGCTAATTGAATCAAATGAAGTCAAACACAGCTAATTGAATCAAATTCAAGTCAAATGAAGTCAAACAAAGCTAATTGAATCAAATTCAAGTCAAATGAAGTCAAACAAAGTTAATTGAATCAAATTAAAGTTAAATGAAGTCAAACCATGCTAATTGAATCAAATGAAAGTCAAATAAAGTCAAACATAGCTAATAGAATTTAAATGAAACTCAAATGCATCCAAAGAAAGCTAATTGAATAAAATTTAAGTAAAATATAGTCAAACAAAGCTAATTGAATCAAATTCAAGTCAAATGAAGTCAAACAAAGCTAATTGAATCAAATTAAAGTTAAATGAAGTCAAACCATGCTAATTGAATCAAATGAAAGTCAAATAAAGTCAAACATAGCTAATAGAATCAAATAAAACTCAAATGCATGCAGCAAAGCTAATTGAATAAAATTTAAGTAAAATATAGTCAAACAAAGCTAATTGAATCACATTCAAGTTAAATGAAGTCAAACCAAGCTAATTGAATCAAATGAAAGTCAAATAAAGTCAAACATAACTAATAGAATCAAATGAAACTCAAATGCATTCAACAAAATTAATTGAATCAAATGAAACTCAAATGCATTTAACAAAGCTAATTGAATCAAATGAAACTCAAATGCATTCAACAAAGCTAATTGAATCAAATGAAAGTCAAACATAGCTAATTGAATCAAATGGAACTCAAATGCATTCAACAAAGCTAATTGAATCAAATGAAGCTCAAATGCATACAACAAAGCTAATTGAATCAAATTCAAGACAAATGAAGTCAAACAAAGCTAATTGAATTATATGAAAGTCAAATGAAGTCAAATAAAGCTAATTGAATCAAATGAAACTCAAATGCATTCAACAAAGCTAATTGAATCAAATGAAACTCAAATGCATTCAACAAACGTAATTGAATCAAATTCAAGTCAAATGAAGTCAAACAAAGTTAATTGAATCAAATAAAAGTGAAATGAAGTAAAACCAAGCTAATTGAATCAAATGAAACTCAAATGCATTCAACAAAGTTAATTGAATCAAATGAAAGTCAAACATAGCTAATTGAATCAAATGGAACTCAAATGCATTCAACAAAGCTAATTGAATCAAATGAAGCTCAAATGCATTCAACAAAGCTAATTGAATCAAATTCAAGATAAATGAAGTCAAACAAAGCTAATTGAATTATATGAAAGTCAAATGAAGTCAAATAAAGCTAATTGAATCAAATGAAACACAAGTGCATTCAACAAAGCTAATTGAATCAAATGAAACTCAAATGCAATCAAAAAGCTAATTACATCAAATGAAAGTCAAATGAATTAAAATAAAGCTAATTGAATTAAATGAAACTCAAATGCATTCAACAAAGCTAAATTGAATCAAATAAAACTCAAATGCATTCAACAAAGCTAATTTAATCAAATGAAAGTCAAATGAAGTCAAACATAGCAAATTGAATCAAATGGAACTCAAATGCATTCAACAAAGCTAATTGAATCAAATGAAACTCAAATGCAATCAAAAAAGCTAATTACATCAAATGAATGTCAAATGAATTCAAATAAAGCTAATTGAATTAAATGAAACACAAATGCAATCAACAAAACTAATTTAATCAAATAAAACTCAAATGCATTCAACAAAGCTAATTGAATCAAATGAAACTCAAATTCATTCAACAAAGCTAATTGAATCAAATGAAAGTCAAACATAGCTAATTGAATAAAATGGAACTCAAATGCATTCAACAAAGCTAATTGAATCAAATGAAGTCCAAATGCATTCAACAAAGCTAATTGAATCAAATGAAACTCAAATGCATTCAACAAAGCTAATTGAATCAAATGAAACTCAAATGCATTCATCAAAGCTAATTGAATCAAATTCAAGTCAAATGAAGTCAAACAAAGCTAATTGAATCAAATTCAAGTCAAATGAAGTCAAACAAAGCTAATTGAATCACATTCAAGTCAAACAAAGTCAAACAAAGCTAATTGAATCAAATTAAAGTTAAATGAAGTTAAACCAAGCTAATTGAATCAAATAAAAGTCAAATAAAGTCAAACATAGCTAATAGAATCAAATGCAACTCAAATGCATTTAACAAAATTAATTGAATCAAATGAAACTCAAATGCATTTAACAAAGCTAATTGAATAAAATGAAACTCAAATGCATTCAACAAAGCTAATTGAATCAAATGAAAGTCAAACATAGCTAATTGAATCAAATGGAACTCAAATGCATTCAACAAAGCTAATTGAATCAAATGAAACTCAAATGCATTCAACAAAGGTAATTGAATCAAATTCAAGTCAAATGAAGTCAAACAAAGTTAATTGAATCAAATAAAAGTGAAATGAAGTAAAACCAAGCTAATTGAATCAAATGAAAGTTAAATAAAGTAAAACATAGCTAATAGAATCAAATGAAACTCAAATGCATTCAGCAAAGCTAATTGAATCAAATGAAACTCAAATGCATTCAAGAAAGCTAATTGAATCAAATGAAACTGAAATGTATTCAACAAAGCTAATTGCATCAAATGAAAGTCAAATAAAAGTCAAACATAGCTAATTAAATCAAATGGAACTCAAATGTATTCAAGAAAGCTAATTGAATCAAATGAAACTGAAATGCATTTGATCCGAAACTAGTACTAGTCGAAATCCTACTAAGTACTAATCTCAATCACAACAAGGGAGAAATTCACGGTTTAAGGATTAGTACTAGTTTAATTATGTTGAGCAACATAGGAAAGGAAGTTAATTAATCGAGTTAGTTTAATTAACTGGTTTTGTAATTTTCGGTTTTTGTAAAACCGGAATTATTTTGCGTTAGCGTAAGTTGTAATATCCACGAAATATGCTTGGGGATGCGATCTACACTTGGGGCGTGTGAAAGGAGGTCCTTGAAGATATTTATGGAGCTTGTGTTGCAAGCTAAGGGAGGCCATCCACTTGGTGTGGAAAACCGGCCCTCCTTCCCTTTTAGTCAACAAAACACACAACAACACTATTCCTCTTACACCTTTGTTGGAAGATTTGAGATATTTGTTGTTTATTGCTTTGTTTAATCTTTTAAGTACTTAGATCTTTTGGGAGTGATTAGCTTGTAATATATATGTAATGGTGATCATAAATGAAAAATCAGATTTGGATAATTGAAATTTAAGCTTTGTGCTTCAAATTAAAACACGTTGTGTTAAAGATTAAAAACCGAGGTTTTTATTCTATCTTTGAACCGATTTTCTTGGGAGGTCAAACTACGAGAAAGTCAACCTAATTGACGGATTTGAGAGTGGAGATTCTCGTTCTTTGTTAATTAAAACCGTAATTGAGGAAGAGAGTTGGAGATTCATTTCCTTAGTTATAAACCGAATTATAAACTTGAAGTGGAGGCTTTTAGTTTATTGTTCAACTATCGTAAACGCAATTCCTATTTTTAGAAGTGTGTTCGTATCAAGTGGTATCAAGAGTCGAGTTCGAAATGGACGATGAAATGAATGATAATGCTAGACGAGATGCGATGCTAGAAGCTTTAGCTAAGCAAAACGAAGCATTACACGACATGATGGCAAAGATAACCTTAGAATTGTTTAAGAAGAAACCCAATGAGGAAGAAAAGAGTTCTAGGGCTGATGATAGGGGTTTGGAAAATCGAAGTTCCGGATTTTGATGGAGCTAGTGATCCGAATTATACATCGAATGGGAACGTTCTTTGGAGCGTTTTTTTGATTACAAAGACACTCCGAATGACAAGAAATACAAGGTGGCTGTATTGAAGCTAACCAAATATGCATCCATTTGGTTAGAAGGATTGAAGAGGCAAAGGATGAAGGAGAACAAATCCAAGATTGCTACTTGGGAAAAATTGAAGAAGCAATCGAGGAAACGTTTTGTTCCAACTAACTACAAACAAAATCCGC
Organism: Beta corolliflora; assembly: GCA_947648045.1. Classification (NCBI taxonomy): domain Eukaryota; kingdom Viridiplantae; phylum Streptophyta; class Magnoliopsida; order Caryophyllales; family Amaranthaceae; genus Beta; species Beta corolliflora. The sequence continues at coordinate 14,169 of CANSZD010003235.1, forward strand.
ATGTTAGATGGTCCACACTCAAGCAAGGCGCCATGCCTATGGAGGAGTACATCAAGGAATTTGAGAAACTTTCCATTGTTTGTGAAATCGAAGAAATGGAGGAGCAAAAGTTAGGGCTGGTTCTTAGGAGGCCTAAATGAAGAGGTGCGTGAGAAAGTAGAGGTGTTCCCATACCTCACATTCGATGAAGCTTGCAAAGTGGCTCTCAAAATGGATAGCCAAAAGAAGAAACCCAGTAGCAAGTAAGTTTTATTCCAAGCCATTTAGTACTTTCAAAATTAATCCTAGTACTAGTAATCTTGATAAGAACAAAAACCCGATTTCACTAGGAAAGACAAGGAGAAAGTCGGAGATGACAAAACCTTAAAAGTAAAATGTTTTAAGTGTCAAGGCTATGGCCATTACCAAGCTAATTGTCCGACTAAAAGAATCATGACCATAAGAGATATAACAGAAATAGACGAGTTGGAAAGACAATCTCTTTTAGAGATGGAACATGATAAAAATGGAAGTGAGGATGAGGAGGACGTGTGCAATCCTGAAATGGAGGGTGAAACCTTAGTGATTAGGAGGTCCTTATACTCAAATGTGGTGGCCGAAAATGAGGAACAAAGGGAGACCATTTTTCATTCGAAATGCCTAGTGAAAAAAAAAAACTATGCAATTTGATCATAGATGAGTGGAAGTTGTACTAATGTAGCTTCAATCCGAACTTGTAGAGAAGTTAGCATTACCTATGACTAAACATCCAATTCCTTATAAACTGAAATGGCTAGATGATGATAGTGAAGTAAGGGTAAAAAATAGAGTTTTAATCACATTCTCAATTGGAAATTATGAAGATGAAATTCTATGTGATGTAATCCCTATGACTGCGTGCCATATACTACTTGGTAGACCGTGGCAATTTGATCGCAAGGTGATGCATGATGGTTTTAAGAATGTGTATAAGGTGAACAAGAATGGCAAAATCAAAACCTTACTACCATTACCTCCTTCAAAAATCCGAAACACAAAACCAACACCAAAAGAAAACCCGATGTGTAGTGGCGTGTTCTTAGGGAGAAAACGATTTGAGAGGGAGTTGGAGAAAAATCAGTTGGTGTATATTCTGGTTGCCAAGGAGGTGAATGAGGGAGTGAACGTTGAGGATCCGCATTTGAGGGAGTTGTTGGAGGAGTTTGGAGATGTGTTCCCTAATGACCTACCAAATGGCCTACCCCCAAAACGTGGAATTGAACATCAAATTGATCTCATTCCCGGAGCACCAATTCCAAATAAGCCTTCCTATAGATGTAATCCCAAAGAGAGTGAAGAATTACAAAGCCAAATCGGTGAGTTGATGGGCAAGGGTTACGTGAGGGAGAGCAAGAGTCCGTGTGCCGTTCCGGCTTTGCTTGTGCCAAAAAAAAAGCCGGTTCATGGAGGATGTGTATTGATAGCCGTGCTTGTGAACAACATCACCATAAAGAATGCAGATTTCCCATCCCTAGATTAGATGACATGCTAGATGAGCTGAGTGGATCCAAGTTGTTTTTCGAAAATTGATTTGAGAAGTGGATACCACCAAATATGCATGAAGGAGGGAGATGAGTGGAAGACGGCTTTCAAGACGAAGTATGGGTTGTATGAATGGCTGGTTATGCCATTTGGTCTCACGAATGCCCCTAGTACTTTCATGAGATTAATGAATGAAGTACTTAGGCCATTTTTGGGAAAGTTCGTAGTTGTATATTTGGATGATATTCTTGTTTTTGCTAACAAGGATGATCATTTAAATCATTTGCAACAAGTGTTCGAAGTTTTGAGAGAACAAAAACCGTATGGGAAGTTTGAAAAGTGCACGTTCATGCAACGAGAGATTGGCTTCCTTGGGTTCATCATTTCGGATGAAGGGGTGAAAGTGGATCCATCCAAAGTCAAGCAATTTCTTCTTGGTCGGTTCCTACAACTATCACCGAGGTGAGGTCTTTTCATGGTTTAGCTTCGTTTTATAGGAGGTTTATAAACAATTTCAGCACCTTATTAGCTCCTATAACGGAATGCACTAAACATGGAAAATTTGAATGGAGTGCGACGCAGCTCAAAAGGCGTTTGAGCTTGAAAAGAGAGGATGTGTAAAACGCCTATCCTAGCTTTACCGGATTTTGCAAAACCATTTGAAGTTGAGTGTGATGCAAGTGGAACGGGTATTGGGGCTGTTTTGATTCAATGTGGCAAGCCTATTGCGTATTTTAGCGAAAAATTAAATCGGGCTAAGTTGAATTATTCCACTTATGATAAAGAGTTTTACGCCATGGTTAGATCCCCTTAATCATTGGAGTCACTATTTACGACCACAAGCTTTTGTTCTTCACTCCGATCATGAATCACCGAAATATATTCATGGACAACATAAGCTTAGTGCTCGGCATGCTAAATGGGTAGAGTTCTTACAATCGTTCAACTTTGTTGCCAAGTACAAGGCCGGGAAAGCTAACGTGGTAGCCGATGCTTTATCTCGGAGACACGTATTGCTTAATATGGTGGATTCCAAGGTACTTGGGTTTGAACTAATTAAAGAATTTTATGTTCTTGATGAGGGGACACGAGATCCGTTCGAGGCTACCAAAGATGGTCCAAAAGACCATTATCATCAAATGGAGGGGTTCTTGTTCAAAGGGAACAAACTTTGCGTTCCCAAATGTCCCGTTCGTGATTTGCTCATAAGAGAGAGGCTCATGGTGGCGGTTTGGCTGGCCATTTTGGTGTTGCCAAAACCATGGAATTATTACAAGAACATTTTTCTTGGCCTCATATGATCAAGGAAGTGCACGCTTGTTTTGGCTCGTTGCGGAGTTTGTCAAAGAGCCAAAAGCACGTTTCATAAGGGGTTGTATACTCCTTTGCCAGACGGAGAGGCCTTGGGAGGATGTTAGTATGGATTTCATCGTTGCACTTCCGAGAACGCAAAGAGGAAAGGATTCGGTCATGGTGGTGGTGGACCGTTTCTCAAAAATGGCACACTTTGTGCCTTATCATAAAAACTGTAAGATGCTATTAACGTTTCTTGTTTATATTTCGTGGAAATTGTCCGTTTACATGGAATACCAAAAACTATTGTCTCGGATCGAGATAGCAAGTTTTTTGAGTCATTTTTGGAGGTCCTCGTGGAGGATGATGGGTACTAAGTTGCTGTTTAGTACTTCACATCACCCCCAAACGCGACGGTCAAACGAAGTGACAAATCGAACTCTAGGCACCTTGTTAAGGGGCTTAGTGAGCAAGACCGGGAAAGATTGGGATGTCAAGCTATGCCACGCGGAATTTGCTTACAATAGGACTCCCACTTTTGCAACAAGACATTCACCGTTCGAAGTGGTATATGGGGTAAACCCGTATGTACCTATTGATCTCATTTCGTTGCCTAAGGACTCTTATGTCCACCGGGGATGCTAGGCAACAAGTCGAAACAATGGTGAAGGTTCACAAAGAAATCCGCGCCAACATCGAAAAGGCCAATGAAATGTACAAGAAAAAAGCAAACAAGGGCCGAAAACCGAGGTTGTTTGCTCAGGGAGATTTGGTGTGGATACACTTGAGGAAGGAAAGGTTTCCAAGTAAAAGAAAGCATAAACTCATGCCCCGAGCCGAAGGACCTTTCAAGGTTCTTGAACGCCACGGCAATAATGCTTACAAAATAGATCTTCCCGGAGACTATGGCGTGGCAGCCACATTCAACATAGGGGACTTATCCCCCTATTTCGAAGATAACGATGTGCAAGAATTTGAGGACAATTCCTTTTGAAGAAGGAGAGGATGATCCGGAAACTAGTTGCTAGTTCCGGAAATTCTACTAAGTACTAATCTCAATCACAACAAGGGAGCAATTCACGGTTTAAGGATTAGTACTAGTTTAATTATGTTGAGCAACATAGGAAAGGAAGTTAATTAATCGAGTTAGTTTAATTAACGTGTTTTGTAATTTTCGGTTTTTGTAAAACCGGAATTATTTTTGCGTAGCGTAAGTTGTAATATCCACGAAATATGCTTGGGGATGCGATCTACACTTGGGGCGTGTGAAAGGAGGTCCTTGAAGATATTTATGGAGCTTGTGTTGCAAGCTAAGGGAGGCCATCCACTTGGTGTGGAAAACCGGCCCTCCTTCCCTTTTAGTCAACAAAACACACAACAACACTATTCCTCTTACACCTTTGTTGGAAGATTTGAGATATTTGTTGTTTATTGCTTTGTTTAATCTTTTAAGTACTTAGATCTTTTGGGAGTGATTAGCTTGTAATATATATGTAATGGTGATCATAAATGAAAAATCAGATTTGGATAATTGAAATTTAAGCTTTGTGCTTCAAATTAAAACACGTTGTGTTAAAGATTAAAAACCGAGGTTTTTATTCTATCTTTGAACCGATTTTCTTGGGAGGTCAAACTACGAGAAAGTCAACCTAGATTGAGATTTGAGAGTGGAGATTCTCGTTCTTTGTTAATTAAAACCGTAATTGAGGAAGAGAGTGGGAGATTCATTTCCTTAGTTATAAACCGAATTATAAACTTGAAGTGGAGGCTTTTAGTTTATTGTTCAACTATCGTAAACGCAATTCCTATTTTTAGAAGTGTGTTCGTATCAGCATTCAACAAAGCTAATTGAATCAAATGAAAATCAAATGCAATCAACAAAATTAATTGAATCAAATGAAACTCAAATGCATTTAACAAAGCTAATTGAATCAAATGAAACTCAAATGCATTCAACAAAGCTAATTGAATCAAATGAAAGTCAAACATAGCTAATTGAATCAAATGGAACTCAAATGCATTCAACAAAGCTAATTGAATCAAATGAAGCTCAAATGCATTCAACAAAGCTAATTGAATCAAATTCAAGATAAATGAAGTCAAACAAAGCTAATTGAATTATATGAAAGTCAAATGAAGTCAAATATAGCTAATTGAATCAAATGAAACTCAAATGCATTCAACAAAGCTAATTGAATCAAATGAAACTCAAATGCAATAAAAAAAGCTAATTACATTAAATGAAAGTCAAATGAATTAAAATAAAGCTAATTGAATTAAATGAAATTCAAATGCATTCAACAAAGCTAATTGAATCAAATAAAACTCAAATGCATTCAACAAAGCTAATTTAATCAAATGAAAGTCAAATGAAGTCAAACATAGCTAATTGAATCAAATGGAACTCAAATGCATTCAGCAAAGCTAATTGAATCAAATGAAACTCAAATGCAATCAAAAAAGCTAATTACATCAAATGAAAGTCAAATGAATTTAAATAAAGCTAATAATTAAATGAAACACAAATGCATTCAACAAAACTAATTGAATAAAATAAAACTCAAATGCATTCAACAAAGCTAATTGAATCAAATGAAACTCAAATTCATTCAACAAAGCTAATTGAATCAAATGAAAGTCAAACATAGCTAATTGAATAAAATTAAACTCAAATGCATTCAACAAAGCTAATTGAATCAAATGAAGCCCAAATGCATTCAACAAAGCTAATTGGATTAAATTCAAGTCAAATGAAGTCAAACATAGCTAATTGAATCAAATGGAACTCAAATGTATTCAACAAAGCTAATTGAATCAAATGAAGTCAAACAAAGCTAATTGAATCAAATTCAAGTCAAATGAAGTCAAACAAAGCTAATTGAATCAAATTCAAGTCAAATGAAGTCAAACAAAGCTAATTGAATCAAATTAAAGTTAAATGAAGTCAAACCAAGCTAATTGAATCAAATGAAAGTCAAATAAAGTCAAACATAGCTAATAGAATTAAATGAAACTCAAATGCATCCAGTAAAGCTAATTGAATTAAATTAAAATCAAATGCATTTACCAAAGCTAATTGAATAAAATGAAACTCAAATGCATTCAACAAAACTAATTGAATCAAATGAAACACAAATGCATTCAACAAAACTAATTGAATCAAATGAAAGTCAAACATAGCTAATTGAATCAAATGGAACTCAAATGCATTCAACAAAGCTAATTGAATCAAATGAAACTCAATTGCATTTAACAAAGCTAATTGAATAAAATGAAACACAAATGCATTCAACAAAACTAATTGAATCAAATGAAACTCAATTGCATTTAACAAAGCTAATTGAATCAAATGAAGCTCAAATGCATTCAACAAAACTAATTGAATCAAATTCAAGACAAATGAAGTTAAACAAAGCTAATTGAATTATATGAAAGTCCAATGAAGTCAAACATAGCTAATTGAATCAAATGGAACTCAAATGTATTCAACAAAGCTAATTGAATCAAATGAAGTCAAACAAAGCTAATTGAATCAAATTCAAGTCAAATGAAGTCAAACAAAGCTAATTGAATCAAATTCAAGTCAAATGAAGTCAAACAAAGCTAATTGAATCAAATTAAAGTTAAATGAAGTCAAACCAAGCTAATTGTCTCAAATGAAAGTCAAATAAAGTCAAACATAACTAATAGAATTAAATGAAACTCAAATGCATCCAAGCAAAGCTAATGGAATCAAATTAAAATCAAATGCATTTACCAAAGCTAATTGAATAAAATGAAACTCAAATGCATTCAACAAAGCTAATTGAATCAAATGAAAGTCTAACATAGCTAATTGAATCAAATGGAACTCAAATGCATTCAACAAAGCTAATTGAATCAAATGAAGCTCAAATGCATTCAACAAAGCTAATTGAATCAAATGAAACTCAATTGCATTTAACAAAGCTAATTGAATAAAATGAAACACAAATGCATTCAACAAAACTAATTGAATCAAATGAAACTCAATTGCATTTAACAAAGCTAATTGAATCAAATGAAGCTCAAATGCATTCAACAAAACTAATTGAATCAAATTCAAGACAAATGAAGTTAAACAAAGCTAATTGAATTATATGAAAGTCCAATGAAGTCAAACATAGCTAATTGAATCCAAATGGAACTCAAATGTATTCAACAAAGCTAATTGAATCAAATGAAGTCAAACAAAGCTAATTGAATCAAATTCAAGTCAAATGAAGTCAAACAAAGCTAATTGAATCAAATTCAAGTCAAATGAAGTCAAACAAAGCTAATTGAATCAAATTAAAGTTAAATGAAGTCAAACCAAGCTAATTGTCTCAAATGAAAGTCAAATAATGTCAAACATAACTAATAGAATTAAATGAAACTCAAATGCATCCAAAGCAAAGCTAATGGAATCAAATTAAAATCAAATGCATTTACCAAAGCTAATTGAATAAAATGAAACTCAAATGCATTCAACAAAGCTAATTGAATCAAATGAAAGTCTAACATAGCTAATTGAATCAAATGGAACTCAAATGCATTCAACAAAGCTAATTGAATCAAATGAAGCTCAAATGCATTCAACAAAGCTAATTGAATCAAATTCAAGACAAATGAAGTTAAACAAAGCTCATTGAATTATATGAAAGTCAAATGAAGTCAAATAAAGCTAATTGAATCAAATGAAACTCAAATGCATTCAACAAAGCTAATTGAATCGAATGAAACTCAAATGCATTCAACAAAGCTAATTGAATCAAATGAAACTCAAATGCATTCATCAAAGCTAATTGAATCAAATTCAAGTCAAATGAAGTCAAACAAAGCTAATCAATCACATTCAAGTCAAATAAAGTCAAACAAAGCTAATTGAATCAAATTAAAGTTAAATGAAGTCAAACCAAGCTAATTGAATCAAATGGAACTCAAATGCATTCAACAAAGCTAATTGAATCAAATGAAGCTCAAATGCATTCAACAAAGCTAATTGAATCAAATTCAAGACAAATGAAGTCAAACAAAGCTAATTGAATTATATGAAAGTCAAATGAAGTTAAATAAAGCTAATTGAATCAAATGAAACTCAAATGCAATCAAAAAAGCTAATTACATCAAATGAAAGTCAAATGAATTCAAATAAAGCTAATTGAATTAAATGAAACTCAAATTCATTCAACAAAGCTAATTGAATCAAATAAAACTAAAATGCATTCAACAAAGCTAATTGAATCAAATGAAAGTCAAATGAAGTTAAACATAGCTAATTGAATCAAATGGAACTCAAATGCATTCAACAAAGCTAATTGAATCAAATAAAACTCAAATGCAATCAAAAAAGCTATTTACATCAAATGAAAGTCAAATGAATTCAAATAAAGCTAATTGAATTAAATGAAACACAAATACAATCAACAAAACTAATTGAATCAAATGAAACTCAAATTCATTCAACAAAGCTAATTGAATCAAATGAAAGTCAAACATAGCTAATAGAATAAAATGGAACTCAAATGCATTCAACAAAGCTAATTGACTCAAATGAAGCCCAAATGCATTCAACAAAGCTAATTGAATTAAATTCAAGTCAAATGAAGTCAAACATAACTAATTGAATCAAATGGAATTCAAATGTATTCAACAAAGCTAATTGAATCAAATGAAGTCAAACACAGCTAATTGAATCAAATTCAAGTCAAATGAAGTCAAACAAAGCTAATTGAATCAAATTCAAGTCAAATGAAGTCAAACAAAGTTAATTGAATCAAATTAAAGTTAAATGAAGTCAAACCATGCTAATTGAATCAAATGAAAGTCAAATAAAGTCAAACATAGCTAATAGAATTAAATGAAACTCAAATGCATCCAAAGAAAGCTAATTGAATAAAATTTAAGTAAAATATAGTCAAACAAAGCTAATTGAATCAAATTCAAGTCAAATGAAGTCAAACAAAGCTAATTGAATCAAATTAAAGTTAAATGAAGTCAAACCATGCTAATTGAATCAAATGAAAGTCAAATAAAGTCCAACATAGCTAATAGAATTAAATGAAACTCAAATGCATCCAGCAAAGCTAATTGAATAAAATTTAAGTAAAATATAGTCAAACAAAGCTAATTGAATCAAATTCAAGTCAAATGAAGTCAAACAAAGCTAATTGAATCACATTCAAGTTAAATGAAGTCAAACCAAGCTAATTGAATCAAATGAAAGTCAAATAAAGTCAAACATAACTAACAGAATCAAATGAAACTCAAATGCATTCAACAAAATTAATTGAATCAAATGAAACTCAAATGCATTTAACAACGCTAATTGAATCAAATGAAACTCAAATGCATTCAACAAAGCTAATTGAATCAAATGAAAGTCAAACATAGCTAATTGAATCAAATGGAACTCAAATGCATTCAACAAAGCTAATTGAATCCAAATGAAGCTCAAATGCATACAACAAAGCTAATTGAATCAAATTCAAGACAAATGAAGTCAAACAAAGCTAATTGAATTATATGAAAGTCAAATGAAGTCAAATAAAGCTAATTGAATCAAATGAAACTCAAATGCATTCAACAAAGCTAATTGAATCAAATGAAACTCAAATGCATTCAACAAACCTAATTGAATCAAATGAAAGTCAAATGAAGTCAAACAAAGTTAATTGAATCAAATAAAAGTGAAATGAAGTAAAACCAAGCTAATTGAATCAAATGAAACTCAAATGCATTCAACAAAGTTAATTGAATCAAATGAAAGTCAAACATAGCTAATTGAATCAAATGGAACTCAAATGCATTCAACAAAGCTAATTGAATCAAATGAAGCTCAAATTCATTCAACAAAGCTAATTGAATCAAATTCAAGATAAATGAAGTCAAACAAAGCTAATTGAATTATATGAAAGTCAAATGAAGTCAAAATAAAGCTAATTGAATCAAATGAAACACAAGTGCATTCAACAAAGCTAATTGAATCAAATGAAACTCAAATGCAATCAAAAAAGCTAATTACATCAAATGAAAGTCAAATGAATTAAAAATAAAGCTAATTGAATTAAATGAAACTCAAATGCATTCAACAAAGCTAAATTGAATCAAATAAAACTCAAATGCATTCAACAAAGCTAATTTAATCAAATGAAAGTCAAATGAAGTCAAATGAAGTCAAACATAGCTAATTGAATCAAATGGAACTCAAATGCATTCAACAAAGCTAATTGAATCAAATGAAACTCAAATGCAATCAAAAAAGCTAATTACATCAAATGAAAGTCAAATGAATTCAAATAAAGCTAATTGAATTAAATGAAACACAAATGCAATCAACAAAACTAATTGAATCAAATAAAACTCAAATGCATTCAACAAAGCTAATTGAATCAAATGAAACTCAAATTCATTCAACAAAGCTAATTGAATCAAATGAAAGTCAAACATAGCTAATTGAATAAAATGGAACTCAAATGCATTCAACAAAGCTAATTGAATCAAATGAAGTCCAAATGCATTCAACAAAGCTAATTGAATCAAATGAAACTCAAATGCATTCATCAAAGCTAATTGAATCAAATTCAAGTCAAATGAAGTCAAACAAAGCTAATTGAATCACATTCAAGTCAAACAAAGTCAAACAAAGCTAATTGAATCAAATTAAAGTTAAATGAAGTTAAACCAAGCTAATTGAATCAAATAAAAGTCAAATAAAGTCAAACATAGCTAATAGAATCAAATGCAACTCAAATGCATTTAACAAAATTAATTGAATCAAATGAAACTCAAATGCATTTAACAAAGCTAATTGAATAAAATTAAACTCAAATGCATTCAACAAAGCTAATTGAATCAAATGAAAGTCAAACAAAGCTAATTGATTCAAATGGAACTCAAATGCATTCAACAAAGCTAATTGAATCAAATGAAGCTCAAATGCATTCAACAAAGCTAATTGAATCAAATTCAAGACAAATGAAGTCAAACAAAGCTAGTTGAATTATATGAAAGTCAAATGAAGTTAAATAAAAATATTGAATCAAATGAAACTCAAATGTATTCAACAAAGCTAATTGAATCAAATGAAACTCAAATGCAATAATAAAAGCTAATTACATCAAATGAAAGTCAAATGAATTAAAATAAAGCTAATTGAATTAAATGAAACTCAAATACATTCAACAAAGCTAATTGAATCAAATAAAACTCAAATGCATTCAACAAAGCTAATTTAATCAAATGAAAGTCAAATGAAGTCAAACATAGCTAATTGAATCAAATGGAACTCAAATGCATTCAACAAAGCTAATTGAATCAAATTCAAGTCAAATGAAGTCAAACAAAGTTAATTGAATCAAATAAAAGTTAAATTAAGTCAAACCAAGCTAATTGAATCAAATGAAAGTCAAATAAAGTAAAACATAGCTAATAGAATCAAATGAAACTCAAATGCATTCAACAAAGCTAATTGAATCAAATGAAACTCAAATGCATTCAACAAAGCTAATTGAATCAAATGAAACTCAAATGCATTCAACAAAGCTAATTGCATCAAATGAAAGTCAAACGTAGCTAATTGAATCAAATGGAACTCAAATGTATTCAACAAAGCTAATTGAATCAAATGAAGTCAAACAAAGCTAATTGAATTAAATTCAAGTCAAATGAAGTCAAACAAAGCTAATTGAATCAAATGAAAGTCAAATAAAGTCAAACATAGCTATTAGAATCAAATGACACTCAAATGCATCCAACAAAGCTAATTGAATAAAAAGAAACTCAAATGCATTTACCAACGCTAATTGAATCAAATGAAACTCAAATGCATTCAACAAAGCTAATTGAATCAAATGAAACTCAAATGCATTCAACAAAGCTAATTGCATCAAATGAAAGTCAAATGAAAGTCAAACGTAGCTAATTGAATCAAATGGAACTCAAATGTATTCAAAAAGCTAATTGAATCAAATGAAGTCAAACAAAGCTAATTGAATCAAATTAAAGTTAAATGAAGTCAAACCAAGCTAATTGAATCAAATGAAAGTCAAATAAAGTCAAACATAGCTATTAGAATCAAATGATCAAATGCATCCAACAAGGCTAATTGAATAAAAAGAAACTCAAATGCATTTACCAACGCTAATTGAATCAAATGAAACTCAAATGCATTCAACAAAGCTAATTGAATCAAATGAAAGTCAAACATAGCTAATTGAATCAAATGGAACTCAAATGCATTCAACAAAGCTAATTGAATCAAATGAAAGTCAAATGAAATCAAACATAGCTAATTGAATCAAATGGAACTCAAATGCATTTAACAAAGCTAATTGAATCAAATGAAACTCAAATGCATTCAACAAAGCTAATTGAATCCAATGTAACTCAAATGCATTCAGCAAAGCTAATTGAATCAAATTAAAGTCAAATGAAGTCAAGCAAAACTTATTGAATCAAATGAAACGCAAATGCATTCAATAAAGCTAATTGAATCAAATGAAACTCAAATGCATTCAACAAAGCTAATTGAATCAAATGAAACTCAAATGCATTCAAGAAAGCTTATTGAATCAAATGAAAATCAAACATAGCTAATTGAATCAAATGGAACTCAAATGCATTCATCAAAGCTAATTGAATCAAATTAAAGTCAAATGATGTCTAACAAAACTTATTAAATCAACTGAAACTCAAATGCATTCAACAAAGCTAATTGAATCAAATTAAAGTCAAATGATGTCTAACAAAACTTATTAAATCAACTGAAACTCAAATGTATTCAACAAAGCTAATTGAATCAAATGAAGTCAAACAAAGCTAATTGAATCAAATTCAAGTCAAATGAAGTCAAACAAAGCTAATTGAATCAAATAAAAGTTAAATGATTCCAAACCAAGCTAATTGAATCAAATGAAAGTCAAATAAAGTAAAACATAGCTAATAGAATCAAATGAAACTCAAATGCATTCAACAAAGCTAATTGAATCAAATGAAACTCAAATGCATTCAACAAAGCTAATTGAATGAAATGATACTCAAATGCATTCAACAAAGCTAATTGAATCAAATGAAAGTCAAATGAAGTCAAACATAGCTAATTGAATCAAATGGAACTCAAATGCATTCAACAAATCTAATTGAATCAAATGAAACTCAAATGCATTCAACAAAGCTAATTGAATCCAATGAAACTCAAATGCATTCAACAAAGCTAATTGAATCAAATTAAAGTCAAATGAAGTCAAGTAAAACTTATTGAATCAAATGAAACGCAAATGCATTCAATAAAGCTAATTGAATCAAATGAAACTCAAATGCATTCAACAAAGCTAATTGAATCAAATGAAACTCAAATGCTTTCAAGAAAGCTTATTGAATCAAATGAAAATCAAACATAGCTAATTGAATCAAATGGAACTCAAATGCATTCATCAAAGCTAATTGAATCAAATTAAAGTCAAATGATGTCTAACAAAACTTATTAAATCAACTGAAACTCAAATGCATTCAACAAAGCTAATTGAATCAAATTAAAGTCAAATGATGTCTAACAAAACTTATTAAATCAACTGAAATTCAAATGTATTCAACAAAGCTAATTGAATCAAATGAAGTCAAACAAAGCTAATTGAATCAAATTCAAGTCAAATGAAGTCAAACAAAGCTAATTGAATCAAATAAAAGTTAAATGATTCCAAACCAAGCTAATTGAATCAAATGAAAGTCAAATAAAGTAAAACATAGCTAATAGAATCAAATGAAACTCAAATGCATTCAACAAAGCTAATTGAATCAAATGAAACTCAAATGCATTCAACAAAGCTAATTGAATGAAATTATACTCAAATGCATTCAACAAAGCTAATTGAATCAAATGAAAGTCAAATGATGTCAAACATAGCTAATTGAATCAAATGAAACTCAAATGCATTCAACAAAGCTAATTGAATCCAATGAAACTCAAATGCATTCAACAAAGCTAATTGAATCAAATTAAAGTCAAATGAAGTCAAGTAAAACTTATTGAATCAAATGAAACGCAAATGCCTTCAATAAAGCTAATTGAATCAAATGAAACTCAAATGCATCAACAAAGCTAATTGAATCAAATGAAACTCAAATGCATTCAAGAAAACTAATTGAATCAAATGAAACTGAAATGCATTCAACAAAGCTAATTGCATGATACAAGTCAAGGTCAAGGTCAAGCTCCAAATGATCCGATTTGTTTAGTCCTTGAAGTGTTCGGGTTCAAGTTAAATTCAAACTCCTCATTTGTGTCATTTCTTAAATGGGACGATGATTCCATTGATGAAGCTTGAAGGTGACACCATTTCTAGAGTCTTAGTTATTTTAATTAAGCAAATAAAGGTCCGAAAATATCTTGTGATGCGAAATGAGACTCCTCGCACGTGTGTTTAGGAGACCCACTAACAGTGGAAACAAACGAACTATGGATAGAGACTTTTAGTCGAAAGAATCACTCTTAAAACTAAAAGAATTGTGTTTACTTAAGCTTGATAAGCTTCACTCACTTACTTCCACTTAAGGGTTCTAAATCTTGATTAGAGGCTTCACTCACCTAGAAACTGATTTAGGAGGGTTTTGAGAGTAATTCAATTAGCTTCACTAACTAATTATCCTAACTCTCTCTTAGGTTAAGTTTAACTCACTTAACTCAAGGATTTCAAGATTAAGATCACTTCTTAATCACAAGAGGAAATTTCGGGTTTGCACTCCAAAAGTTCGAATAAGCACAATGCTCAAGTTTAACAACCAAATCTCTTTTTCCATTGATGAACCACATATATATATTACAAGCTATTCAATCCCAAAAGATCTAAGTACTTAAAAGATTAAACAAAGCAATAAACAACAAATATCTCTAAATTCCAACAAAGGTGTAAGAGGAATAGTGTTGTTGTGTGTTTTGTTGACTATAAGGGAAGGAGGGCCGGTTTTCCACACCCAAGTGGGGAGGCTTCCCTTAGCTTGCAACACAAGCTCCAAAATATCTTCAAGGACCTCCTTTCACACGTCCCAAGTGTAGATCGCACCCCCTAAGCATGTTTCGTTGATATTACAACTTACGCTAAGCAAAATAATTCCGGTTTACAAAACCGTAAATTACAAAAAGCGTAATTAAACTAAGTAGCTTAATTAACTTCCTTTCCTTCGTTGCTTAGCAAGATTATATTAGTACTAATCTTTAGTTAAGCTTACAACAAAACCGGGCCATCGTTCAAAATACATATAACATTTTAAAAGGGTGGTTAATGTTGGTTAACCCTTTTAATGACATTTTTAATCTCAAAACCAACCATAACCAATAGTTAAACAAACTGATTAGAGATAGCTTGGTTAGGTTGAGGTAGCTTGATGCATATTGGTTGAAGTAGCTTGGCGTATTCGCATCATACTCTCCTTGTTCGGAGAAAATTCGACCTCGAATTTTGTTGTTGGAGCTTGAAAGCCGTGGATGGTCTTTCTTCTTCAACTCTATGCATTTTTGAATTGACGCTGCTTCATTTTGTAATGGTAGTTGTTCTATCGAAACAACCTCCAATGAGGCTACCTTTACTCCCTCGTTTGTTTTTGCATCCAATTCATACACACTTGTCTGCTCTTCTTCTTCTTCAACACTAACTTCACTCTCTCCTTCTTGGGATTGAAGCTTCTCTACTGATAGAGACACTTTCTTCTTGTGAAGTTTTTGCTTCTTATCTTCTTGCATTTGTTGCCTCAAGAATCGAACCTTTTGATTAGCTTCTTGCATCCGTGCAAAAACTTCAACTAGTTCATCCATATTAACAACAATACACTTATAGAAGTTCAAGATGAACTACTATTACAATGAATACAAACAAGAAGAAAAAAAACATTCTGCCTAGAAACTGCCCAGAATTTTCACCAAAAATTCGAGCTTCAAAACCTAAACAAATCAACTTGAAATTGAATTAAATTTTGTCACAACGTAGCCCTAGGTGTTTTAAGCACTCGACCAAAATTTCATAAAAAAATAACAAACCAATTGATTGCAGTTTTTATTTTTCTAAAGCTGGTCCAGATTAATCCGGTTTTAGACCACTAAAGAAAAACACGCTGACTATGCTAGCAAATGACCACTAAAAGTTATAAAATTTTATAGGCCAAAACTAGACATAAAAATAACCACTTTCAAAAAAAGAATCACCCAAAAACACGATCTGAGATGTGAGAAACTCGCGTTCAAAGTTACCTCAAAAAACTGTCTTTTACGGGTTGCTTCCTTTTGCTTCTTTTTTGTGGTTTTCCTTCTTCTCCAAGAACGTCTAAGTGCCAAGAGGACTTAGGGGCTGGAGCTCTGATACCACTTGATGCGAAATGAGACTCCTCTCACGTGTGTTTAGGAGACCCACTAACAGCGGAAACAAACGAACTATGGATATAGACTTTTAGTCGAAAGAATCACTCTTAAAACTAAAAGAATTGTGTTTACTTAAGCTTGATAAGCTTCACTCACTTACTTCCACTTAAGGGTTCTAAATCGATTAGAGGCTTCACTCACCTAGAAAGCGATTTAGGAGGGTTTTGAGAGTAATTCAATTAGCTTCACTCACTAATTATCCTAACTCTCTCTTAGGTTAAGTTTAACTCACTTAACTCAAGGATTTCAAGATTAAGATCACTTCTTAATCACAAGAGGAAATTTCGGGTTTGCACTCCAAAAGTTCGAATAAGCACAATGCTCAAGTTTAACAACCAAATCTCTTTTTCCATTGATGAACCACATATATATATTACAAGCTATTCAATCCCAAAAGATCTAAGTACTTAAAAGATTAAACAAAGCAATAAACAACAAATATCTCTAAATTCCAACAAAGGTGTAAGAGGAATAGTGTTGTTGTGTGTTTTGTTGAATCGAGGGCCGTTTTCCACACCCAAGTGGGGAGGCTTCCCTTAGCTTGCAACACAAGCTCCAAAATATCTTCAAGGACCTCCTTTCACACGTCCCAAGTGTAGATCGCACCCCTAAGCATGTTTCGTTGATATTACAACTTACGCTAAGCAAAATAATTCCGGTTTACAAAACCGTAAATTACAAAAACTTTAATTAAACTAAGTAGCTTAATTAACTTCCTTTCCTTCGTTGCTTAGCAAGATTATATTAGTACTAATCTTTAGTTAAGCTTACAACAAAAACCGGGCCATCGTTCAAAATACATATAACATTTTAAAAGGGTGGTTAATGTTGGTTAACCCTTTTAATGACATTTTTAATCTCAAAACCAACCATAACCAATAGTTAAACAAACTGATTAGAGATAGCTTGGTTAGGTTGAGGTAGCTTGATGCATATTGGTTGAAGTAGCTTGGCGTATTCGCATCATGTATTTCTTGTCATTCGGAGTGTCTTTGTAATCAAAAAAACGCTCCAAAGAACGTTCCCATTCGATGTATAATTCCGGATCACTAGCTCCATCAAAATCGGAACTTCGATTTTCAAACCCCTATCATCGGCCCTAGAACTCCTTTCTTCCTCATTGGGTTTCTTCTTAAACAATTCTAAGGTTATCTTTGCCATCATGTCGTGTAATGCTTCGTTTTGCTTAGCTAAAGCTTCTAGCATCGCATCTCGTCTAGCATTATCATTCATTTCATCGTCCATTTCAGAACTCAGCTCTTGATACGAACACACTTCTAAAATAGGAATTGCGTTTACGATAGTTGAACAATAAACTAAAAGCCTCCACTTCAAGTTTATAATTCGGTTTATAACTAAGGAAATGAATCTCCACTCTCTTCCTCAATCACGGTTTTAATTAACAAAGAACGAGAATCTCCACTCTCGAATATGTCAATTAGGTTGACTTTCTCGTAGTTTGACCTCCCAAGAAAATCGGTTCAAAGATAGAATAAAAACCTCGGTTTTTAATCTTTAACACAACGTGTTTTAATTTGAAGCACAAAGCTTAAATTTCAATTATCCAAATCTGATTTTCATTTATGATCACCATTTGATATATATTACAAGCTAATCACTCCCAAAAGATCTAAGTACTTAAAAGATTAAACAAAGCAATAAACAACAAATATCTCTAATCTTCCAACAAAGGTGTAAGAGGAATAGTGTTGTTGTGTGTTTTGTTGACTAAAAGGGAAGGAGGGCCGGTTTTCCACACCAAGTGGATGGCCTCCCTTAGCTTGCAACATAAGCTCCATAAATATCTTCAAGGACCTCCTTTCACACGCCCCAAGTGTAGATCGCATCCTGATGCGAAATGAGACTCCTCTCACGTGTGTGTTTAGAAGACCCAAGAACACAATGCAGCGGAAAACGAACGAACAATGGATATAGACTTTTAGTCGAAAGAATCACTCTTAAAACTAAAAGAATTGTGTTTACTTAAGCTTGATAAGCTTCACTCACTTACTTCCACTTAAGGGTTCTAAATCTGATTAGAGGCTTCACTCACCTAGAAACTGATTTATGAGGGTTTTGAGAGTAATTCAATTAGCTTCACTCACTAATTATCCTAACTCTCTCTTAGGTTAAGCTTTACTCACTTAACTCAAGGATTTCAAGATTAAGATCACTTCTTAATCACAAGAGGAAATTTCGGGTTTGCACTCCAAAAGTTCGAATAAGCACAATGCTCAAGTTTAACAACCAAATCTGATTTTTATTTATGATCACCATTACATATATATAGCAAAGAGCTAAAAAGGCTTAACAAATCAGCCATAAATATCTAATACACTAAGGTAATTAAACAAAGCAATTAAACAACAAATATCTCTTAATCCAACAAAGATGTAAGAAGGAATAGTGTTGTTGTGTGTTTTGTTGACTTTTGGGGCAAGGAGGACCGGTTTTCATCACCAAGTGGGGGGCTTCTCTTAGCTTGCAAGTAAAGCTCCAAAAGATCTCCAAGAGTTCCCTTTACACGTCCCAAGTGTAATTCACGTCCCCAAGCATGGTTCGTCCCATATTACAACTTAAACTAAACAAAATATACTCGGTTTTACAAAACCGCAAAACTGATCCAGAATTGACGTCTCAATTGAAAGGCTACTGCAACTTCGTTTCTTCATGAAATCTCACCAAATTTTGTAGGATGAAACTTCAAGATGTTAGAAATCCAACAAAAAAAGAATCACTGGAAAATGATTTGTAGATTTCTCACAATAACCAAAACGATTTCGCTGCGCCACCTCTAATCAGATTTAGAACCCTTAAGTGGAAGTAAGTGAGTGAAGCTTATCGAAGCTTAAGTAAACACAATTCTTTTAGTTTTAAGAGTGATTCTTTCGACTAAAAGTCTATATCCATTGTTCGTTCGTTTTCCCGCTGCATTGTGTTCTTGGGTCTTCTAAACACGCACACGTGAGAGGAGTCTCATTTCGCATCAAGTGGTATCGAGCACTTGATGCGAAATGGGACTCCTCTCACGTGTGTGTTTAAAGACCCAAGAACACAATGCAGCGGAAAACGAACGAACAATGGATATAGACTTTTAGTCGAAAGAATCACTCTTAAAACTAAAAGAATTGTGTTTACTTAAGCTTGATAAGCTTCACTCACTTACTTCCACTTAAGGGTTCTAAATCGATTAGAGGCTTCACTCACCTAGAAACTGATTTATGAGGGTTTTGAGAGTAATTCAATTAGCTTCACTCACTAATTATCCTAACTCTCTCTTAGGTTAAGCTTTACTCACTTAACTCAAGGATTTCAAGATTAAGATCACTTCTTAATCACAAGAGGAAATTTCGGGTTTGCACTCCAAAAGTTCGAATAAGCACTGATGCTCAAGTTTAACAACCAAATCTGATTTTTATTTATGATCACCATTACATATATATAGCAAAGAGCTAAAAAGGCTTAACAAATCAGACATAAATATCTAATACACTAAGGTAATTAAACAAAGCAATTAAACAACAAATATCTCTTAATCCAACAAAGATGTAAGAAGGAATAGTGTTGTTGTGTGTTTTGTTGACTTTGGGAGCAAGGAGGACCGGTTTTCATCACCAAGTGGGGGGCTTCTCTTAGCTTGCAAGTAAAGCTCCAAAAGATCTCCAAGAGTTCCCTTTACACGTCCCAAGTGTAATTCACGTCCCCAAGCATGGTTCGTCCCATATTACAACTTAAACTAAACAAAATATACTCGGTTTTACAAAACCGCAAAACTGATCCAGAATTGACGTCTCAATTGAAAGGCTACTGCAACTTCGTTTCTTCATGAAATCTCACCAAATTTTGTAGGATGAAACTTAAAGATGTTAGAAATCCAACAAAAAAAGAATCACTGGAAAATGATTTGTAGATTTCTCACAATAACCAAAACGATTTCGCTGCGCCAGAATCTCCGGTTGAACGTGAACGTCTTCACTCCTGTTCTATTTCTACTTAACTAATTATTACAAAAAACTAATTAAGATTAGTACTTAGCTAAACTTCTAACAAGTGATCCTAATCCATGATATGAGCCATATCCAACGGATCTTGTTAGGTAGAATAGGTGATACTAAATCAGGGTTAAGGATGATCATGTAAGCCATCCTTAATAATCTTGGTACCTTCCCATTTCGTACCATTCTCTCTTTCTTCAAAAGAATTCGACCTCGAATTCTGTTGTTGGAGCTTGAAGGTTGTGCATAATCTTTCTTGTTCACCTCCATGCTCTTTAGAATTGGTCTTTGCATCATTTTGTGGTGGTAGGGTTGGTGGTAGTTGTTCTATGACAACAACCTCCAATAAGACTTCCCTCAAATCGGGATTTTCTACCTCCACTCCCTCGTTTGTTTTTGCATCCAATTCATACATAATTGTGTTTTCTTCTTCTTTTTGTTCAGCACTAACTTCACTTTCTCCTTTCGATTGAAGCTTCTCTACAAATAGAGACACTTTCTTCTTGTGAAGTTTTTGCTTCTTATCTTCTTGCATTTGTTGCCTCAAGAATCGAACCTTTTGATTAGCTTCTTGCATCCGTGCAAAAGCTTTAACTAGTTCATCCATATTAACAACAATACAACTTATAGAAGTTCAAGATGAACTACTATTACAATGAATACAAACAGAAGAAAAAAAAACATTCTGCCTAGAAACTGCCCAGAATTTTCACCAAAAATTCGAGCTTCAAAACCTAATCAAATCAACTTGAAATTGAATGAAATTTTGTCACAACGTAGCCCTAGGTGTTTTAAGCACTCGACCAAAATTTCATAAAAAATAACAAACCAATTGATTGCCGTTTTTATTTTTCTAAAGCTGGTCCAGATTAATCCGGTTTTAGACCACTTAAGAAAAACACGCTGATTATGCTAGCAAATGACCACCAAATGTTATGAAATTTTACAGGCCAAAACTAGACATAAAAATAACCACTTTCAAAAAAAAAATCACCCAAAAACACGATCTGAGATGTGAGAACCTCGCGTTCAAAGTTACCTCAAAAAACTGTCTTTTACGGGTTGCTTCCTTTTGCTTCTTTTTTGTGGTTTTCCTTCTTCTCCAAGAACGTCTAAGTGCCAAGAGGACTTAGAGGGCTGGAGCTCTGATACCACTTGATGCGAAATGAGACTCCTCTCACGTGTGTGTTTAGAAGACCCAAGAACACAATGCAGCGGAAAACGAACGAACAATGGATATAGACTTTTAGTCGAAAGAATCACTCTTAAAACTAAAAGAATTGTGTTTACTTAAGCTTGATAAGCTTCACTCACTTACTTCCACTTAAGGGTTCTAAATCTGATTAGAGGCTTCACTCACCTAGAAACTGATTTATGAGGGTTTTGAGAGTAATTCAATTAGCTTCACTCACTAATTATCCTAACTCTCTCTTAGGTTAAGCTTTACTCACTTAACTCAAGGATTTCAAGATTAAGATCACTTCTTAATCACAAGAGGAAATTTCGGGTTTGCACTCCAAAAGTTCGAATAAGCACAATGCTCAAGTTTAACAACCAAATCTGATTTTTATTTATGATCACCATTACATATATATAGCAAAGAGCTAAAAAGGCTTAACAAATCAGCCATAAATATCTAATACACTAAGGTAATTAAACAAAGCAATTAAACAACAAATATCTCTTAATCCAACAAAGATGTAAGAAGGAATAGTGTTGTTGTGTGTTTTGTTGACTTTTGGGGGCAAGGAGGACCGGTTTTCATCACCAAGTGGGGGGGGCTTCTCTTAGCTTGCAAGTAAAGCTCCAAAAGATCTCCAAGAGTTCCCTTTACACGTCCCAAGTGTAATTCACGTCCCCAAGCATGGTTCGTCCCATATTACAACTTAAACTAAACAAAATATACTCGGTTTTACAAAACCGCAAAACTGATCCAGAATTGACGTCTCAATTGAAAGGCTACTGCAACTTCGTTTCTTCATGAAATCTCACCAAATTTTGTAGGATGAAACTTCAAGATGTTATAAATCCAACAAAAAAAGAATCACTGGAAAATGATTTGTAGATTTCTCACAATAACCAAAACGATTTCGCTGCGCCAGAATCTCCGGTTGAACGTGAACGTCTTCACTTCTGTTCTATTTCTACTTAACTAATTATTACAAAAAAACTAATTAAGATTAGTACTTAGCTAAACTTCTAACAAGTGATCCTAATCCATGATATGAGCCATATCCAACGGATCTTGTTAGGTAGAATAGGTGATACTAAATCAGGGTTAAGGATGATCATGTAAGCCATCCTTAATAATCTTGGTACCTTCCCATTTCGTACCACATCCCCAAGCATATTTCGTGGATATTACAACTTACGCTACGCAAAATAATTCCGGTTTTACAAAAACCGAAAATTACAAAAACCGTTAATTAAACTAACTCGATTAATTAACTTCCTTTCCTATGTTGCTCAACATGATTAAACTAGTACTAATCCTTAAACCGTGAATTTCTCCCTTGTTGTGATTGAGATTAGTACTTAGTAGAATTTCGGAACTAGCAACTAGTTTCGGATCAGCTAGTAGAATCTAATCAGTTGCTAGTTTGAACTAGTACTAATTCCTATTTTTAGAAGTGTGTTCGTATCAAGTGGTATCAAGAGCTGAGTTCTGAAATGGACGATGAAATGAATGATAATGCTAGACGAGATGCGATGCTAGAAGCTTTAGCTAAGCAAAACGAAGCATTACACGACATGATGGCAAAGATAACCTTAGAATTGTTTAAGAAGAAACCCAATGAGGAAGAAAGGAGTTCTAGGGCTGATGATAGGGGTTTGAAAATCGAAGTTCCGGATTTTGATGGAGCTAGTGATCCGGAATTATACATTGAATGGGAACGTTCTTTGGAGCGTTTTTTTGATTACAAAGACACTCCGAATGACAAGAAATACAAGGTGGCTGTATTGAAGCTAACCAAATATGCATCCATTTGGTTAGAAGGATTGAAGAGGCAAAGGGTGAAGGAGAACAAATCCAAGATTGCTACTTGGGAAAAATTGAAGAAGCAATTGAGGAAACGTTTTGTTCCAACTAACTACAAACAAAATCAGTATGTTAGATGGTCCACACTCAAGCAAGGCGCCATGCCTATGGAGGAGTACATCAAGGAATTTGAGAAACTTTCCATTGTTTGTGAAATCGAAGAAATGGAGGAGCAAAAGTTAGGCCGGTTCTTAGGAGGCCTAAATGAAGAGGTGCGTGAGAAAGTAGAGGTGTTCCCATACCTCACATTCGATGAAGCTTGCAAAGTGGCTCTCAAAATGGATAGCCAAAAGAAGAAACCAGTAGCAAGTAAGTCTTATTCCAAGCCATTTAGTACTTTCAAAGTTAATCCTAGTACTAGTAATCTTGATAAGAAAAAAAACCTGATTTCACTAGGAAAGACAAGGAGAAAGTCGGAGATGACAAAACCTTAAAAGTAAAATGTTTTAAGTGTCAAGGCTATGGCCATTACCAAGCTAATTGTCCGACTAAAAGAATCATGACCATACGAGATATAACAGAAATAGACGAGTTGGAAAGACAATCTCTTTTAGAGATGGAACATGATAAAAATGGAAGTGAGGATGAGGAGGACGTGTGCAATCCTGAAATGGAGGGTGAAACCTTAGTGATTAGGAGGTCCTTATACTCAAATGTGGTGGCCGAAAATGAGGAACAAAGGGAGACCATTTTTCATTCGAAATGCCTAGTGAAAAAAAAACTATGCAATTTGATCATAGATGGTGGAAGTTGTACTAATATAGCTTCAACTGAACTTGTAGAGAAGTTAGCATTACCTATGACTAAACATCCAATTCCTTATAAACTGAAATGGCTAGATGATGATAGTGAAGTAAGGGTAAAAAATAGAGTTTTAATCACATTCTCAATTGGAAATTATGAAGATGAAATTCTATGTGATGTAATCCCTATGATTGCGTGCCATATAATACTTGGTAGACCGTGGCAATTTGATCGCAAGGTGATGCATGATGGTTTTAAGAATGTGTATAAGGTGAACAAGAATGGCAAAATCAAAACCTTACTACCATTACCTCCTTCAAAAATCCGAAACACAAAACCAACACCAAAAGAAAACCCGATGTGTAGTGGCGTGTTCTTAGGGAGAAAACGATTTGAGAGGGAGTTGGAGGAAAATCGGTTGGTGTATATTCCGTTTGCCAAGGAGGTGAATGAGGGAGTGAACGTTGAGGATCCGCATTTGAGGGAGTTGTTGGAGGAGTTTGGAGATGTGTTCCCTAATGACCTACCAAATGGCCTACCCCCAAAACGTGGAATTGAACATCAAATTGATCTCATTCCCCGGAGCACCAATTCCAAATAAGCCTTCCTATAGATGTAATCCCAAAGAGAGTGAGGAATTACAAAGCCAAATCGGTGAGTTGATGGGCAAGGGTTACGTGAGGGAGAGCAAGAGTCGGTGTGCCGTTCCGGCTTTGCTTGTGCCAAAAAAGACGGTTCATGGAGGATGTGTATTGATAGCCGTGTCTTGTGAACAACATCACCATAAAGTACTGATTTCCCATCCCTAGATTAGATGACATGCTAGATGAGTTGAGTGGATCCAAGTTGTTTTCGAAAATTGATTTGAGAAGTGGATACCACCAAACATTTATGAAGGAGGGAGATGAGTGGAAGACGGCTTTCAAGACGAAGTATGGGTTGTATGAATGGTGGTTATGCCATTTGGTCTCACGAATGCCCCTAGTACTTTCATGAGATTAATGAATGAAGTACTTAGGCCATTTTTGGGAAAGTTCGTAGTTGTATATTTGGATGATATTCTCGCTTTCGGTCTAACAAGGATGATCATTTAAATCATTTGCAACAAGTGTTCGAAGTTTTGAGAGAACAAAACCGTATGGGAAGCTTGAAAAGTGCACGTTCATGCAACGAGAGATTGGCTTCCTTGGGTTCATCATTTCGTATGAAGGGGGTGAAAGTGGATCCATCCAAAGTTGAAGCAATTTCTTCTTGGCCGGTTCCTACAACTATCACCGAGGTGAGGTCTTTTCATGGTTTAGCTTCGTTTTATAGGAGGTTTATAAACAATTTCAGCACCTTATTAGCTCCTATAACGGAATGCACTAAACATGGAAAATTTGAATGGAGTGACGCAGCTCAAAAGGCGTTTGAGCTTGTAAAGGAGAGAATGTGTAAAACGCCTATCCTAGCTTTACCGGATTTTGCAAAACCATTTGAAGTTGAGTGTGATGCAAGTGGAACGGGTATTGGGGCTGTTTTGATTCAATGTGGCAAGCCTATTGCGTATTTTAGCGAAAAATTAAATCAAAGCTAAGTTGAATTATTCCACTTATGATAAAGAGTTTTACGCCATGGTTAGATCTCTTAATCATTGGAGTCACTATTTACGACCACAAGCTTTTGTTCTTCATTCCGATCATGAATCACTGAAATATATTCATGGACAACATAAGCTTAGTGCTCGGCATGCTAAATGGGTAGAGTTCTTACAATCGTTCAACTTTGTTGCCAAGTACAAGGCCGGGAAAGCTAACGTGGTAGGCGATGCTTTATCTCGGAGACACGTATTGCTTAATATGGTGGATTCCAAGGTACTTGGGTTTGAACTAATTAAAGAATTTTATGTTCTTGATGAGGGGACACGAGATCCGTTCGAGGCTACCAAAGATGGTCCAAAAGACCATTATCATCAAATGGAGGGGTTCTTGTTCAAAGGGAACAAACTTTACGTTCCCAAATGTCCCGTTCGTGATTTGCTCATAAGAGAGGCTCATGGTGGCGGTTTGGCTGGCCATTTTGGCGTTGCCAAAACCATGGAATTATTACAAGAACATTTTTCTTGGCCTCATATGATCAAGGAAGTGCACTTGTTTTGGCTCGTTGCGGAGTTTGTCAAAGAGCCAAAAGCACGTTTCATAAGGGGTTGTATACTCCTTTGCCACGCACTGAGAGGCCTTGGGAGGATGTTAGTATGGATTTCATCGTTGCACTTCCGAGAACGCAAAGAGGAAAGGATTCGGTCATGGTGGTGGTGGACCGTTTCTCAAAAATGGCACACTTTGTGCCTTGCCATAAAACTCAAATGCATTCAGTAAAGCTAATTGAATCAAATGAAACTCAATTGCATTCTACAAAGCTAATTGAATCATATTAAAGTCAATGAAGTCAAACAAAGCTAATTGAATCAAATGAAAGTCAAATAAAGTCAAATACAGCTAATAGAATCAAATGAATTTCAAATGCATTCAACAAAGTTAATTGATTCAAATTAAAGTCAAATGAAGTCAAACAAAACTTATTGAATCAAATGAAACTCAAAGCATTCAGTAAAGCTAATTCAATCAAATGAAACTCAAATGCATTCAAAAAAGTTAATTGAATTAAATTAAATTAAAATGAAGTCAAATAAAGTTAATTGAATCAAATGAATGTCAAATAATGTCAAATATAGCTAGTAGAATCTAATGAAACTCAAATGCATTTTCGGTTGTAATTTGACGTTTTTGTAATTTTCGGTTTTTGTAAACCCGGAATTATTTTGTTTAAGCGTAAGTGCAAATTGGACGAACCATGCTTGGGGTTGCGAATCACACTTGGGACGTGTGAAAAGGGGTTCTTGAAGATCTTTTGAAGCTTCCCTTGCAAGCTAAGAGAAGCCCCCCACTTGGTGATGAAAAACCCCTCCTTGCCCCAAAGTCAACAAAACACACAACAACACTATTCCTTCTTACATCTTTGTTGGATTAAGAGATCTTTGTTGTTTAATTGCTTTGTTTAATCACTTTGGTACTTAGATCTTTTTGAGATTGATTAGCTTGTAATATATATGTAATGGTGATCATAAATGAAAGACAGATTTGGATAATTGAAATTTAAGCTTTGTGCTTCAAATTAAAACACGTTGTGTTAAAGATTAAAAACCGAGGTTTTTACTCTATCTTTGAACCGATTTTCTTGGGAGGTCAAACTACGAGAAAGTCAACCTAATTGACATATTCGAGAGTGGAGATTCTCGTTCTTTGTTAATTAAAACCGTAATTGAGGAAGAGAGTGGAGATTCATTTCCTTAATTATAAACCGAATCGTAAACTTTAAGTGGAGGCTTGTAGTTTATCATTCAACTATCGTAAACTGGTACGAAATGGGAAGGTACCAAGATTATTAAGGATGGCTTACATGATCATTCTTAACCCTGATTTAGTATCACCTATTCTACCTAACAAGATCCGTTGGATATGGCTCATATCGTGGATTAGGATCACTTGTTAGAAGTTTAGCTAAGTACTAATCTTAATTAGTTTTTGTAATAATTAATTAGGCTTAATTAGCAAGTTTAGTGTTAGTTGAGTTCTAAACATGCTTTATTTTCACTAATTATGTTTAGAAGTTGTATTAAGTAGAAACTGTTTTGTACGTTTGGTCTGTGGCGCGGTAGAATCATTTTGATGATTCCGAACAAGTTACTTGGAATTTTTGAGTCATTCCAATTGCATTGGTTCACTAACATCTTGAAGTTTCATCCTACAAAATTTGGTGAGATTTCATGAAGAAAAGAAGTTGCAGTAGCCTTTCAACTGAGACGTCAATTCTGGATCAGTTTTGCGGTTTTGTAAAACCGAGTATATTTTGCTTAGTTTAAGTTGTATTTGGACGTGTGAGGCATGGGGCAGCAGCTAATGTGGACTCTTGGAGATCAGTTGAAGCTTTCCTTGCAAGCTAAGAGAAGCCTCCCACTTGCTTGAAGAAAACCGGTCAACAATACACACAAGAACACTATGCAGCACTATTCACCCCACTTGTTGATCAACTTGTTTTGTGGGATATTTGTAGCTTAATGCTTTGTTTATTACCATAGTGTATTAGATATTTATGGCTGATTTGTTAAGCCTTTTTAGCTCTTTGCTATATATATGTAATATGGTTCATCAATGAAAGGAGATTTTGTTGTTGAAAACTTGAGCTTTGTGCTTATTCAAAAACACGTTGTGTTTAAAGTCTAAAAACCGAGGTTTTTATTCTATCTTTGAAACGAATTTCTTGGGAGGTAACACTACAAGAATTCAACCCAATTAACAGATTTGAGAGTGGAGGTTCTCGTAATTTGTTAATTAAAACCCTTAGTTAAGGTTGAGAGTGGAGATTCACTTCCTTAGCTAAACCCGAATTATAAGCTTTAAGAGGAGTCTTTTAGTTTGTGATTCAATCTATCCTAAACACAATTCTTCATTGAGGCGTGTTTATCAACCAATTCTTTTAGTTTTAAGAGATTTTCTTACGACTAAAAGTCTATATCATTGTTCGTTCGTTTTCCGCTGCATTGTGTTGTTGGGTCTTCTAAACACACACGTGAGAGGAGTCCAATTTCGCATCAAGTGGTATCAGAGCTGCAGCCTCTAAGTCCTCTTGGCACTTAGACGTTCTTGGAGAAGAAGGAAAACCACAAAAAAGAAGCAAAAGGAAGCAACCCGTAAAAGACAGTTTTTTGAGGTAACTTTGAACGCGAGGTTCACATATCTCAGATCGTGTTTTTGGGTGATTCTTTTTTTGAAAGTGGTTATTTTTATGTCTAGTTTTGGCCTGTAAAATGTCATAACTTTTGGTGGTCATTTGCTAGCATAATCAGCGTGTTTTTCTTAAGTGGTCTAAAACCGGATTAATCTGGAGCAGCTTTAGAAAAATAAAAACTGCAATCAATTGGTTTGTTATTTTTTTATGAAATTTTGGTCGAGTGCTTAAAACACCTAGGGCTACGTTGTGACAAAATTTCATTCAATTTCAAGTTGACTTGATTAGGTTTTGAAGCTCGAATTTTTGGTGAAAATTCTGGGCAGTCTCTAGGCAGAATGTTTTGTTTTTCTTCTGTTTGTATTCATTGTAATAGTAGTTCATCTTGAACTTCTATAAGTTGTATTGTTGTTAATATGGATGAACTAGTTAAAGCTTTTGCACGGATGCAAGAAGCTAATCAAAAGGTTCGATTCTTGAGGCAACAAATGCAAGAAGATAAGAAGCAAAAACTTCACAAGAAGAAAGTGTCTCTATTAGTAGAGAAGCTTCAATCGAAAGGAGAAAGTGAAGTTAGTGCTGAACAAGAAGAAGAAGAAAGCACAATTATGTATGAATTGGATGCAAAAACAAACGAGGGAGTGGAGGTAGAAAATCCTGATTTGAGGGAAGTCTTATTGGAGGTTGTTGTCATAGAACAACTACCACCAACCCTACCACCACAAAATGATGCAGCACCAATTCTAAAGAGCATGGAGATTCACTTCCTTAGCTAAACCCTAATTATAAGCTTTAAGAGGAGTCTTTTAGTTTGTGATTCAATCTATCCTAAACACAATTCTTCATTGAGGCGTGTTTATCAACCAATTCTTTTAGTTTTAAGAGATTTTCTTACGACTAAAAGTCTATATCATTGTTCGTTCGTTTTCCGCTGCATTGTGTTGTTGGGTCTTCTAAACACACACGTGAGAGGAGTCCAATTTCGCATCAAGTGGTATCAGAGCTGCAGCCTCTAAGTCCTCTTGGCACTTAGACGTTCTTGGAGAAGAAGGAAAACCACAAAAAAGAAGCAAAAGGAAGCAACCCGTAAAAGACAGTTTTTTGAGGTAACTTTGAACGCGAGGTTCACATATCTCAGATCGTGTTTTTGGGTGATTCTTTTTTGAAAGTGGTTATTTTTATGTCTAGTTTTGGCCTGTAAAATGTCATAACTTTTGGTGGTCATTTGCTAGCATAATCAGCGTGTTTTTCTTAAGTGGTCTAAAACCGGATTAATCTGGAGCAGCTTTAGAAAAATAAAAACTGCAATCAATTGGTTTGTTATTTTTTTATGAAATTTTGGTCGAGTGCTTAAAACACCTAGGGCTACGTTGTGACAAAATTTCATTCAATTTCAAGTTGACTTGATTAGGTTTTGAAGCTCGAATTTTTGGTGAAAATTCTGGGCAGTCTCTAGGCAGAATGTTTTGTTTTTCTTCTGTTTGTATTCATTGTAATAGTAGTTCATCTTGAACTTCTATAAGTTGTATTGTTGTTAATATGGATGAACTAGTTAAAGCTTTTGCACGGATGCAAGAAGCTAATCAAAAGGTTCGATTCTTGAGGCAACAAATGCAAGAAGATAAGAAGCAAAAACTTCACAAGAAGAAAGTGTCTCTATTAGTAGAGAAGCTTCAATCGAAAGGAGAAAGTGAAGTTAGTGCTGAACAAGAAGAAGAAGAAAGCACAATTATGTATGAATTGGATGCAAAAACAAACGAGGGAGTGGAGGTAGAAAATCCTGATTTGAGGGAAGTCTTATTGGAGGTTGTTGTCATAGAACAACTACCACCAACCCTACCACCACAAAATGATGCAGCACCAATTCTAAAGAGCATGGAGATTCACTTCCTTAGCTAAACCCTAATTATAAGCTTTAAGAGGAGTCTTTTAGTTTGTGATTCAATCTATCCTAAACACAATTCTTCATTGAGGCGTGTTTATCAACCAATTCTTTTAGTTTTAAGAGATTTTCTTACGACTAAAAGTCTATATCATTGTTCGTTCGTTTTCCGCTGCATTGTGTTGTTGGGTCTTCTAAACACACACGTGAGAGGAGTCCAATTTCGCATCAAGTGGTATCAGAGCTGCAGCCTCTAAGTCCTCTTGGCACTTAGACGTTCTTGGAGAAGAAGGAAAACCACAAAAAAGAAGCAAAAGGAAGCAACCCGTAAAAGACAGTTTTTTGAGGTAACTTTGAACGCGAGGTTCACATATCTCAGATCGTGTTTTTGGGTGATTCTTTTTTGAAAGTGGTTATTTTTATGTCTAGCTTTGGCCTGTAAAATGTCATAACTTTTGGTGGTCATTTGCTAGCATAATCAGCGTGTTTTTCTTAAGTGGTCTAAAACCGGATTAATCTGGAGCAGCTTTAGAAAAATAAAAACTGCAATCAATTGGTTTGTTATTTTTTTATGAAATTTTGGTCGAGTGCTTAAAACACCTAGGGCTACGTTGTGACAAAATTTCATTCAATTTCAAGTTGATTTGATTAGGTTTTGAAGCTCGAATTTTTGGTGAAAATTCTGGGCAGTCTCTAGGCAGAATGTTTTGTTTTTCTTCTGTTTGTATTCATTGTAATAGTAGTTCATCTTGAACTTCTATAAGTTGTATTGTTGTTAATATGGATGAACTAGTTAAAGCTTTTGCACGGATGCAAGAAGCTAATCAAAAGGTTCGATTCTTGAGGCAACAAATGCAAGAAGATAAGAAGCAAAAACTTCACAAGAAGAAAGTGTCTCTATTAGTAGAGAAGCTTCAATCGAAAGGAGAAAGTGAAGTTAGTGCTAAACAAGAAGAAGAAGAAAGCACAATTATGTATGAATTGGATGCAAAAACAAACGAGGGAGTGGAGGTAGAAAATCCTGATTTGAGGGAAGTCTTATTGGAGGTTGTTGTCATAGAACAACTACCACCAACCCTACCACCACAAAATGATGCAGCACCAATTCTAAAGAGCATGGAGGTGAACAAGAAAGATTATGCACAACCTTCAAGCTCCAACAACAGAATTCGAGGTCGAATTCTTTTGAAGAAAGAGAGAATGGTACGAAATGGGAAGGTACCAAGATTATTAAGGATGGCTTACATGATCATTCTTAACCCTGATTTAGTATCACCTATTCTACCTAACAAGATCCGTTGGATATGGCTCATATCGTGGATTAGGATCACTTGTTAGAAGTTTAGCTAAGTACTAATCTTAATTAGTTTTTGTAATAATTAATTAGGCTTAATTAGCAAGTTTAGTGTTAGTTGAGTTCTAAACATGCTTTATTTTCACTAATTATGTTTAGAAGTTGTATTAAGTAGAAACTGTTTTGTACGTTTGGTCTGTGGCGCGGTAGAATCATTTTGATGATTCCGAACAAGTTACTTGGAATTTTTGAGTCATTCCAATTGCATTGGTTCACTAACATCTTGAAGTTTCATCCTACAAAATTTGGTGAGATTTCATGAAGAAAAGAAGTTGCAGTAGCCTTTCAACTGAGACGTCAATTCTGGATCAGTTTTGCGGTTTTGTAAAACCGAGTATATTTTGCTTAGTTTAAGTTGTATTTGGACGTGTGAGGCATGGGGCAGCAGCTAATGTGGACTCTTGGAGATCAGTTGAAGCTTTCCTTGCAAGCTAAGAGAAGCCTCCCACTTGCTTGAAGAAAACCGGTCAACAATACACACAAGAACACTATGCAGCACTATTCACCCCACTTGTTGATCAACTTGTTTTGTGGGATATTTGTAGCTTAATGCTTTATTTATTACCATAGTGTATTAGATATTTATGGCTGATTTGTTAAGCCTTTTTAGCTCTTTGCTATATATATGTAATATGGTTCATCAATGAAAGGAGATTTTGTTGTTGAAAACTTGAGCTTTGTGCTTATTCAAAAACACGTTGTGTTTAAAGTCTAAAAACCGAGGTTTTTATTCAATCTTTGAAACGAATTTCTTGGGAGGTAACACTACAAGAATTCAACCCAATTAACAGATTTGAGAGTGGAGGTTCTCGTAATTTGTTAATTAAAACCCTTAGTTAAGGTTGAGAGTGGAGATTCACTTCCTTAGCTAAACCCGAATTATAAGCTTTAAGAGGAGTCTTTTAGTTTGTGATTCAATCTATCCTAAACACAATTCTTCATTGAGGCGTGTTTATCAACCAATTCTTTTAGTTTTAAGAGATTTTCTTACGACTAAAAGTCTATATCATTGTTCGTTCGTTTTCCGCTGCATTGTGTTGTTGGGTCTTCTAAACACACACGTGAGAGGAGTCCAATTTCGCATCATAAACGCAATTCATTTTGAAGTGTGTTCACATCAAGTGGTATCAAGAGCTCAGTTCTGAAATGGACGACGACAATGCTAGGAGAGATGCGATGCTAGAAGCTCTAGCCAAGCAAAACGAAGCATTACACGACATGATGGCAAAGATAACCTTAGAATTGTTTAAGAAGAAACCCAATGAGGAAGAAAGGAGTTCTAGGGCTGATGATAGGGGTTTAAAAATCGAAGTTCCAGATTTTGACGGAGCTAGTGATCCGGAATTATACATTGAATGGGAACGTTCATTAGAGCGTTTTTTTGATTACAAAGATACTCCGGATGAGAAGAAATACAAGGTTGCTGTTTTGAAGCTAACCAAATATGCATCCATTTGGTTAGAGGGATTGAAGAGGCAAAGGATGAAGGAGAACAAATCCAAGATTGCTACTTGGGAAAAGTTGAAGAAGCAATTGAGGAGACGTTTTGTTCCAACTAAATACAAACAAAATCAGTATGTTAGATGGTCCACACTCAAGCAAGGAGCCATGCCTATGGAGGAGTACATCAAGGAATTTGAGAAACTTTCCATTGTTTGTGAGATTGAAGAAATGGAGGAGCAAAAATTGGGCAGATTCTTAGGAGGCCTAAATGAAGACGTACGTGAGAAAGTCGAGGTGTTTCCATACCTTACTTTCGACGAAGCTTGCAAAGTGGCTCAAAAGATGGATAACCAAAAGAAGAAATCAGTGGCAAGTAAGTCTTATTCCAAGCCATTTAGTACTTTTAAAGTTAATCCTAGTACTAGTAATCTTGATAAGAACAAAAAACCGGATTTCACTAAGAAAGATAAGGAGAAAGTTGGAGATGACAAAACCTTAAAAGTAAAATGTTTTAAGTGTCAAGGCTATGGCCATTACCAAGCAAATTGTCCTACTAAAAGAATCATGACCATAAGAGATATAATCGAAATAGACGAGTTGGAAAAACAATCTCTTTTAGAGATGGAACATGATAAAGATGGAAGTGAGGATGAGGAGGGACGTGTGCAATCCCGAAATGGAGGGTGAAACCTTAGTTATTAGGAGGTCCTTGTACTCAAATATGGTGGCCGAAAATGAGGAACAAAGGGAGACCATTTTTCATTCGAAATGCCTAGTGAAAAAAAAACTATGCACTTTGATCATAGATGGTGGGAGTTGTACTAATGTAGCTTCAACTGAACTTGTAGAGAAGTTGGCATTACCTATGACTAAACATCCAATTCCTTATAAACTGAAATGGTTAGATGATGATAGTGAAGTAAGGGTAAAAAATAGAGTTTTAATCACATTCTCAATTGGAAATTATGAAGATGAAATTCTATGTGATGTAATCCCTATGACTGCGTGCCATATTCTACTTGGTAGACCGTGGCAATTTGATCGTAAAGTGATGCATGATGGTTTTACGAATGTGTATAAGGTGAACAAGAATGGCAAAATCAAAACCTTACTACCATTACCTCCTTCAAAAATCCGAAACACAAAACCAAAACCAAAAGAAAACCAGATGTGTAGTGGTGTGTTCTTGGGGAGAAAACGATTCGAGAGGGAGTTGGAGAAAATTCAGTTGGTGTATATTCTGGTTGCCAAGGAGGTGAATGAGGGAGTGGACGTTGAGGATCCACATTTGAGGGAGTTGTTGGAGGAGTTTGGAGACGTATTCCCTAATGACATACCAAATGGCCTACCCCCTAAACGTGGAATTGAACATCAAATTGATCTCATTCCCGGAGCACCAATTCCAAATAAGCCTTCCTATAGATGTAATCCCAAAGAGAGTGAGGAATTACAAAGCCAAATCAGTGAATTGATGGACAAAGGTTACGTGAGAGAGAGCAAAAGTCCGTGTGCCGTGCCGGCTTTGCTTGTGCCAAAAAAAGACGGTTCATGGAGGATGTGTATTGATAGCCGTGCTGTGAATAACATCACCATAAAAGCACGATTTCCCATCCCTAGATTAGATGACATGCTAGATGAGTTGAGTGGATCCAAGTTGTTTTCGAAAATTGATTTAAGAAGTGGATACCACCAAATATGCATGAAGGAGGGAGATGAGTGGAAAACGGCTTTCAAGACGAAGTATGGGTTGTATGAATGGTCTGGTTATGCCATTTGGTCTCACAAATGCCCCTAGTACATTCATGAGATTGATGAATGAAGTACTTAGGCCGTTTTTGGGAAAGTTCGTAGTTGTATATTTGGATGATATTCTTGTTTTCAGTACTAACAAGGATGATCATTTAAATCATTTGCAACAAGTGTTCGAAGTTTTGAGAGAACAAAAACTGTATGGGAAGCTCGAAAAGTGCACGTTCATGCAAAGAGAGATTGGCTTCCTTGGGTTCATAATTTCGGATGAAGGGGTGAAGGTGGATCCATCCAAAGTCGAAGCTATTTCTTCTTGGCCGGTTCCTACAACTATCACCGAGGTGAGGTCTTTTCATGGTTTAGCTTCGTTTTATAGGAGGTTTATAAACAATTTCAGCACTTTATTAGCTCCTATAACTGAATGCACTAAACATGGAAAATTTGTATGGAGTGACGCAGCTCAAAAGGCGTTTGAACTTGTAAAGGAGAAAATGTGTAAAACGCCTATCCTAGCTTTACCTGATTTTGCAAAACCATTCGAAGTTGAGTGTGATGCAAGTGGAACGGGTATTGGGGCTGTTTTAATTCAATGTGGTAAGCCTATTGCGTATTTTAGCGAGAAATTAAATCAGGCTAAGTTGAATTATTCCACTTATGATAAAGAGTTTTATGCCATGGTTAGGTCTCTTAATCATTGGAGTCACTATTTACGACCACAAGCTTTTGTTCTTCATTCCGATCATGAATCACTGAAATATATTCATGGACAACATAAGCTTAGTGCTCGTCATGCTAAATGGGTAGAGTTCTTGCAATCGTTCAACTTTGTTGCCAAGTACAAAGCCGGAAAAGCTAATGTGGTAGCTGATGCTTTATCTCGGAGATACCTATTGCTTAATATGGTGGATTCCAAAGTGCTTGGGTTTGAACTGATTAAAGAATTTTATGTTCTTGATGAGGGGACACGAGATGATGTGTTTGCGGAAGCTTAAAACACGAATAATGTAAATAACACTCTAATCTCACGTTTAATGGATGAAAGGTTCGAACTTTGTAACAAATAGAATATAAAGATTGGATCTTTATAAGGATAGACTCTATATGTTCCCTCGAGAACTAGAGGATCTCTCACTAACCGCAATTAGGAGATGCACACAAACCTCGATTTGTATGTTTGTGGTACGACGACCAACATTCAATGCAAACAAGCACTCGAATTTCTTTACACAAAAACCACTTCCATTATTAATGGCCGAATAGCCTATTTATAAGGAACAAATTATCCTAAACCTAGTAGAACTAGCAAAGCATAAAAGATAAACAAAAACAATAACAAATTAACCTATCTCTAATCACACGGCTATGTGATTAGAATCCTTGTGCCAATCAAACTCTAATCAACACAAAGTCCTAATGCTACTATAACTCTACTCCAATTAGAATCCTAATCCAACTAGGATTTGGAATTCTAACCCAACTAGGATTACAACTTAAAGACTCATAACAAGACTCTATGACAAAGGTAATTAGACTCCTAAACATAATAGGATCCCTTTATCACTCAAACACCTACTTTAAAAGAGTTATAAAGCAAATAAAACACTTAGTTTCCTAACAGAATTAGGACACTACATAAGAATCCTAACAGAACTAGGATTGTCACAATTTTGATGCTCCTCATACGCATCACGAGATCTGTTCGTGGCTACCAAAGATGGTCCAAAAGACCATTATCATCAAATGGAGGGGTTCTTGTTCAAGGGGAACAAACTTTGTGTTCCCAAATGTCCCGTTCGTGATTTGCTCATAAGAGAAGCTCATGGTGGCGGTTTGGCTGGCCATTTTGGCGTTACCAAAACCATGGAGTTATTGCAAGAACATTTTTCTTAGCCTCATATGATCAAGGAAGTGCATCTTGTTTTAGCTCGTTGCGGTGTTTGTCAAAGAGCCAAAAGCACGTTCCATAAGGGGTTGTATACTCCTTTACCAACACGGAGAGGCCTTGGGAGGATGTTAGTATGGATTTCATCGTTGCTCTTCCGAGAACGCAAAGAGGGAAGGATTCGGTCATGGTGGTGCTGGACCGTTTCTCAAAAATGGCACACTTTGTGCCTTGCCATAAAACAGAAGATGCTATTAACGTTTCTTGTTTATATTTCAGGGAAATTGTTCGTGCATGGAATACCAAAAACTATTGTCTCGGATCGAGATAGCAAGTTTTTGAGTCATTTTTGGAGGTCCCCGTGGAGGATGATGGGTACTAAGTTACTTGTTTAGTACTTCACATCACCCCCAAACCGACGGTCAAACAGTGTGACTAATCGAACCCTAGGCACCTTGTTAAGGGGCTTAGTGAGCAAGCAAGGGAAAGATTGGGATGTCAAGCTATGCCATGCGGAGTTTACTTACAATAGGACTCCCACTTTTGCAACAAGACATTCACCGTTCGAAGTGGTATATGGGGTAAATCCGTATGTACCTATTGATCTTATTTCGTTGCCTAAAGACTCTTATGTCCACGGAGATGCTAGGCAACAAGCTGAAACAATGGTGAAGGTTCACAAAGAAATACGCACCAACATCGAAAAGGCCAATGAGATGTACAAGAAAAAATCAAACAAAGGTCGAAAACCGAGATTGTTTGCTCCGGGAGATTTGGTGTGGATCCACTTGAGGAAGGAGAGGTTTCCAAGTAAAAGAAGGCATAAACTCATGCCCCGAGTTAGAAGGACCTTTCAAGGTTCTTGAACGATATGGAAACAATGCTTACAAGATAGACCTTCCTGGAGAATATGGCGTGGCAAGCAACATTCAATGTAGGGGACTTATCCCCCTATTTAGAAGATAACGATGTGCAAGAATTGAGGAAATTCCTTTTGAAGAAGGAGAGGATGATCCGAAATTATTTGCTAGTTCCGAAATTCTACTAAGTACTAATCTCAATCACAACAAGGGAGAACTTCACGGTTTAAGGATTAGTATTAGTTTAATTATGTTAAGCAACGAAGGAAAGGAAGTTAATTAAGCTAGTTAGTTTAATTAACGTTTTTGTAATTTTCGGTTTTTGTAAACCCGGAATTATTTTGTTTAAGCGTAAGTGCAAATTGGACGAACCATGCTTGGGGTTGCGAATCACACTTGGGACGTGTGAAAAGGGGTTCTTGAAGATCTTTTGAAGCTTCCCTTGCAAGCTAAGAGAAGCCCCCCCACTTGGTGATGAAAACCGCCCTCCTTGCCCCAAAGTCAACAAAACACACAACAACACTATTCCTTCTTACATCTTTGTTGGATTAAGAGATCTTTGTTGTTTAATTGCTTTGTTTAATCACTTTGGTACTTAGATCTTTTGAGATTGATTAGCTTGTAATATATATGTAATGGTGATCATAAATGAAAGACAAGATTTGGATAATTGAAATTTAAGCTTTGTGCTTCAAATTAAAACACGTTGTGTTAAAGATTAAAACCGAGGTTTTTACTCTATCTTTGAACCGATTTTCTTGGGAGGTCAAACTACGAGAAAGTCAACCTAATTGACATATTCGAGAGTGGAGATTCTCGTTCTTTGTTAATTAAAACCGTAATTGAGGAAGAGAGTGGAGATTCATTTCCTTAATTATAAACCGAATCGTAAACTTTAAGTGGAGGCTTGTAGTTTATCATTCAACTATCGTAAAAGCAATTCATTTTGAAGTGTGTTCACATCAAGAATCAAATGAAACTCAACCGCATTCAACAAAGCTAAATGAATCAAATGAAAGTCAAATAAAGTCAAACATAGCTAATTGAATCAAATGAAAGTCAAATGCATTTAACAAAGCGAATTGAATCAAATGAAACTCAAATGCATTCAACAAATCTAATTGAAACAAATTAAAGTACAATGAAGTTAAACAAAACTAATTGAATCAAATTAAAGTTAAATGAAGTCAAACAAAACTAATTGAATCAAATGAAAGTCAAATAAAGTCAAACATAGCTAAATGAATCAAATGAAAATCAAATGCAGTCAACAAAGCTAATTGAATCAAATGAAACTCAAATGCATTCAACAAAGCTAATTGATTCAAATTAAAGTCAAATGAAGTCAAACATAGCTAATTGAATCAAATGGAACTCAAATGCATTCAACAAAGCTGATTGAGTCAAATGAAACTCAAATGCATTCAATAAAGCTAATTGAATCAAATTAAACTCAAATGTATTCAACAAAGCTAATTAAATTAATTGAAACTCAAATGCATTCAACAAAGCTAATTGAATCATATTAAAGTCAAATGACGTCAAACATAGCTAATTGAATCAAGTGGAATTCAAATGCATTCAACAAAGCTAATTGAATCAAATGAAACTCAAATGCATTCAATAAAGCTAATTGAATCAAATTACACACTGAAATGCATTCAACAAAGCTAATTGAGTCAAATGAAAGTCAAATGCATTCAACAAAGCTAATTGATTCAAATTAAAGTCAAATGAGGTCAATCAAAGCTAATTGAATCAAATGAAAGTCAAATTAAGTCAAATATAGCTAATTGAATCAAATGAAACTCAAATGCATTCAACAAAGCTAATTGATTCAAATTAAAGTCAAATGAAGTCAAACAAAACTTATTGAAGCAAATGAAACTCAAAGCATTCAGTAAAGCTAATAGAATCAAATGAAACTCAAATGCATTCAACAAAGCTAATTGATTCAAATTAAAGTCAAATGAAGTCAAACAAAACTTATTGAATTAAATGGAATTCAAATGCATTCAACAAAGCTAATTGAATCATATTAAAGTCTAATGAAGTCAAACAAAGCTAATTGAATCAAATGAAAGTCAAATGAAAGTCCAATAAAGTCAAATATAGCTAATAGAATCAAATAAAACTCAACCGCATTCAACAAAGCTAAATGAATCAAATGCAAGTCAAATGAAGTCAAACATAGCTAATTGAATCAAATAAAAGTCAAATGCATTTAACAAAGCTAATTGAATCAAATGAAACTCAAATGCATTCAACAAATCTAATTGAAACAAATTAAAGTACAATGAAGTCAAACCAAACTAATTGAATCAAATTTAAGTTAAATGAAGTCAAACAAAACGAATTGAATCAAATGAAAGTCAAATAAAGTCAAACATAGCTAAATGAATCAAATGAAAATCAAATGCAGTTAACAAATCTAATTGAATCAAATGAAACACAAATGCATTCAACAAAGCTAATTGAATCAAATTAAAGTCAAATGAAGTCAATCAAAGCTAATTGAATCAAATGAAAGTCCATTAAATTCAAATATGGCTAATAGAATCAAATGACACTCAAATGCATTTAACAAAGCTAATTGAATCAAAGGAAAGTCAAATGAAGTCAAACATAGCTAATTGAATCAAATGGAACTCAAATGCATTCAACAAAGCTAATTGAGTCAAATGAAACTCAAATGCATTCAATAAAGCTAATTGAATCAAATTAAACTCAAATGCATTCAAGAAAGCTAATTGAATCAAATAAAACTCAAATGCATTCAGCAAAGTTAATTGAATCAAATTAAAGTCAAATGAAGTCAATCAAAGCTAATTGAATCAAATGAAAGTCAAATGCATTCAGTAAAGCTAATTGAATCAAATGAAACTCAATTGCATTCTACAAAGCTAATTGAATTATATTAAAGTCAATGAAGTCAAACAAAGCTAATTGAATCAAATGAAAGTCAAATAATATCAAATATAGCTAATAGAATCAAATGAATTTCAAATGCATTCAACAAAGTTAATTGATTCAAATTAAAGTCAAATGAAGTCAAACAAAACTTATTGAATCAAATGAAACTCAAAGCATTCAGTAAAGCTAATTCAATCAAATGAAACTCAAATGCATTCAAAAAAGTTAATTGAATTAAATTAAATTAAAATGAAGTCAAATAAAGTTAATTGAATCAAATGAATGTCAAATAATGTCAAATATAGCTAGTAGAATCTAATGAAACTCAAATGCATTCAACAAAGCTAATTGAATCAAATGAAGGTCAAATGAAGTCAAACATAGCTAATTGAATCAAATGAAACTCAAATGCATTCAATAAAGCTAATTCAATCAAATTAAACTCAAATGCATTCAACAAAGCTAATTGATTCAAATTAAAGTTGAATGAATTCACACCAAGCTAATTAAATCAAATAAAATGCAAATGCATTCAACAAATCTAATTGAATCAAATGAAACTCAAATGCATTCAACAAAGCGAATTGAATCAAATTAAAGTCAAATGAAGTCAATCAAAGCTAATTGAATCAAATGAAAGTCAAATAAATTCAAAATCGGCTAATAGAATCAAATGACACTCAAATGCATTTAACAAAGCTAATTGAATCAAAGGAAAGTCAAATGAAGTCAAACATAGCTAATTGAATCAAATGGAACTGAAATGCATTCAACAAAGCTAATTGAGTCAAATGAAACTCAAATGCATTCAATAAAGCTAATTGAATCAAATTAAACTCAAATGCATTCAATAAAGCGAATTGAATCAAATAAAACTCAAATGCATTCAACAAAGTCAATTGAATCAAATTAAAGTCAAATGAAGTCAATCAAAGCTAATTGAATCAAATGAAAGTCAAATGCATTCAGTAAAGCTAATTGAATCAAATAAAACTCAAATACATTCTACAAAGCTAATTGAATCATATTAAAGTCAATGAAGTCAAACAAAGCTAATTGAATCAAATGAAAGTCAAATAAAGTCAAATATAGCTAATAGAATCAAATGAATTTCAAATGCATTCAACAAAGTTAATTGAATCAAATTAAAGTCAAACAAAACTTATTGAATCAAATGAAACTCAAAGCATTCAGTAAAGCTAATTCAATCAAATGAAACTCAAATGCATTCAAAAAAGTTAATTGAATTAAATTAAATTAAAATGAAGTCAAACAAAGTTAATTGAATCAAATGAATGTCAAATAAAGTCAAATATAGCTAGTAGAATCAAATAAAACTCAAATGCATTCAACAAAGCTAATTGAATCATATGAAAGTCAAATGAAGTCAAACATAGCTAATTGAATCAAATGGAACTCAAATGCATTCAACAAAGCTAATTGAGTCAAATGAAACTCAAATGCATTCAATAAAGCTAATTCAATCAAATTAAACTCAAATGCATTCAACAAAGCTAATTGAGTCAAATGAAACTCGAATACATTCAACAAAGCTAATTGATTCAAATTAAAGTTAAATGAATTCAAACCAAGCTAATTGAATCAAATGAAAATTAATTAAAGTCAAACATACCTAATAGAATCAAATAAAATGCAAATGCAAATGCATTCAACAAATCTAATTGAATCAAATAAAACTCAAATGCATACAACAAAGCTAATTGAGTCAAATTAAAGTCAAATGAAGTCAATCAAAGCTAATTGAATCAAATGAAAGTCAAATAAATTCAAATATGGCTAATAGAA
The DNA here is from genome assembly GCA_947648045.1 of Beta corolliflora. NCBI lineage: Eukaryota > Viridiplantae > Streptophyta > Magnoliopsida > Caryophyllales > Amaranthaceae > Beta > Beta corolliflora. Next base: position 56,802 of record CANSZD010003235.1, read on the forward strand.
TCAAATGACACTCAAATGCATTTAACAAAGCTAATTGAATCAAAGGAAAGTCAAATGAAGTCAAACATAGCTAATTGAATCAAATGGAACTCAAATGCATTCAACAAAGCTAATTGAGTCAAATGAAACTCAAATGCATTCAATAAAGCTAATTGAATCAAATTAAACTCAAATGCATTCAATAAAGCTAATTGAATCAAATGAAACTCAAATGCATTCAACAATGTTAATTAAATCAAATTAAAGTCAAATGAAGTCAATCAAAGCTAATTGAATCAAATGAAACTCAAATGCATTCTACAAAGCTAATTGAATCATACTAAAGTCAAATGAAGTCAAACAAAGCTAATTGAATCAAATAAAAGTCAAATTAAAGTCAAATAAAGTCAAATATAGCTAATAGAATCCAAATGAAACTCAACCGCATTCAACAAAGCTAAATGAATCAAATGAAAGTCAAATGATGTCAAACATAGCTAATTGAATCAAATGAAAGTCAAATGCATTTAACAAAGCTAATTGAATCAAATGAAACTCAAATGCATTCAACAAATCTAATTGAAACAAATTAAAGTACAATGAAGTCAAACAAAACTAATTGAATTAAATGAAACTCAAATGCATTCAACAAATCTAATTGAATAAAATGAAAGTCAAATAAAGTCAAACATAGCTAAATGAATCAAATGAAAATCAAATGCAATCAACAAAGCTAATTGAATCAAATGAAACCTGATGCAAGTTGGACTATCTTTAATCGCTTTCTTAGGATGTTGCATGGTTTTACTTTACTCCTAAAGTAGAGGTTTTACATGTAACTAAAAATATGTCGTATGTTTGTTAGTTAAGTTAGTTATTTCAAATATTGGTTGTAATAATGTCCTAAAATCTTAGAGTTTTTCGGTTCATTGGAGTCTAGTTGTCAAGAGTTGTATTTTAGGAAAGTTACCTTAAGTTGGGAAGAGCTAGAGTGGCGTGCAAGGAGAGCATTGTAGCCGTGTGTTTTGGTGTAATTATGGAAGGTATTGCATATCTTTCCTTAAGTTTTTGTTTCCTTAAAAATTAGCTAGATTCTAGGCTAGAATTAAGGAAGGATACTTTCCTAATTTCCTTAGTGTGGGACGTGTGGTGTAAGAGTCTTGGAGAGCAAGGTTTTCTTGCCTGTTCTACTATAAATAAAGGTGCCTATCCTCCTAAAAAGAGGTAGACTGATTTTGAGAATTGTGAGCGTTGCTTATTTCGGTTGTTAACCAAAACAATACTTGTTGCGACTTGTATTCATCTTCTAATTGCGATTAGGAAGAGACCCTCTAATTCCCCGCGAAAATCAAGAGTACTATCCTTGTTTTTATTTCTTTTTTTCAGCATTCATTCATAATAAAAACATGAAAAGACGTCACTTAAAACTAGGTAAAAGTTTGTGAATTTTCGGATTCGAAATTCATATCAGTTGGTATCAGAGCCAGGTTGGTTGTAGATGCTCGTGAGGGCGCGTGCTAGCTTAGATTGAGCTGAAATTTTGTGTGCAGACAGTAAACATCTTGACGTTTGTTGTGTTCAAATTTTGTTTAATTCCAAGTTATAACGAATCCAAAGTCATCAAGACAATCCGACGTATTGCGTAACAACAATGGGAGACTTCGAGAAACAAGTGTTAGCTAGTTTTGAAAAACTTAATCGGAGATTACCAATCTCCAAGGCAAGGTTAACTCCATGGAAGCTAAGACCACTTGGAGGTTCTCCAACCTCCTTTGGAAGCAACTTTAATGGTGCTAGAAGAGAAGATGATCTTAAACTTGGAGATTTACCCGAGTTTGATGGTACCCAAGATGCGGATGCTTTTCTTGATTGGGAGCGACGTATGAACCGACTCTTTGATCACAAGGGCTTGGGAGAAAGTAAGAGTTTTTCTTATGCTACTTTGAAATTGACCAAATATGCTTCTCTTTGGTTAGAGAGTCTTCAAGCTCAACGTGAAAGAGAGAGAGCAAAGTAGCCCTTGAAACTTGGGGCGGAGTTGAAGGCCAAGATGAGAAAGAGGTTTGTTCCCCGTTCCTATAAACAAGATTTGTTCTATAAACTTAATACATTGCAACAAAATCATCTAAGTGTAGAACAATATGCTAAGGAATTTGAACGACTAACTTTGGCATGTGAATGCAATGATGTTGATGAACAAAAATCGGCCAAATTTCTCGGTTGGTTTGAACAAACCTATTGCTAATCAAGTAGAGTTGCAGCAATATTACACCTTTGATGAGCTTTGCACATTAGCTATTAAGGTTGAAAGGCAGCAACAAGAGACAAAAGGCAAAGGTTTTCGTCCAAAGCAAGAGGAGAGCAAATATGTTGTTGTTTCGGATGGCCAAACAAAGGGTACAATTTCTTCTTCTACATCTGATTTTGTTAAGAAAATTCCAACTTTTAACAATGGACAGCTTGCTATGAAAGAAAAGATATGTTTTAAGTGCAAAGGAAGTGGTCATATTCAATCACAATGCCCTAGCAAGGTGTTGGTTTCCTTAGCCGAACAACATGCTCTTTTAGCTTCGCTTCTAGCTGAAGAAGAGGCGAGTGATGGTGATGAACTTGACAAACAAGCTACGGATTATAGTGGTCCTTTGCTGCAGCCAGTCCGGATCATAACACATTGGTACTTAGGCGCATGCTACATGTGGCGCCAACCATGGAGGATAAACATATAGAACAAAGAGAGAACCTTTTCCACTCTCGATGTTTAGTGAAGGGACGACCTTGTTCCTTGATAATAGATGGTGGTTCTTGTACAAGTGTGGCTTCAAAGAAGATAGTGGAGACCTTGGAGTTAGAACAACGAGATCATCCAAGACCATACAAGCTGAGTTGGGTGAGTAATGATGGAGGACTTACTGTTAAGAAGCAAGCCTTGGTTCCTTTTGAGATTGGCGAATTCAAGGATGAACTATGGTGTGACCTACTTCCTATGGATGCTTGTTCCTTCTTTGTTAGGACGTCCATGGCAATGGGATCGAGATGCTGTTCATCATTGCAAGCAAAATGTGTACACCGTGGCTTTTGGAGACAAACGAATTGGTTTGCAACCCTTACCTCCAAAGTACTCGAATGTAAGTGAAACCAAGAGTAAAGAGGTAGATTCTTCACAAAATGCATGCTATGTTTCATCTTTTGTTTCTAGGGAGATGACCAAGAAAGGGAGGAAAGCTTGGAAACAAGATCAACTACTTCAAATTCGGCAAACTTCTCCTATTCATGTTGGTGATTATGTATGGCTTTCACTTGCTGCTCAAAAGCTTTACCATAATTCCAAGAGTGACCAAGCTTCGGTGGAGGAAGGACCATTCAGAGTGGTTCATCACGACAATTGGAATACTTATCAAGTGCTTCTTGGCAAAGGAGTGTGCGTGTCGTTCAATGCTTGTGATCTAGTTCCATGTTTTGAAGAAACTTGAGGTCAAGTTTTTTTTCAAGAGGGGAGAATGATGCAAGTTGGACTATCTTTAATCGCTTTCTTAGGATGTTGCATGGTTTTACTTTACTCCTAAAGTAGAGGTTTTACATGTAACTAAAAATATGTCTTATGATTGTTAGTTAAGTTAGTTATTTCGAATATTGGTTGTAATAATGTCCGAAAATCTTAGAGTATTTCGGTTCATTGGAGTCTAGTTGTCAAGAGTTGTATTTTAGGAAAGTTACCTTAAGTTGGGAAGAGCTAGAGTGGCGTGCAAGGAGAGCATTGTAGTCGTGTGTTTTGGTGTAATTAAGGAAGGTATTGCATATCTTTCCTTAAGTTTTTGTTTCCTTAAAAATTAGCTAGATTCTAGGCTAGAATTAAGGAAGGATACTTTTCTAATTTCCTTAGTGTGGGACGTGTGGTGTAAGAGTCTTGGAGAGCAAGGTTTTCTTGCCACTTCTACTATAAATAAAGGTGCCTATCCTCCTAAAAAGAGGTAGACTCGATTTTGAGAATTGTGAGCGTTGCTTATTTCGGTTGTTAACCAAAACAATACTTGTTGCGACTTGTATTCATCTTCTAATTGCGATTAGGAAGAGACCCTCTAATTCCTGCGAGAATCAAGAGTACTATCCTTGTTTTTATTTCTTATTTTCAGCATTCATTCATAATAAAAACATAAAAAGACGTCACTTAAAACTAGCTAAAAGTTTGTGAATTTTCGGATTCGAAATTCATATCAAAACCCAAATGCATTCAACAAAGCTAATTGATTCAAATTAAAGTCAAATGAAGTCAAACATAGCTAATCGAATCAAATGGAACTCAAATGCATTCAACAAAGTTGATTGAGTCAAATGAAACTCAAATACATTCAATAAAGCTAATTGAATCAAATTAAACTCAATTGCATTCAACAAAGCTAATTAAATCAATTGAAACTCAAATGCATTCAACAAAGCTAATTGAATCATATTAAAGTCAAATGACGTCAAACATAGCTAATTGAATTAAGTGGAATTCAAATGCATTCAACAAAGCTAATTGAATCAAATGAAAAATGCATTCAATAAAGCTAATTGAATCAAATTACACTGAAATGCATTCAACAAAGCTAATTGAGTCAAATGAAACTCAAATGCATTTAACAAAGCTAATTGATTCAAATTAAAGTCAAATTAGGTCAATCAAAGCTAATTGAATCAAATGAAAGTCAAATTAAGTCAAATATAGCTAATTGAATCAAATGAAACTCAAATGCATTCAACAAAGCTAATTGATTCAAATTAAAGTCAAATGAAGTCAAACAAAACTTATTGAAGCAAATGAAACTCAAAGCATTCAGTAAAGCTAATAGAATCAAATGAAACTCAAATGCATTCAACAAAGCTAATTGATTCAAATTAAAGTCAAATGAAGTCAAACAAAACTTATTGAATCAAATGGAATTCAAATGCATTCAACAAAGCTAATTGAATCATATTAAAGTGATGTGGATGTGATTCCACTCTTTAGTGAAGTTTTCAAAATCCCAAGAATCTTGAAAGAAAGATAGGTTCTTGATGGTTTCTTGGTTGAATATCTGATGAACAAACTCACAAATCACTCGAACAAGAGGATAGTACTATTTGATTGAACACTCCCGGACTATCAAATAGGGTTTTGATTCGACTAAGTCACTCCTGGCCTAATCAATCAAGCACTAACTTCAAAACACTCCCTGAATTGATGTTAATGGTTTGTAAGCACTTAAACTCACATGTAAGTAATTAACTCACGAATTAAAATTTCTCTATTCTCGTATTGATAATGACCCGAAACCCAGGCCTTATACGGGCATTACAAATATCTAATCCTACTAGGACTAGAAAACCAACTCCTATTATGCTTAGGACAATTCCCTAAGTCATACTACCAACGAAACTCTAAAAGATAGACAAGAAACTCCATAAGACTCCTAATATGACCCAAACACAAAGCATTTAAAGATATGAAGAGTTCTTGTAGAACTAGAACTCAACTAGGCATGTTTCTACACGCCAACTAGAGTTATAAAGCCGTTAAAACACATAGTTTCCTAATAGAACTAGGGAACTACATGGAGAGTCCTAATAGAACTAGGACTACTTGGCACGCTTCTTTTCTTAGAGAGACTAACCACTTCGAATCCACATCATTCCCTCCCTCTTAGAAAAGAACTTGTCCTCAAGTTCCATAATCATAACATGGAACCAAATCAGCAGCACTCAAGGATGCACACACGCCATCTCCAAGCAAGACTTGGAACGTATCATAGTTCTCCCTATGCACAACCTTGAACGGACCTTCTTCAATTGGCTCGGTTTTCCCCTTTGCATTGTTGTGGAGCTTTTGTGCACTCAAAGATAGCCATACATAATCACTAATCTCGAATGGTGGCTTTTGCCATGCTTGCAACACATGCTGCTCCCTTTTATTCTCCTTGCGCTGTTTGCGATTCATACCCTTCTTAGTGTCTTCATCCCCTACCAACGAAACTATAGCAGCCCCTTCAATAGATTTTGACGCCTCTTGAGATTTTGACGCCACTTTGGGTGGTAATGGATGTAACCTAATCTTCTTGCTTTGGCTCGTTACAGTATAAACATTAGTATCTCCCTCATGGCTCACCTTCCTATCAAACTGCCATGGTCTCCCTAGCAATAAATGACACGCACTCATAGGTACTACATCACACCATAATTCATCCACATAACTTCCAATAGAGAAAGCTACAAGCGCTTGTTTTTTAACCCTGATTCCAGCACTATCATCAAGCCAATTTAATTTATAGGGTCTAGGATGATCTCTAGTAGGTAGTTTCAGTTGGCTTACCATGTTTGACGAGGCCACATTGGTGCACGAACCACTATCTACTATGACGTTGCATGTATGATCCCCAATTTTGCACCTTGTGTGAAAAAGGTTCTCCCTTTGTTCCGCCTCCTGAGCACTTTCAATGTGAAGAGTTCTCCTTATCACGCCAAGCATCCTTTCTTCATCCTCGGAAAAGCGTCCTCTTCCTCCTCCTCATCATTCATCTCTTCCTGAAGAAATTCGTATACTTCTTCCTCTCTCTTCATCTCTTCATATTGCCTCATTGTAAGAGCTCTCTTAGTTGGACATTCACTTGCAATATGTCCCTTACCTTGGCACTTAAAACACTTCCTTCGACTTTCAAATTCTTCTTTCGGTACAAACACTTTTTGCTTTTCTCCCTTCGAGTCCTCCTTAGTTTGAGAACTTGAACCCTTATTCCCTCCTCCAAACGTGGAAGAAGTGGCTTCATAAGTGTTTTGGAAAGAATTCCCTTTGTAAGCACCACTCGAACCAGCCTTGTATCCCCCACCAAAGTTGGGTTTTTGTTGCTCCTTACCTCTACTCTCAAACTTCAAGGCTAGTTTGCATACATCGTCGAAGGTGATGTAATGAGAGATCTCAACATGGTTGGCTATGTGCTTCGCCAATCCCCTAATGTACCTTGTAACCTTCATGGGCTCCTTCTCTTGTATATCACAAATCAAGCCAAGTTTATCAAATTCCCTTGTATACTCAGCCACGCTCATGTTCCCTTGCATCAAAGTGGTGAGTTTGATGTATTGTTCCTGCTCATAATCCCTAGGTAGAAACTTAGCTCTTAATTTCTTCTTCAAGCTCGACCAAGTATCTATTGGTGCTTTGTTATCTCTCCTTCTTTGAGCTTTAAACCCCTCCAGCCATAAAGATGCATACTTTGTTAGTTTCATTGTAGCAAGTTTGTATCTTTTATGGTCATCATAGCCCTTGTAATCGAACACCTTCTCTATTTGTCGAATCCAATCAAGAAAATCCTCAGGATCCGAATCACCATTAAACTCTGGAAGGTCCAACTTCAACCCTCTATCCTCATCATAACTTCGGCTATTACTACTCCTCTCTCCTGACTCGTCCGCCGAATCTTCCTCTCCCTCGGGCCACATATTATTCTTTTTCTTCATCACTATACTCGCGAGTGCATCGAGTCTAGTGTTCATCACATCCACCTGGTTCATCTTAAGAGTGAGTGCCTGAATAGCCCTCATGATTTCAGATTGATCCCCCATGATTTCGAACCCCAAATTATTGTTCAAAATAAAAAAAAACTCCTTCAAGGCAACCCTTACTTCCTTGGTTCATAATTCCCTCAAATCGTGATGAAACTCCAAGAAATTTTAACACAACAACCTTCCAGATGTTCTAAGACCCCTCGAATTGGAATCACTCAAAAATTCGATCTACAACGTTCCCAGTTTTCAACAGAAGTCAATCGCGCCAGATTCCAGCGATTCCGACACAACTAACAAAAACCGTCTCGACAAGGAATCAAACAACCTTCAAATTTTACGAAATATTAGGGCATAAAACTACACTTGAAATAGTCCAATTTAGAATCAAGAAACTCCGAAAAATTCGTTTCCTAGTAGGAGAACGAAGCAGAACAAAACGTACCAAATTCTGGATGAATCTGGAACGAAATCAAGCACCTTTCTCCGCCTTTCTTTCGACCAGCTCTGATACCAATTTGATGTGGATGTGATTCCACTCTTTAGTGAAGTTTTCAAAATCCCAAGAATCTTGAAAGAAAGATAGGTTCTTGATGGTTTCTTGGTTGAATATCGATGAACAAACTCACAAATCACTCGAACAAGAGGATAGTACTATTTGATTGAACACTCCTGGACTATCAAATAGGGTTTTGATTCGACTAAGTCACTCCTGGCCTAATCAATCAAGCACTAACTTCAAAACACTCCCGAATTGATGTTAATGGTTTGTAAGCACTTAAACTCACATGTAAGTAATTAACTCACGAATTAAAATTTCTCTATTCTGTATTGATAATGACCGAAACCCAGCCTTATATAGGCATTACAAATATCTAATCCTACTAGGACTAGAAAACCAACTCCTATTATGCTTAGGACAATTCCCTAAGTCATACTACCAACGAAACTCAAAAAGATAGACAAGAAACTCCATAAGACTCCTAATATGACCCAAACACAAAGCATTTAAAGATATGAAGAGTTCTTGTAGAACTAGAACTCAACTAGGCATGTTTCTACACGCCAACTAGAGTTATAAAGCCGTTAAAACACATAGTTTCCTAATAGAACTAGGGAACTACATGGAGAGTCCTAATAGAACTAGGACTACTTGGCACGCTTCTTTTCTAAGAGAGACTAACCACTTCGAATCCATATCATAAAGTCTAATGAAGTCAAACAAAGCTAATTGAATCAAATGAAAGTCAAATGAAAGTCCAATAAAGTCAAATATAGCTAATAGAATCAAATGAAACTCAACCGCATTCAACAAAGCTAAATGAATCAAATGAAAGTCAAATGAAGTCAAACATAGCTAATTGAATCAAATAAAAGTCAAATGCATTTAACAAAGCTAATTGAATCAAATGAAACTCAAATGCATTCAACAAATCTAATTGAAACAAATTAAAGTACAATGAAGTTAAACAAAACTAATTGAATCAAATTAAAGTTAAATGAAGTCAAACAAAACTAATTGAATCAAATGAAAGTCAAATAAAGTCAAACATAGCAAAATGAATCAAATGAAAATCAAGTGCAGTCAACAAAGCTAATTGAATCAAATGAAACTCAAATGCATTCAACAAAGCTAATTGATTCAAATTAAAGTCAAATGAAGTCAAACATAGCTAATTGAGTCAAATGAAACTCAAATGCATTCAATAAAGCTAATTGAATCAAATTAAACTCAAATGCATTCAACAAAGCTAATTAAATTAATTGAAACTCAAATGCATTCAACAAAGCTAATTGAATCATATTAAAGTCAAATGACGTCAAACATAGCTAATTGAATCAAGTGGAATTCAAATGCATTCAACAAAGCTAATTGAATCAAATGAAACTCAAATGCATTCAATAAAGCTAATTGAATCAAATTACACTGAAATGCATTCAACAAAGCTAATTGAGTCAAATGAAAGTCAAATGCATTCAACAAAGCTAATTTATTCAAATTAAAGTCAAATGAGGTCAATCAAAGCTAATTGAATCAAATGAAAGTCAAATTAAGTCAAATATAGCTAATTGAATCAAATGAAACTCAAATGCATTCAACAAAGCTAATTGATTCAAATTAAAGTCAAATGAAGTCAAACAAAACTTATTGAAGCAAATGAAACTCAAAGCATTCAGTAAAGCTAATAGAATCAAATGAAACTCAAATGCATTCAACAAAGCTAATTGATTCAAATTAAAGTCAAATGAAGTCAAACAAAACTTATTGAATCAAATGGAATTCAAATGCATTCAACAAAGCTAATTGAATCATATTAAAGTCTAATGAAGTCAAACAAAGCTAATTGAATCAAATGAAAGTCAAATGAAAGTCCAATAAAGTCAAATATAGCTAATAGAATCAAATAAAACTCAACCGCATTCAACAAAGCTAAATGAATCAAATGCAAGTCAAATGAAGTCAAACATAGCTAATTGAATCAAATAAAAGTCAAATGCAATTAACAAAGCTAATTGAATCAAATGAAACTCAAATGCATTCAACAAATCTAATTGAAACAAATTAAAGTACAATGCAGTCAAACAAAACTAATTGAATCAAATTTAAGTTAAATGAAGTCAAACAAAACGAATTGAATCAAATGAAAGTCAAATAAAGTCAAACATAGCTAAATGAATCAAATGAAAATCAAATGCAGTTAACAAAGCTAATTGAATCAAATGAAACTCAAATGCATTCAACAAAGCTAATTGAATCAAATTAAAGTCAAATGAAGTCAATCAAAGCTAATTGAATCAAAAGAAAGTCAAATAAATTCAAATATGGCTAATAGAATCAAATGACACTCAAATGCATTTAACAAAGCTAATTGAATCAATGGAAAGTCAAATGAAGTCAAACATAGCTAATTGAATCAAATGGAACTGAAATGCATTCAACAAAGCTAATTGAGTCAAATGAAACTCAAATGCATTCAATAAAGCTAATTGAATCAAATTAAACTCAAATGCATTCAAGAAAGCTAATTGAATCAAATAAAACTCAAATGCATTCAACAAAGTTAATTGAATCAAATTAAAGTCAAATGATGTCAATCAAAGCTAATTGAATTAAATGAAAGTCAAATGCATTCAGTAAAGCTAATTGAATCAAATGAAACTCAAATGCATTCTACAAAGGTAATTGAATCATATTATAGTCAATGAAGTCAAACAAAGCTAATTGAATCAAATGAAAGTCAAATAAAGTCAAATATAGCTAATAGAATCAAATGAAACTCAACCGCATTCAACAAAGCTAAATGAATCAAATGAAAGTCAAATAAAGTCAAACATAGCTAATTGAATCAAATGAAAGTCAAATGCATTTAACAAAGCTAATTGAATCAAATGAAACTCAAATGCATTCATCAAATCTAATTGAAACAAATTAAAGTACAATGAAGTTAAACAAAACTAATTGAATCAAATTAAAGTTAAATGAAGTCAAACAAAACTAATTGAATCAAATGAAAGTCAAATAATGTCAAACATAGCTAAATGAATGAAATGAAAATCAAATGCAGTCAACAAAGCTAATTGAATCAAATGAAACTCAAATGCATTCAACAAAGCTAATTGATTCAAATTAAAGTCAAATGAAGTCAAACATAGCTAATTGAATCAAATGGAACTCAAATGCAGTCAACATGAAACTCAAATGCATTCAACAAAGCTAATTGATTCAAACTAAAGTCAAATGAAGTCAAACAAAACTTATTGAATCAAATGGAATTCAAATGCATTCAACAAAGCTAATTGAATCATATTAAAATCAAATGAAGTCAAACAAAGCTAATTGAATCAAATGAAAGTCAAATGAAAGTCCAATGAAAGTCAAATATAGCTAATAGAACCAAATGAAACTCAACCGCATTCAACAAAGCTAAATGAATCAAATGAAAGTCAAATGAAGTCAAACATAGCTAATTATATCAAATAAAAGTCAACTACATTTAACAAAGCTAATGGAATCAAATGAAACTCAAATGCATTCAACAATTCTAATTGAAATAAATTAAAGTACAATGAAGTCAAACAAAACTAATTGAATCAAATTAAAGTTAAACGAAGTCAACAAAACTAATTGAATCAAATGAAAGTCAAATAATGTCAAACATAGCTAAATGAATCAAATGAAAATGAAATGCAGTCAACAAAGCTAATTGAATCAAATGAAACTCAAATGCATTCAACAAAGCTAATTGATTCAAATTAAATTCAAATGAAGTCAAACATAGCTAATTGAATCAAATGGAACTCAAATGCATTCAACAAAGCTGAGTGAGTCAAATGAAACTCAAATGCATTCAATAAAGCTAATTGAATTTAATTAAACTCAAATGCTGATGCAAGATACGTGCATGGATTACTTCACCAACAAAACACAAAAAGAGTCCGAAAATAGCCTCGAAAATCATATCAGTTGGTATCGAGAGCAGTGTTACGAAACGGAGTGTGAGGGCGCGTGTAAGATCCAAATCTTGATTTTCTTGGTTCGTTGGAAAGCTAACATACAGACCTACGTTGTGTCAAAATTTCAGCTTGATCCAAGTAGTAACAAAGTCTCAGAAACCAGAAATATTTGCGTAAACTTTCTGGCAGATTCAATCAGTTCTAAGGTAAACTTTAGGAAACTCGTTCTCTTAGCATATAACGAATTTTTTAGAGTTTCTTAGCTTAAAATTGGACTAATTTTAGTCTAGTTTAATACTGAAAAGTTTCATAATTTTTGAAGAACGTTTTCTATTTATTCGAACAAGTTTTTGATAAATAGTCAAAACCGAAATATTCTGGATCAGTTTGGGAGAATTGAAACTGCAAACAATTGGTCGGGTATTTGTTGATGAAATTTTGATCGAGTGTTCTAGACACTTAGAGATATCTTGTGTTAAAATTTCATGAAATTTAGAGGTGTTATACTTAGGTTTTAAATCTCGAACTTTTAGTAAAATTTTGGACAGTTTACGGGAAAGATTGCAGTTGGTTGTTGTTGTTTGGTTCGTATGGATGGATTTGATTTACCATTGAGAGTCAAGCAAGCTCTTGTAAGTATGCAAGAAGCGACTACAAGGGTTAATTCTTTGATGCAACAACAATACTTAACAAACAAAGAACGGTCAGATATTGAAGATGTTCCTTGCACTATAGAGGAAGAAATTTCAGATTTGGTTTTCATTGTTGAAGATGAAGAAAAGATTGAAACTTTTTCTTGTTCTAAGGATAAAGATTTGATCTTTGAAGTTTCTCATGTAGAAGATGAATTCAAAACTGAATCTTTGGCTTGTACAACCATCAAAGTTCCGATCTTTGCTATTCCATATGCGCAGAAAGCTACAAAAGAGCGTTGGGTACAACAATATGCAGCATCTTCTACTGATTTTTGTCATGATGTCGTTAGTTGTCATACACATCGACAAACCTCATGGATTCCACTTCTATTCCTTATACGTGTACTTATTCTTATGGTTCATGGTTATCGTGCGTGGATGATTGCTTGGTTACATCAAAACTTGAGACAAGTTTTTTTTTTTCAAGAGGGGGAGAATGATGCAAGATACGTGCATGGATTACTTCACCAACTATCTTTATTTGTTTTATTAGGATTGTTGCATGGTTTTACTTTACTCTTAAAGTACAGGTTTTACATGTAACGAAAAATATGTCTTTTATTATGTTTGTTAGTTAAATTAGTTAATGTCATTGAGTCATTTTTATTTTAGTTGGTTGTAATAAGAGCCGAAAATCGAGTTGTAATAGCTTAGGTTTTAGGCGTGTGGTTTTTGGTATTTAAGGAAAGTGTTGCATCTCTTTCCTTAAAGCTATTGTTTCCTTAAGTTCTAGCTAGATTATAGGCTTAGGTTTAGGGAAACTTTCCTAAAATTATGTGCTAGTTGGCGTGTGGTGTATTGCCTTGGAGAGCAAGGATTTCTTGCTGCTCTTAGCCTTATAAATAGGCGCTTAATCAATAAAGAAGATGAGTTTTTGAGTTTTGATAAAAGTGATTCCTTTGTGAATTATTGTTGTTTTTGCCGAGATAACAAAATAACACCGTTGAATTTAGCCGAGATAGCTTTATTCTTCAAACCTAGTTCAATTCATACCGAGATAGTTGAATTGTTCATACCCTTGTTTATTACTTTCGTCCACAAAAAGCACAAAACACAAAAAGAGTCCGAAAATAGTCTCGAAAATCATATCAAATGCATTCAACAAAGATAATGAATCAAATGAAACTCAAATGCATTCAACGAAGCTAATTGATTTAAATTAAAGTCAAAAGAAGCTAATCAAAGCTAATTGAATCAAATGAAAGTCAAATGCATTCAGTAAAGCTAATTGAATCAAATAAAACTCAAATGCATTCTACAAAGCAAAATGAATCATATTAAAATCTAATGAAGTCAAACAAAGTAATTGAATAAAATGAAAGTCAAATAAAGTCAAATATAGCTAATAGAATCAAATGAAACTCAAATGCATTAAACAAAGCTAATTGAATCAAATGAAAGTCAAATGACGTCAAACATAGCTAATTGAATCAAATGAAATTCAAATGCATTCAACAAAGTTAATTGAATCAAATGAAACTCAAATGCATTCAATAAAGCTAATTGAATCAAATTACACTCAAATGCATTCAACAAAGCTAATTGAGTCAAATGAAACTCAAATGCATTCAACAAAGCTAATTGATTCAAATTAAAGTCAAATGAAGTTAAACATAGCTAATAGAATCAAATGAAACTCAAATGCATTCAACAAAGCTAATTGAGTCAAATGAAATCAAATGCATTCAATTAAGCTAAATGAATCAAATTAAACTCAAATGCATTCAACAAAGCTAATGAATCAAATGAAACTCAAATGCATTCAACAAAGCTTATTGAATCAAATTAAAGTCAAATGAAGTCAATCAAAGCTAATTGAATCAAATGAAAGTCAAATGCATTCAGTAAAACTAATTGAATCAAATGAAACTCAAATGCATTCTACAAAGCTAATTGAATCATATTAAAGTCTAATGAAGTCAAACAAAGCTAATTGAAAAAAATGAAAGTCAAATAAAGTCAAATATAGCTAATAGTTACAAATGAAACTCAAATGCATTCAACAAAGTTAATTGAATCAAATGAAAGTCAAATGACGTCAAACATAGCTAATTGAATCAAATGGAATTCAAATGCATTCAACAAAGCTAATTGAATCCAATGAAACTCAAATGCATTCAATAAAGCTAATTGAATCAAATTACACTCAAATGCATTCAACAAAGCTAATTGAGTCAAATGAAACTCAAATGCATTCAACAAAGCTAATTGATTCAAATTAAAGACAAATGAGGTCAATCAAAGCTAATTGAATCAAATGAAAGTCAAATAAAGTCAAATATAGGTAATTGAATCAAATGAAACTCAAATGCATTCATCAAAGCTAATTGATTCATATAAAAGTCAAATGAAGTCAAAGAAAACTTATTGAAGCAAATGAAACTCAAAGCACTCAGTAAAGCTAATTTAATCAAATGAAACTCAAATGCATTCAAAAAAGTTAATTGAATCAATTTAAAGTACAATGAAGTCAAACAAAGTTAATTGATTCAAATGAAAGTCAAATATAGCTAGTAGAATCAAATGAAACTCAAATGCATTCAACAAAGCAAATTGAATCAAATGAAGTCAAACATAGCTAATTGAATCAAATGTCAAATGCATTCAACAAAGCTAATTGAGTCAAATGAAACTCAAATACATTCAATAAAGCTAATTGAATCAAATTAAACTCAAATGCATTCAACAAAGCTAATTGAGTCAAATGAAACTCAAATGCATTCAACAAAGCTAGATGAATCAAATTAAAGTTAAATGAATTCAAACCAAGCTAATTGAATCAAATGAAAGTTAAATAAAGTCAAACATACCTAATAGAATAAAAAAACGCAAATGCATTCAACAAATCTAATTGAATCAAATGAAACTCAAATGCATTCAACAAAGCTAATTGAATCATATTAAAGTCTAATGAAGTCAAACAAAGCTAATTGAATCAAATGAAAGTCAAATGAAAGTCCAATAAAGTCAAATATAGCTAATAGAATCAAATGAAACTCAACCGCATTCAACAAAGCTAAATGAATCAAATGAAAGTCAAATAAAGTCAAACATAGCTAATTGAATCAAATAAAAGTCAAATGCATTTAACAAAGCTAATTGAATCAAATGAATCTCAAATGCATTCAACAAATCTAATTGAAACAAATTAAAGTACAATGAAGTCAAACAAAACTAATTGAATCAAATTAAAGTTAAATGAAGTCAAACAAAATGAATTGAATTAAATGAAAGTCAAATAAAGTCAAACATAGCTAAATGAATCAAATGAAAATCAAATGCAGTCAACAAAGCTAATTGAATCAAATGAAACTCAAATGCATTCAACAAAGCTAATTGATTCAAATTAAAGTCAAACGAAGTCAAACAAAACTTATTGAATCAAATGAAACTCAAAGCATTCAACAAAGCTAATTGAATCAAATGAAGGTCAAATGAAGTCAAACATAGCTAATTGAATCAAATGGAACTCAAATGCATTCACCAAAGCTAATTGAGTCAAATGAAACTCAAATGCATTCAATAAAGCTAATTCAATCAAATTAAACTCAAATGCATTCAACAAAGCTAATTGAGTCAAATGAAATTCGAATGCCTTCAACAATCTAATTGATTCAAATTAAAGTTAAATGAATTCAAACCAAGCTAATTGAATCAAATGAAAGTTAAATAAAGTCAAACAAAGCTAATTGAGTCAAATGAAACTCAAATGCATTCAATAAAGCTAATTGAATCAAATGAAACTCAAATACATTCTACAAAGCTAATTGAATCATATTAAAGTCAATGAAGTCAAACAAAGCTAATTGAATCAAATGAAAGTCAAATAAAGTCAAATATAGCTAATAGAATCAAATGAAACTCAACCGCATTCAACAAAGCTAAATGAATCAAATGAAAGTCAAATAAAGTCAAACATAGCTAATTGAATCAAATGAAAGTCAAATGCATTTAACAAAGCTAATTGAATCAAATGAAACTCAAATGCATTCAACAAATCTAATTGAAACAAATTAAAGTACAATGAAGTTAAACAAAACTAATTGAATCAAATTAAAGTTAAATGAAGTCAAACAAAACTAATTGAATCAAATGAAAGTCAAATAAAGTCAAACATAGCTAGATGAATCAAATGAAAATCAAGTGCAGTCAACAAAGCTAATTGAATCAAATGAAACTCAAATGCATTCAACAAAGCTAATTGATTCAAATTAAAGTCAAATGAAGTCAAACATAGCTAATTGAATCAAATGGAACTCAAATGCTTTCAACAAAGCTGATTGAGTCAAATGAAACTCAAATGCATTCAATAAAGCTAATTGAATCAAATTAAACTCAAATGCATTCAACAAAGCTAATTAAATTAATTGAAACTCAAATGCATTCAACAAAGCTAATTGAATCATATTAAAGTCAAATGACGTCAAACATAGCTAATTGAATCAAGTGGAATTCAAATGCATTCAACAAAGCTAATTGAATCAAATGAAACTCAAATGCATTCAATAAAGCTAATTGAATCAAATTACACTGAAATGCATTCAACAAAGCTAATTGAGTCAAATGAAAGTCAAATGCATTCAACAAAGCTAATTGATTCAAATTAAAGTCAAATGACGTCAATCAAAGCTAATTGAATCAAATGAAAGTCAAATTAAGTCAAATATAGCTAATTGAATCAAATGAAACTCAAATGCATTCAACAAAGCTAATTGATTCAAATTAAAGTCAAATGAAGTCAAACAAAACTTATTGAAGCAAATGAAACTCAAAGCATTCAGTAAAGCTAATAGAATCAAATGAAACTCAAATGCATTCAACAAAGTTAATTGATTCAAATTAAAGTCAAATGAAGTCTAACAAAACTTATTGAATCAAATGGAATTCAAATGCATTCAACAAAGCTAATTGAATCATATTAAAGTCTAATAAAGTCAAACAAAGCTAATTGAATCAAATGAAAGTCAAATGAAAGTCCAATAAAGTCAAATATAGCTAATAGAATCAAATAAAACTCAACCGCATTCAACAAAGCTAAATGAATCAAATGCAAGTCAAATGAAGTCAAACATAGCTAATTGAATCAAATAAAAGTCAAATGCAATTAACAAAGCTAATTGAATCAAATGAAACTCAAAATGCATTCAACAAATCTAATTGAAACAAATTAATGTACAATGCATCAAACAAAACTAATTGAATCAAATTTAAGTTAATTGAAAGTCAAACAAAACAGGTGAATCAAATGAAAGTCAAATAAAGTCAAACATAGCTAAATGAATCAAATAAAAATCAAATGCAGTTAACAAAGCTAATTGAATCAAATGAAACTCAAATGCATTCAACAAAGCTAATTCAATCAAATTAAAGTCAAATGAAGTCAATCAAAGATAATTGAATCAAAAGAAAGTCAAATAAATTCAAATATGGCTAATAGAATCAAATGACACTCAAATGCATTTAACAAAGCTAATTGAATCAAAGGAAAGTCAAATGAAGTCAAACATAGCTAATTGAATCAAATGGAACTGAAATGCATTCAACAAAGCTAATTGAGTCAAATGAAACTCAAATGCATTCAATAAAGCTAATTGAATCAAATTAAACTCAAATGCATTCAAGAAAGCTAATTGAATCAAATAAAACTCAAATGCATTCAACAAAGTTAATTGAATCAAATTAAAGTCAAATCAAGTCAATCAAAGCTAATTGAATCAAATGAAAGTCAAATGCATTCAAGGAAAGCTAATTGAATCAAATGAAACTCAAATGCATTCTACAAAGGTAATTGAATCATATTAAAGTCAATGAAGTCAAACAAAGCTAATTGAATCAAATGAAAGTCAAATAAAGTCAAATAATCAAATGAAACTCAACCGCATTCAACAAAGCTAAATGAATCAAATGAAAGTCAAATAAAGTCAAACATAGCTAATTGAATCAAATGAAAGTCAAATGCATTTAACAAAGCTAATTGAATCAAATGAAACTCAAATGCATTCATCAAATCTAATTGGAACAAATTAATGTACAATGAAGTTAAACAAAACTAATTGAATCAAATTAAAGTTAAATGAAGTCAAACAAAAATAATAGAATCAAATGAAAGTCAAATAAAGTCAAACATAGCTAAATGAATCAAATGAAAATCAAATGCATTCAACATGAAACTCAAATGCATTCAACAAAGCTAATTGATTCAAACTAAAGTCAAATGAAGTCAAACAAAACTTATTGAATCAAATGGAATTCAAATGCATTCAACAAAGCTAATTGAATCATATTAAAGTCAAATGAAGTCAAACAAAGCTAATTGAATCAAATGAAAGTCAAATGAAAGTCCAATGAAAGTCAAATATAGCTAATAGAATCAAATGAAACTCAACCGCATTCAAGAAAGCTAAATGAATCAAATGAAAGTCAAATGAAGTCAAACATAGCTAATTGTATCAAATAAAAGTCAAATGCATTTAACAAAGCTAATGGAATCAAATGAAACTCAAATGCATTCAACAATTCTAATTGAAATAAATTAAAGTATAATGAAGTCAAACAAAACTAATTGAATCAAATTAAAGTTAAACGAAGTCAAACAAAACTAATTGAATCAAATTAAAGTCAAATAATGTCAAACATAGCTAAATGAATCAAATGAAAATCAAATGCAGTCAACAAAGCTAATTGAATTAAATGAAACTCAAATGCATTCAACAAAGCTAATTGATTCAAATTAAAGTCAAATGAAGTCAAACATAGCTAATTGAATCAAATGGAACTCAAATGCATTCAACAAAGCTGATTGAGTCAAATGAAACTCAAATGCATTCAATAAAGCTAATTGAATTTAATTAAACTCAAATGCATTCAACAAAGATAATGAATCAAATGAAACTCAAATGCATTCAACGAAGCTAATTGATTTAAATTAAAGTCAAATGAAGCTAATCAAAGCTAATTGAATCAAATGAAAGTCAAATGCATTCAGTAAAGCTAATTGAATCAAATAAAACTCAAATGCATTCTACAAAGCAAAATGAATCATATTAAAATCTAATGAAGTCAAACAAAGGTAATTGAATAAAATGAAAGTCAAATAAAGTCAAATAAAGTCAAATATAGCTAATAGAATCAAATGAAACTCAAATGCATTCAACAAAGCTAATTGAATCAAATGAAAGTCAAATGACGTCAAACATAGCTAATTGAATCAAATGAAATTCAAATGCATTCAACAAAGTTAATTGAATCAAATGAAACTCAAATGCATTCAATAAAGCTAATTGAATCAAATTACACTCAAATGCATTCAACAAAGCTAATTGAGTCAAATGAAACTCAAATGCATTCAACAAAGCTAATTGATTCAAATTAAAGTCAAATGAGGTCAATCAAAGCTAATTGAATCAAATGAAAGTCAAATATAGCTAATTGAATCAAATGAAACTCAAATGCATTCAACAAAGCTAATTGATTCAAATTAAAGTCAAATAAAGCCAAACAAAACTTATTGAAGCAAATGAAACTCAAAGCATTCAGTAAAGCTAATTCAATCAAATGAAACTCAAATGCATTCAAAAAAGTTAATTGAATCAAATTAAAGTAAAATGTAGTCAAACAAAATTAATTGAATCAAATGAAAGTCAAATGAAGTCAAACATAGCTAATAGAATCAAATGAAACTCAAATGCATTCAATAAAGCTAATTGATTCAAATTAAAGTCAAATGAAGTCAAACAAAACTTATTGAATCAAATGAAACTCAAAGAATTCAGTAAAGCTAATTCAATCAAATGAAACTCAAATGCATTCAAAAAAGTTAATTGAATCAAATTAAATTAAAATAAAGTCAAACAAAGTTAATTGAATCAATTGAATGTCAAATAAAGTCAAATATAGCTAATAGAATCAAATGAAACTCAAATGCATTCAACAAAGCTAATTGAATCAAATGAAACTCAAATGCATTCAACAAAGCTAATTGATTCAAATTAAAGTCAAATGATGTCAAACATAGCTAATTGAATCAAATGGAAGTCAAATGCATTCAACAAAGCTGATTGAGTCAAATGAAATCAAATTCATTCAATTAAGCTAAATGAATCAAATTAAACTCAAATGCATTCAACAAAGCTAATGAATCAAATGAAACTCAAATGCATTCAACAAAGCTAATTGAATCAAATTAAAGTCAAATGAAGTCAATCAAAGCTAATTGAATCAAATGAAAGTCAAATGCATTCAGTAAAGCTAATTGAATCAAATGAAACTCAAATGCATTCTACAAAGCTAATTGAATCATATTAAAGTCTAATGAAGTCAAACAAAGCTAATTTAATAAAATGAAAGTCAAATAAAGTCAAATATAGCTAATAGTTACAAATGAAACTCAAATGCATTCAACAAAGCTAATTGAATCAAATGAAAGTCAAATGACGTCAAACATAGCTAATTGAATCAAATGGAATTCAAATGCATTCAACAAAGCTAATTGAATCCAATGAAACTCAAATGCATTCAATAAAGGTAATTGAATCAAATTACACTCAAATGCATTCAACAAAGCTAATTGAGTCAAATGAAACTCAAATGCATTCAACAAAGCTAATTGATTCAAATTAAAGACAAATGAGGTCAATCAAAGCTAATTGAATCAAAAGAAAGTCAAATAAAGTCAAATATAGGTAATTGAATCAAATGAAACTCAAATGCATTCATCAAAGCTAATTGATTCAAATAAAAGTCAAATGAAGTCAAAGAAAACTTATTGAAGAAAATGAAACTCAAAGCACTCAGTAAAGCTAATTTAATCAAATGAAACTCAAATGCATTCAAAAAAGTTAATTGAATCAATTTAAAGTACAATGAAGTCAAACAAAGTTAATTGATTCAAATGAAAGTCAAATATAGCTAGTAGAATCAAATGAAACTCAAATGCATTCAACAAAGCAAATTGAATCAAATGAAGTCAAACATAGCTAATTGAATCAAATGAAACTCAAATGCATTCATCAAAGCTAATTGATTCAAATAAAAGTCAAATGAAGTCAAACAAAATTTATTGAAGCAAATGAAACTCAAAGCACTCAGTAAAGCTAATTTAATCAAATGAAACTCAAATGCATTCAAAAAAGTTAATTGAATCAATTTAAAGTACAATGAAGTCAAACAAAGTTAATTGATTCAAATGAAAGTCAAATATAGCTAGTAGAATCAAATGAAACTCAAATGCATTCAACAAAGCAAATTGAATCAAATGAAGTCAAACATAGCTAATTGAATCAAATGGAACTCAAATGCATTCAACAAAGCTAATTGAGTCAAATGAAACTCAAATACATTCAATAAAGCTACTTGAATCAAATTAAACTCAAATGCATTCAACAAAGCTAATTGAGTCAAATGAAACTCAAATGCATTCAACAAAGCTAGATGATTCAAATTAAAGTTAAATGAATTCAAACCAAGCTAATTGAATCAAATGAAAGTTAAATAAAGTCAAACATACCTAATAGAATAAAAAAAACGCAAATGCATTCAACAAATCTAATTGAATCAAATGAAACTCAAATGCATTCAACAAAGCTAATTGAATAAAATGAAAGTCAAATAAAGTCAATCAAAGCTAATTGAATCAAATGAAAGTCAAATAAATTCAAATATGGCTAATAGAATCAAATGACACTCAAATGCATTTAACAAAGACAATTGAATCAAATTAAAGTTAAATGAAGTCAATCAAAGCTAATTGAATCAAATGAAAGTCAAATGCATTCAGTAAAGCTAATTGAATCAAATGAAACTCAAAGCATTCTACAAAGCTAATTGAATCATATTAAAGTCTAATGAAGTCAAACAAAGCTAATCACTAGGGGAAAAAAGCCCATCTGATGCGGTTAAAACCGGGCTCTACTCTGCGGTTTTGGGCCGCATCGGTGGGCTCGCAGCTAGAATCCCAATTATTTACCGATCCGGTCCAAACCGGATCGGTAAATACTTTTTCGATGCGGTTTTTAGGAAAACCGGATCAGATATTGATATTATCTGATCCGGTTTTCTTATAAAACCGCATCAGAAAATGTTCATGGCGCCAAATAAATTGTATGCAAAGCAGACAATCTGATCCGGTTATTTAAAAAAACCGGATCAGATAACCCCCCCAAAAACCAAAAAAAAAAATTTTTTTTTTGTATTTTTTTATTATTAATCAATACAAAATCAATAATATATATAAAAACTCATTTTATTAAGCATATTATGCCCAATTGAAGCATAAATAATTAAATACATAAAAATATTAACATACACAACTATGACATTATAATTTTATACTTCAATGGCTCCTCCTATTAGATTTACTAGATCATTCGCTATCATAGGCTTCTTCAAGCTTGCAATACATGCGGTTATAATCTTGCGGATGGAAAAATCGATATGGGAGCAAATGTCATAGCATTCGCAAGGAGAAACGAAGTTAAAACAGTCGGTCAATTTGACACACACATATCTTTGAGAAGCTTCCTAAAGTAAATTATCTTTATTCTTCCCGATATGAATTTAATAATTTACTAAATGTGTGCATATATCTATTAACAAGAACACGGTGGTGGGGCAGCAAGGGGGGTCCCGGGGGTGGGCAAGCAAGGGAGGGGGTATGCGGGGGACGTGCGGGGGTGGGCGGGGCAAGGGTCGGGGGGTGGGGCAGCAAGGGGGGTCCGGGGGTGGGGCAGCAAGGGGAGGGGGTCCGCAGGGGGCGCAAAAGGGGGTGGGGCACACGGTGGGGGGGGGGTCTGCAGGGGGGCAAGGGGTGGGGGGACTGCAAGGGGGGTGGGCAGGCAAGGGGGACTGCGGGGATGGGGCAGCAAAGGGGAGGGCGGCAAGGGGGTGGGGCTCCAATGAAATCTTTCTTAGCTTAGATCATTCTCCCATGAGCAAAAGATTAACATGGTATCCCAGAAATTAAAGGAATAGTATTGAATATTGAAGGCGAGTGCTTTAATAACACTGTGAATTATCAACTGATATTCTTTAGCAGTGAAAATCATACATGCTTTAATGACACAGCACCATAAATTTCAAACCCTACTTCTTACCGGAAGTCTTTGTCATAGAAACACCTCAAAATCTTTCCAGCTATCCAGTCATATTCATTAGTACAACCTTCTTTGCACCTTAAGCAATAAAGCCTGTAAATCTCAGCAAGTCTATCAAGTGTATATTTCTTCACAAGTAACTGCACAACCAAAGCTAAAACAATAAGAAAACAAGTCAACATCATCACTAAGGATATGCAAAGAGATAGAATTAATTACTAATTTGTCACGAAGACGCTCTGCAACTAGTTTGGCAGTTTCGACAGGAATAGAGTTAAGATCATAACAAGCAACATCGCACACCACACATTGAAATCAACATTGGCTAGGACTCTAGAAGAAACTCCATAAAAAGAAATCTTCCATAATGCTTTTCCAAATCTTTGTTTTGAAACCAAACATTTTAAAGGGAGGAAAGAAACTCTGTTTATCAACCAAAAACTTCTTGCAAACTATGTATAATCAAATGAGTTCAGTACAAAAGCACCTAAGTTATGTGTTCGCGAAATAATATTTAGATAATCTGGATTTCTAAGCTCAATTTTGCATAATGCACACTTGTTCACCACATAACGTGATAGCGGTCAATAAGACTCATGAAAAGAAACAACAAAACGAGCAATGCTTGGTTTCACAGTCTTCGGGAATGCACAATCTAGTATGAGATTTTCCGATATCCACGACACAATGATACTTGAAAGTACAAAAAATGCTCCGATTTTGCAGTCTTCCATAAAGTACAATCGATTATGAAATTTTCCTATAGTCAAGGTACATTGATTCTTGAAACTTGAAGGTAGAAAATAGTGGGCAAAACAATCACGAAAGCCAATGAAAAGTATACAGGAAAGTGGTAAACAGATAGGATGAACCCTAAAAATAATAACGAGGATGATGTTTAAGCTTTAAAGATTGGAATAATGTAAATTAATAGAATCACACAAAAGATCCATATACCGATTCTGAGTTGTGTTTCCTATCCAAAAGTTCCTCTAAACAAAAATCTCAGTCACATCTACATCACAGAGCTAACTCCTTGCTCGCTCTATTATTACAAGCTAAAAGATTCTTGACCTACAACCATATCCTAATGCAGAATATACTAAAACTTCATGATTATAACAGCGTATGGAATGTCTTTTATGATACGAACACACTTCTAAAATAGGAATTGCGTTTACGATAGTTGAACAATAAACTAAAAGCCTCCACTTCAAGTTTACAATTCGGTTTATAACTAAGGAAATGAATCTCCACTCTCTTCCTCAATCACGTTTTTAATTAACAAAAGAACGAGAATCTCCACTCTCGGATATGTCAATTAGGTTGACTTTCTCGTAGTTTTGACCTCCCAAGAAAATCGGTTCAAAGATAGAATAAAAACCTCGGTTTTTAATCTTTAACACAACGTGTTTTAATTTGAAGCACAAAGCTTAAATTTCAATTATCCAAATCTGATTTTCATTTATGATCACCATTTGATATATATTACAAGCTAATCACTCCCAAAAGATCTAAGTACTTAAAAGATTAAACAAAGCAATAAACAACAAATATCTCTAATCTTCCAACAAAGGTGTAAGAGGAACAGTGTTGTTGTGTGTTTTGTTGACTAAAAGGGAAGGAGGGCCGGTTTTCCACACCAAGTGGATGGCCTCCCTTAGCTTGCAACACAAGCTCCATAAATATCTTCAAGGACCTCCTTTCACACGCCCCAAGTGTAGATCGCATCCCCAAGCATATTTCGTGGATATTACAACTTACGCTAAGCAAAATAATTCCGGTTTTACAAAAACCAAAAATTACAAAAAACGTTAATTAAACTAACTTGCTTAATTAACTTCCTTTCCTATGTTGCTCAACATGATTAAACTAGTACTAATCCTTAAACCGTGAATTTCTCCCTTGTTGTGATTGAGATTAGTACTTAGTAGCATTTCGGAACTAGCAACTAGTTTCGGATCATTTTATTTACTTAAAAAAAGGACTTGAATGCAACAAAAAGAATATATAATATTGGCAGGTTAACAAACATTCATGATAATGCAATCTCCATGCAATTTTCAACCTTATTAGTCTTGAATCTTGGGGGGGCATCATATGCTGTAGATATGCAACGAATTATAAATAGACAAACCTAGTATCAATTCAACATCTTCAACAAACCCCACTATGAGCATCTCATCAGCTTCATCAAGGACTCGGAATAGCAGCGAACCAAGGCTAAGAGCACCCTTCTCTAATAGATCCTACAAAGGCATTATTAGAAAGTTAGTCACATGAGCCCATGTGTGCAACAATCTGCTAAACATATAAAATTTTATAAAGCGATATCTCAATCATACCTTTACACGACCAGGTGTTCCAACAACAATATCAACACCTCTTTTCAAGCTAGTTATATGAGATGGGAAGGGTGCTCCACCATAAACACAGGAAGATGCGAGTCCAATTGTGTTTTCATAAGATTGGAAATCAGCATACACCTACATACACACCATGAAATTGAAATAACGAATACAAAACAAAAGACATATCTTTAATGTGTAACTCCATGTAACAATGATGGGGGAAATCAGAATGGATGAATTTATATTCAACACAGTACCTGAGTGGCTGAGTTGACAATTCCGCCTCCGATCATCAAACTGAAAGCGTTCCGCAACCGTAATTTCACCAACTGATTTCCAAAGTAGCGTCAAAATACCAAAATTGATCATAATTCAAGCATCTTTTAACTTTTTTTTGTATAATTTCCTTCACAAAAATAAAAATTCAACGAGTAGCTAAAATCCGGAAGAAATCGCAAAATGACATCGGAAAATTCAACATCATCAAAATGAAAGATTAAGAAACAAAAATGAAATTCAGAGAGAGAGTAGAAGTAAATTACCTGAAATTTCGAAGAAAAAAGGTTGTGGAGATTTTCTAGGGTTTCGCGAAATTCGGGGGCTGATTTAATCTTAGGATGAGGAGCTCGAGGAGAGTCGTCGGCTTCGGCCCCGCGCCGCCATCTTCGTCCATGAGATCATCCTCTTCAGTTCGAAGTCCACCGCTTCAACATCTGCTTGCCACCATTTTTGTTCTTCGTCGAGTGTTCTCTCTCCAAGGGTTGTTTCGGGTAGTAGAAAAGTACAAAGTTTGGAGGGAAAAGGAGAGGCGTTTGATGGAGGGTTTATCATATTGGGCGAAAGAAATGGGCCGTTCCTTTTGGGCCGTTTCTAAGGGAGCAATCGAGGCGAAATGAACGACAAATCTGATCCGGTTATGGGAACCGGATCAGATTTTAGAAAACCGGAGCGGTTTCTAAAATCTGATCCGGTTAACTAAAAAGACCGGATCAGATTTTCCGCCCAACTTTCCCTCCCATTTTTTTAATGATTTTCGGATGCGGTTTTGTAAAAACCGAATCTGTTACTAAGTGACAGATAAGGTTTTTTCCACTAGTGAATTGAATCAAATGAAAGTCAAATGAAAGTCAAATAAAGTCAAATTTAGCTAATAGAATCAAATGAAACTCAACCGTATTCAACAAAGCTAAATGAATCAAATGAAAGTCAAATGAAGTCAAACATAGCTAATTGAATCAAATAAAAGTCAAATGCATTTAACAAAGCTAATGGAATCAAATGAAACTCAAATGCATTCAACAATTCTAATTGAAATAAATTAAAGTACAATGAAGTCAAACAAAACTAATTGAATCAAATTAAAGTTAAATGAAGTCAAACAAAACTAATTGAATCAAATGAAAGTCAAATAATGTCAAACATAGCTAAATGAATCAAATGAAAATCAAATGCAGTCAACAAAGCTAATTGAATCAAATGAAACTCAAATGCATTCAACAAAGCTAATTGATTCAAATTAAAGTCAAATGAAGTCAAACATAGCTAATTGAATCAAATGGAACTCAAATGCATTCAACAAAGTTGATTGAGTCAAATGAAACTTAAATGCATTCAATAAAGCTAATTGAATTTAATTAAACTCAAATGCATTCAACAAAGATAATGAATCAAATGAAACTCAAATGCATTCAACGAAGCTAATTGATTTAAATTAAAGTCAAATGAAGCCAATCAAAGCTAATTGAATCAAATGAAAGTCAAATGCATTCAGTAAAGCTAAATGAATCAAATAAAACTCAAATGCATTCTACAAAGCTAAATGAATCATATTAAAATCTAATGAAGTCAAACAAAGGTAATTGAATAAAATAAAAGTCAAATAAAGTCAAATAAAGTCAAATATAGCTAATAGAATCAAATGAAACTCAAATGCATTCAACAAAGCTAATTGAATCAAATGAAAGTCAAATGACGTCAAACATAGCTAATTGAATCAAATGAAATTCAAATGCATTCAACAAAGTTAATTGGATCAAATGAAACTCAAATGCATTCAATAAAGCTAATTGAATCAAATTACACTCAAATGCATTCAACAAAGCTAATTGAGTCAAATGAAACTCAAATGCATTCAACA
This sequence comes from Beta corolliflora, assembly GCA_947648045.1. NCBI lineage: Eukaryota > Viridiplantae > Streptophyta > Magnoliopsida > Caryophyllales > Amaranthaceae > Beta > Beta corolliflora. The sequence goes on from CANSZD010003235.1 coordinate 85,021, forward strand.
AAGCTAATTGATTCAAATTAAAGTCAAATGATGTCAATCAAAGCTAATTGAATCAAATGAAAGTCAAATATAGCTAATTGAATCAAATGAAACTCAAATGCATTCAACAAAGCTAATTGATTCAAATTAAAGTCAAATAAAGTCAAACAAAACTTATTGAAGCAAATGAAACTCAAAGCATTCAGTAAAGCTAATTCAATCAAATGAAACTCAAATGCATTCAAAAAAGTTAATTGAATCAAATTAAAGAAAAATGTAGGCGAACAAAATTAATTGAATCAAATGAAAGTCAAATGAAGTCAAACATAGCTAATAGAATCAAATGAAACTCAAATGCATTCAACAAAGCTAATTGATTCAAATTAAAGTCAAATGAAGTCAAACAAAACTTATTGAATCAAATGAAACTCAAAGCATTCAGTAAAGCTAATTCAATCAAATGAAACTCAAATGCATTCAAAAAAGTTAATTGAATAAAATTAAATTAAAATAAAGTCAAACAAAGTTAATTGAATTAATTGAATGTCAAATAAATTCAAATATAGCTAATAGAATCAAATGAAACTCAAATGCATTCAACAAAGCTAATTGATTCAAATAAAAGTCAAATGAAGTCAAATATAGCTAATTGAATCAAATGGAACTCAAATGCATTCAACAAAGCTAATTGAGTCAAATGAAACTCAAATACATTCAATAAAGCTAATTGAATCAAATTAAACTCAAAATGCATTCAACAAAGCTAATTGAGTCAAATGAAACTCAAATGCATTCAACAAAGCTAATTGATTCAAATTAAAGTTAAATGAATTCAAACCAAGCTAATTGAATCAAATGAAAGTCAAATGAAGTCAAACATAGCTAAATGAATCAAATAAAACTCAAATGCATTCAACAAAGCTAATTGAATCAAATGAAACTCAAATGAATTCAACAAAGCTCATTGATTCAAATTAAAGTCAAATGAAGTCAAACATAGCTAATTGAATCAAATGGAACTCAAATGCATTTAACAAAGCTGATTGAGTCAAATGAAACTCAAATGCATTCAATAAAGCTAAATGAATCAAATTAAACTCAAATGCATTCAACAAAGCTAATGAATCAAATGAAACTCAAATGCATTCAACAAAGCTAATTGAATCAAATTAAAGTCAAATGAAGTCAATCAAAGCTAATTGAATCAAATGAAAGTCAAATGCATTCAGTAAAGCTAATTGAATCAAATGAAACTCAAATGCAATCTACAAAGCTAATTGAATCATATTAAAGTCTAATGAAGTCAAACAAAGCTAATTGAATAAAATGAAAGTCAAATAAAGTCAAATATAGCTAATAGTTACAAATGAAACTCAAATGCATTCAACAAAGCTAATTGAATCAAATGAAAGTCAAATGACGTCAAACATAGCTAATTGAATCAAATGGAATTCAAATGCATTCAACAAAGCTAATTGAATCCAATGAAACTCAAATGCATTCAATAAAGCTAATTGAATCAAATTACACTCAAATGCATTCAACAAAGCTAATTGAGTCAAATGAAACTCAAATGCATTCAACAATGCTAATTGATTCAAATTAAAGTCAAATGAGGTCAATCAAAGCTAATTGAATCAAATGAAAGTCAAATAAAGTTAAATATAGCTAATTGAATCAAATGAAACTCAAATGCATTCATCAAAGCTAATTGATTCAAATAAAAGTCAAATGAAGTCAAAGAATACTTATTGAAGCAAATGAAACTCAAAGCACTCAGTAAAGCTAATTTAATAAAATGAAACTCAAATGTATTCAAAAAAGTTAATTGAATCAATTTAAAGTACAATGAAGTCAAACAAAGTTAATTGATTCAAATGAAAGTCAAATATAGCTAGTAGAATCAAATGAAACTCAAATGCATTCAACAAAGCAAATTGAATCAAATGAAGTCAAACATAGCTAATTGAATCAAATGAAACTCAAATGCATTCATCAAAGCTAATTGATTCAAATAAAAGTCAAATGAAGTCAAACAAAACTTATTGAAGCTGGTACGAAATGGGAAGGTACCAAGATTATTAAGGATGGCTTACATGATCATTCTTAACCCTGATTTAGTATCACCTATTCTACCTAACAAGATCCGTTGGATATGGCTCATATCGTGGATTAGGATCACTTGTTAGAAGTTTAGCTAAGTACTTGATGTGATTTTCGTGGCTGTTTCGAACTCTTTTTGTGTTTGTGTGATTTATGAACGAACTAATCATGAAACTAAAGGGATATTACTCTTAAGTCGCGGTTAAGAGTATAGACAAACAAGTCTCGGTTGTTTGTTTTGGTTTACTACTCGGAAACCAATTGTTAGCTTACGCTCAACACATGCAATTACGCACTTTTTTTACTCAAAAACCAATCCCTTATTAATGATGGCCGAATAGCCTATTTATAATGAACAAATTATCCTAAACCTATTAGAACTAGTAAAGCATAAAAGATAAACAAAAACGATAACAATAACACGCCTATCTAATCACACGGCTATGTGATTAGACTCCTACTAGGACTAGGATTTCCTAATCCTACTAGTACTAGGATTTCAAGATTCCTATCCATACTAGAATTAGGAAACTATGAAGACTCCTAACAAGACTCTATGACTTAGGAAATTAGACTCCTAAACATAATAGGATCCCTTTATCATGCAAACACCTAAATTAAAGAGTTATTAAGCAAATAAAATACATAGTTTCCTAACAGAACTAGGAAACTACATAAGAATCCTAACAGAACTAGGATTTACTGGAAAATGACCATGTCCCATATGGATCATCCTCTCCCTCTTGAAAACAATCCTTGTCCTCAAGGGTCTTCCAAACACGGCACAAGATCAGCACTCCCAAGTGTTGCGCACACCCCCTTGCCCAACAAAACTTTGTACGTTGCATAGCCAATTTTCTTCACGAATTTGAATGGCCCCTCATCCATAGGTTCATCGTTCTTGTGATCTAAATGCAGCTTTTGAGCACTAAGCGACAGCCAAACGTAATCCCCTTCACCTAGATGCGGATCTTGACGAAGGTGCAGTAATTTAGCTCGTCGTTCCTTCTTATTACTTGTTGCATCTAGCTCCTCTCCCCTACACGAACTTATGCACACATGACCAACACTCTCATCTTGTTTTGACGCAACTTCAGCACCCCTATCTATGGTTGACGCCACTTGCCCGGCCCTAGGCACCAATTTACGCTTCGGAGGTAAGGGCTTGAGACCAAAACGTTCCCCATCTTTCACCACCGAATAGATATTATCTCGACCATGGTGTATCACTTGGCGATCTGATTGCCATGGACGCCCAAGCAATAAATCACAAGCACTCATAGGTACAACATCAAACCACAACTGATCCATGTACGTCCCCACCCTAAAGCCTATTAACGCACGCTTATTAACCCACACACCACCATCATCATTCAACCAACTCAACTTGTAAGGCCTAGGATGTATGTGCGTAGGTATATGCAACGAACTCACAACAGATTGAGCCACGGCATTAGTGCAAGAACCCGAATCAATAATAAAATTATACGTCTTACCATTGATCAAGCACCTGGATTGAAATAGATTCTCACGTTGCTCATGCTCATCCTCTTCGACAGATTGTACCACCAAAGCACGCCTAAGGATCATACTTCTCCTTTCCTCTTCCGGATGCACCAAATTAGTGCTAAACAAGGCAGCCTCCATCTCCTCAAAGTCATTAGAAGACTTATTAGCGGCCAACAATCTCGTTTCCTCCACTTGCTGCTCCATTAAAAGTGCATGATGCTCCTCCAACGAAATAAGAACCATGTTCGGACATTGTCGAGCTATGTGCCCATGTCCTTGGCACTTAAAACACTGTTTGCCCTTCATGATCACCTGCCCCGGAGTCAAAGGTCCTTGCTTTAGCTTCAACTCCCCCACCACCGATGAATCTATAGCCTTACCTTTATCTAAAGCCTCCAACTTTGGTGAAGAAAACGTTGCATCAGATTTTGGAGCAAAAGGCAATCGAGTACTCTTACCCTTAGCCTCCTTGTGTTTGCGCTCGACTTTGCTGGCTAATGAGCATAACTCGTCAAAAGAATGATAGACTTGGAGCTCCACGAGATTTGCAATAGGGGTATTGAGTCCAATAAGAAACTTGGCACTCTTTTGCTCATCTTCATCCTTACAGTAGCAAGCCATTGAAAGTCTCTCAAATTCTTGTACATATTGTGCCACGGTTAACTGATTTTGTTGCAAAGAATTAAACTTTACAAACAAATCTTGCTTATAATTACGTGGTACAAAACGTTTCTTTAGTTTAAGCTTCAAATCTGACCACATAGAGATGGATTCCTTCCCTTCTCTTTCGCGTCTTACTTGCATATTTTCAAACCATAAAGAAGCGTACTTTGTGAATTTAAGAGTAGCATAAGAGAAGCTCTTCGCATCACTAACCTTTTTATGATCAAAGATTCGTTGCATACGCCTCTCCCAATCCAAATAAACATCCGGCTCCAAAGTACCATCAAATTCCGGAAGTTCACTTAGTTTCATCTCCTCCTCCTTGCGTGGTTGTCGATCATAGGAGTTGTTGGAACGTTCATCAGCCTTGTTTCTCAACTCCAAGAGCTCCGTTTGCATCTCCTTTATAGCCTCAACCACTGAATTTAGACTAGCATCCAACTTCAACATCATACTCCCTAGGAGATCAACATCGTCCTCCAAAGTCTTGGAAGATTCACTCACCATATTCGCGCAAAAGACAGGATATCTGCGTCAAAAGTCTCGACTTGCTGCGACTTCGTTACTGATCGCATAAGGCTGAAATTTTGACACGATGTAGCCCTATGTGTTAGATTTCTACAGAACTAAAAAAATCACAATTCCGACACCGGACACGCCCTCACGCGCCTTCACAATGAACCCTGAATACCACTTGATGTGATTTTCGTGGCTGTTTCGAACTCTTTTTGTGTTTGTGTGATTTATGAACGAACTAATCATGAAACTAAAGGGATATTACTCTTAAGTCGCGGTTAAGAGTATAGACAAACAAGTCTCGGTTGTTTGTTTTGGTTTACTACTCGGAAACCAATTGTTAGCTTATGCTCAACACATGCAATTACGCACTTTTTTTACTCAAAAACCAATCCCTTATTAATGATGGCCGAATAGCCTATTTATAATGAACAAATTATCCTAAACCTATTAGAACTAGTAAAGCATAAAAGATAAACAAAAACGATAATAATAACACGCCTATCTAATCATACGGCTATGTGATTAGACTCCTACTAGGACTAGGATTTCCTAATCCTACTAGTACTAGGATTTCAAGATTCCTATCCATACTAGAATTAGGAAACTATGAAGACTCCTAACAAGACTCTATGACTTAGGGAATTAGACTCCTAAACATAATAGGATCCCTTTATCATGCAAACACCTAAATTAAAGAGTTATTAAGCAAATAAAATACATAGTTTCCTAACAGAACTAGGAAACTACATAAGAATCCTAACAGAACTAGGATTTACAGAAAATGACCATGTCCCATATGGATCAGTACTAATCTTAATTAGTTTTTGTAATAATTAATTAGGCTTAATTAGCAAGTTTAGTGTTAGTTGAGTTCTAAACATGCTTTATTTTCACTAATTATGTTTAGAAGTTGTTTTAAGTAGAAACTGTTTTGTACGTTTGGCCTGTGGCGCGGTAGAATCATTTTGATGATTCCGAACAAGTTACTTGGAATATTGGAGTGATTCCAATTGCATTGGTTCACTAACATCTTGAAGTTTCATCCTACAAAATTTGGTGAGATTGCATGAAGAAACGAAGTTGTAGTAGCCTTTCAACTGAGACGTCAATTCTGGATCAGTTTTGCGGTTTTGTAAAACCGAGTATATTTTGCTTAGTTTAAGTTGTATTTGGACGTGTGAGGCATGGGGCAGCAGCTAATGTGGACTCTTGGAGATCAGTTGAAGCTTTCCTTGCAAGCTAAGAGATGCCTCCCACTTGCTTGAAGAAAACCGGTCAACAATACACACAAGAACACTATGCAGCACTATTCACCCCACTTGTTGATCAACTTGTTTTGTGGGATATTTGTAGCTTAATGCTTTGTTTATTACCTTAGTGTATTAGATATTTATGGCTGATTTGTTAAGCCTTTTTAGCTCTTTGCTATATATATGTAATATGGTTCATCAATGAGAGGAGATTTTGTTGTTGAAAACTTGAGCTTTGTGCTTATTCAAAAACACGTTGTGTTTAAAGTCTAAAAACCGAGGTTTTTATTCTATCTTTGAAACGAATTTCTTGGGAGGTAACACTACAAGAATTCAACTGATACGGGAGTAGATGAGGAACAAGTTGCTCAATTGGTTGCTCTTGGTTCGAAGGTTCCTCAGTTGGAGTGGGATTCTATTCATGACGTGATAGTTGGATTCTTTGCTACCAAAGAGTGCGTGTGCATGATAACTAACTTGGGGCAAGATACGTAATACATTCATGCTACACTTCTAGTTCTGTTAGGAGTGTAGGAGTGGCGTGCGTGTCTTAGTATGCTAAGCATACGTAGTTGAGTTCAGCTAGAACTCTTCATATCTTTAAGTGCTTTGTATTTGAATTATGTTAGGAGTCTATGTTCTCAAGGAGATAGATTATAAGATTCAACCTTAGAGTTTCTTATCTATCTTTTAGAGTTGGATTAGGATTATGACTTAGGGACTTGTCCTAAGCATAGTAGGAGTTGGTTTTTGTTTTCTTATAAATAGTTTTTTGTACGTGATTTCAATCAATAAATTATTGAAAGTTTTTACTTCGTGTTTAACCTAAAGTGTTAATCAAATCTCTTGAAGTTGGTGGCTTAGCCTTTATGCTTCAAAACCCTTAAATCATATTGTGGTGCTTTGCTTTATCAATTGATTTAGGATCAATCGTTTGTTTGTGTTACTTTGATCATAATTTCCGCACAAGTATTTAATCATACAAGATTAAATACATCATATGGTATCAAGAGCTAGGAAGAACATCCTACAAAATCCGAATTTTTTTTTCCTCCACAAGGGGCAGAGCAACGTGGTACGTTTGATTTGCAGTTCAAGATTCTTCAAGAACTCGACCAAGAACGTATCTTTTTCTAAAGATTCCAGAATTTTTACAAAGTTCTATCAAAGATCAATCATCCAAGGAGTTCAGTATTGAAAAAAATTCGTTCAAGATCCACAAGAAACACCAAGAAAGTTGCGTCCAAGTGCTGTTTGGACCTTCGACATGGGGGACGATTCTCTCGAAGGAGATGATGGCCAACCTAGGGTGCCTCGAGGCTTGACTTTAGACCAAGCAAACAACTTGCGACGTGATAGAGAGCTGGAAGAATTGAGAGTGCGCATGGATGAGGTGCTAAGATTGCTCCAAGAAGGGCAAAATCGAGGAAGGCGCCACGAGTCTCCTAGTCCTGTTAGGAGTATCCATGATGTCGTGTAATGCTTCGTTTTGCTTAGCTAGAGCTTCTAGCATCGCATCTCTTCTAGCATTATCATTCATTTCATCGTCCATTTCAGAACTTAGCTCTGGATACCACTTGATACGAAAACGTATATGAAAATGTAACTTAAGCTCGATAAGCTTTACTCACTTATTTGTGCTTAAGGATTCTAAATCGGTTATGAAGTTTATCTCACTTATTAACTGATTTAGGAGGGTTTTGAGAGTGGATTTAATTAGTTTAAACTCACTAATTATATTAACTCTCTCTTAAATTAAGTTTCACTCACTTAACTCAAGGGTTTCGAAATTAAGATCACTTCTTAATCACAAGAGGAATTTCGGATTTTTCAATCTCCAAAAACTCGAATAAACACAAAGTTTAAATCAAAACTAAAACTGATTTTTCATTACTTGATCCATTACATATATCAAGTACAAGCTAAAGAAGGCTTAAAACATTAGCCAAAATATCTAAGCACCAAAGTAATTAAACAAATCAATTAAACAACAAATATCTCTTAATCCAACAAGGATGTAAGGAGGAATAGTGTTGTTGTGTGTTTTGTTGACTTTAGGGCAAAGTGGGACGGTTCTCTTCAAGCAAGTGGAGGGCTTGTCTTAGCTTGCAAGGGAAGCTTCAAAAGATCTCCATGAGTGCCCATTACACGTCCCAAGTATGGTTCGCAACCCCAAGTATGGTTCGACCAATTTACACTTACGCTAAACAAAATAAGTCCGGGTTTACAAAAACCGAAAATTACAAAAACGTTAATTAAACTACTAGCTTAATTAACTTCCTTTCCTTCGTTGCTCAACATGATTAAACTAGTACTAATCTTTAAACCGTGAATCTCTCCTTTGTTGTGATTGAGATTAGTACTTAGTAGAATTTCGGAATTAGCAACTGATTTCGTATCATCCTCTCCTTCTTCAAAAGGAATTGTCCTCAATTCTTGCACATCTGCATCTTCTAAATAGGGGGATAAGTCCCCTACGTTGAATGTTGCTGCCACGCCATAGTCTCCGGGAAGGTCTATCTTGTAAGCATTGTCTCCATAACGTTCAAGAACCTTGAAAGGTCCTTCAGCTCGGGGCATGAGTTTATGCTTTCTTTTACTTGGAAACCTCTCCTTCCTCAAGTGAATCCACACCAAATCTTCCGGAGCAAACAACCTCGGTTTCCGACTTTTGTTTGCTTTCTTTTTGTACATCTCATTTGTCTTCTCGATATTGGTGCGTATTTCTTTGTGAACTTTCACCATTGTTTCAGCTTGTTGCCTAGCATCTCCATGGACATAAGAGTCTTTAGGCAACGAAATAAGATCAATAGGTACATACGGATTTACCCCATATACCACTTCGAACGGTGAATGTTTTGTTGCAAAAGTTGGAGTTCTATTGTAAGCAAACTCCGCATGGCATAACTTGACATCCCAATCTTTTCCCGTCTTGCTCACTAAGCCCCTTAACAAGGTGCCTAGAGTTCGATTGGTCACTTCGGTTTGACCATCTGTTTGGGGGGTGATGTGAAGTACTAAACAGCAACTTAGTACCCATCATCCTCCATAGGGACCTCCCGGAAATGACTCAAAAACTTACTATCTCGATCCGAGACAATAGTTCTTGGCACTCCATGCAAGCGAACAATTTCCCGAAATATAAACAAGAAACATTAATAGCATCTTCCGTTTTGTGACAAGGCACGAAGTGTGCCATTTTCGAGAAACGGTCCACTACCACCATGACCGAATCCTTCCCTCTTTGTGTCCTAGGAAGAGCCACAATGAAATCCATACCGACATCCTCCCATGGTCTCTCCGGTGTTGGTAAAGGAGTGTACAACCCCTTATGGAACGTGCTTTTAGCCCTTTGACAAACACCACAACGAGCCAAAACAAGCATGTACTTCTTTGAGCATATGAGGCCACGAAAAATGTTCTTGTAACAACTCCATAGTCTTGTTAACGCCAAAATGGCCAGCTAACCCACCTCCATGAGCTTCTCTAATTAGCAAATCACGAACGGGACATTTAGGAACACAAAGTTTGTTCCCTTTAAACAAAAACCCTTCCATTTGATGATAATGGTCTTTTGGACCATCCTTGGTAGCCACGAACAGGTCACGTGTCTCCTCATCAAGAACATAGAATTCTTTAATCAACTCAAACCCAAGTACCTTGGAATCCACCATGTTAAGCAATACGTGTCTCCGAGATAAAGCATCAGCTACAATGTTGGCTTTTCCGGCCTTGTACTTGGCAACAAAATTGAAAGATTGTAAGAATTCCACCCATTTAGCATGACGAGCACTAAGCTTATGTTGGCCATGAATATATTTCAATGATTCATGATCCGAATGGAGAACAAAAGCTTGTGGTCGCAAATAGTGACTCCAATGATTAAGAGCTCTAACCATGGCGTAAAACTCTTTATCATACGTGGAATAATTCAACTTGGCCCGATTTAGTTTCTCGCTAAAATAAGCAATAGGTTTGCCACATTGAATTAGAACAGCCCCAATACCCGTTCCATCGGCGTCACACTCAACTTCAAATGGTTTAGTGAAATCGAGGTAAAGCTAAAATAGGCGTGTTACACATTTTCTCCTTTACAAGTTCAAACGCCTTTTGAGCTGCGTCACTCCATGTAAATTTTCCATGTTTAGTACATTCAGTTATAGGAGCTAATAATGTGCTGAAATTATTTATAAACCTCCTATAAAATGAAGCTAAACCATGAAAAGATCTCACCTCGGTGATAGTGGTGGGAACCGGCCAAGAAGAAATTGCTTCTACTTTGGATGGATCCACCTTCACGCCTTCATCGAAATGATGAAACCAAGGAAGCCAATCTCCCTTTGCATAAACGTGCACTTTTCTAGCTTCCCGTACGGTTTTGCTCTCTTAGAACTTCGAACAATCGTTGCAAATGCTCCAAATGATCCTCCTTGTTAGAACTATAGACAAGAATATCATCCAAATACACCACCACGAACTTTCCCAAAACGGCCTAAGTACTTCATTCATCAATCTCATGAACGTACTAGGGGCATTTGTGAGACCAAACGGCATAACCATCCATTCATACAACCCATACTTCGTTTTGAAAGCCGTCTTCCACTCATCTCCCTCTCTCATGCATATTTGGTGGTATCCACTTCTCAAATCAATTTTCGAAAACAAATTGGATCCACTTAACTCATCTAACATGTCATCTAACCTAGGGATGGGAAATCGTATTTGATGGTTATATTGTTCACAAACACGGCTATCAATACACATCCTCCATGTTCCGTCTTTTTTGGCACAAGTAAAGCGGAACACGACACATGGACTTTTACTCTCTCTCACGTAGCCTTTCTTCATCAATTCACCGATTTGGCTTTGTAACTCCTCACTTTCTTTCGGATTGCATCTATAGGAAGGTTTATTTGGAAGTGGTGCTCCGGGAATGAGATCAATTTGATGCTCAATTCCACGTTTAGGGGGTAGGCCATTTGGTAGGTCATTAGGAAACACGTCTCCAAATCCCTCCAATAACTCCCTCAAATCCGAATCTTCAACTTCCATTCCCTCGTTCACCTCCTTAGCAATTAGAACATACACGACCTGATTTGTTCCCAACTCCCTCTCGAATCTTTTTCTCCCCAAAAACACACTACCACTCACGAGGTTCTTTTTTGGCTTAGGTGTTGTGTCTCGTATTTTTGAAGGGGGCAATGGTAATAAGGTTTTGGTTTTGCCATTCTTGTTTACCTTATACACATTCGAACAACCATCATGCATTACTTTTCGATCAAATTGCCACGGTCTACCAAGTAGAATATGGCACGCTGATCATAGGAATTACATCACATAGAATTTCATCTTCATAATTTCCAATGGAAAACGTGATTAAAACTCTATTCTTCACCCTTACTTCACTATCATCATCTAACCATTTCAGTTTATAAGGATGTGGATGTTTAGTAGTAGGTAATGCTAACTTCTCTACAAGTTCGAGTTGAAGCTACATTTGTACAACTACCACCATCAATGATTAACGTGCATAGCTTCTTATTCACTAAGCATTTCGAATGAAAAATGGTTTCTCTTTGTTCCTCATTTTCAGCCACGACATTAGAGTACAAGGATCTCCTAAGAACCAACATTTCACCCTCCATTTCTGGATTACACACGTCCTCATCACTTTCGTTACCTAAATCGATTTATCATGTTGCTTTTCTAAGAGGTATATCCTCTCCAATTCGTCTATCTCCTCTATGTCCCTTATAGTCATGACTCTTTTCGTAGGACAAGTCGATTGGTAATGACCATAACCTTGACACTTAAAACATTTAACTTTAAAGGCTTTGTCATCTACCACTTTCTCCTTCTCTTTCGGAATGAAATCTCGATTTTTTGTTCTTATCAAAGTTGCTTAGTACTAGTATTAGCTTTAAAAGTACTAAATGGCTTTGAATAAGACTTACTTGTTGTTGCTTTCTTCTTTTGGCTGTCAATTTTGAGAGCCACTTTGCAAGCCTCGTCGAAAGAAAGGTATGGGTACACCTCCACCTTCTCACGCACATCCTCATTTAGGCCTCCCAAGAATCCGCCCAATTTTTGCTCCTCCATTTCTTCTATTTCACAAACAATGGAAAGCTTTTCGAATTCCTTGATGTACTCATCCATGGACGTGGTGCCTTGTTTGAGTGTGGACCATCTAACATACCGATTTTGCTTGTAGTTAGTAGGAACAAAACGCTTCCGCAATTGCTTCTTCAATTTCTCCCAAGTAGCAATCTTGGATTTGTTCTCCTTCACCCTTTGCCTCTTCAAGCCTTCTAACCAAATGGATGCATATTTGGTTAGCTTCAAAACAGCAACCTTGTATTTCTTATCATTCGGAGTGTCTTTGTAATCAAAAAACGCTCCAAAGAACGTTCCCATTCAATGTATAATTCCGGATCACTAGCTCCGTCAAAATCCCGAACTTCGATTTTCAAACCCCTATCATCAGCCCTAGAACTCCTTTCTTCCTCATTGGGTTTCTTCTTAAACAATTCTAAGGTTATCTTTGCCATCATGTCGTGTAATGCTTCGTTTTGCTTAGCTAGAGCTTCTAGCATCGCATCTCTTCTAGCATTATCATTCATTTCATCGTCCATTTGTAACTTAGCTCTGGATACCACTTGATACGAAAACGTATATGAAAATGTAACTTAAGCTCGATAAGCTTTACTCACTTATTTGTGCTTAAGGATTCTAAATCGGTTATGAAGTTTATCTCACTTATTAACCGATTTAGGAGGGTTTTGAGAGTGGATTTAATTAGTTTAAACTCACTAATTATATTAACTCTCTCTTAAATTAAGTTTCACTCACTTAACTCAAGGGTTTCGAAATTAAGATCACTTCTTAATCACAAGAGGAATTTCGGATTTTTCAATCTCCAAAAACTCGAATAAACACAAAGTTTAAATCAAAACTAAAACTGATTTTTCATTACTTGATCCATTACATATATCAAGTACAAGCTAAAGAAGGCTTAAAACATTAGCCAAAATATCTAAGCACCAAAGTAATTAAACAAATCAATTAAACAACAAATATCTCTTAATCCAACAAGGATGTAAGGAGGAATAGTGTTGTTGTGTGTTTTGTTGACTTTAGGGCAAAGTGGGACGGTTCTCTTCAAGCAAGTGGAGGGCTTGTCTTAGCTTGCAAGGGAAGCTTCAAAAGATCTCCATGAGTGCCCATTACACGTCCCAAGTATGGTTCGCAACCCCAAGTATGGTTCGACCAATTTACACTTACGCTAAACAAAATAAGTCCGGGTTTACAAAAACCGAAAATTACAAAAACGTTAATTAAACTACTAGCTTAATTAACTTCCTTTCCTTCGTTGCTCAACATGATTAAACTAGTACTAATCTTTAAACCGTGAATCTCTCCTTTGTTGTGATTGAGATTAGTACTTAGTAGAATTTCGGAATTAGCAACTGATTTCGTATCAGTTATGGCCATGTTATTAAAGATTGCCCTAGTAATAGGGTTATGACCTTGCGTGACATCCATGAAATTGAGGAAGAGCTTGCACGAAAGGGAGAGGCGAGTGATGAAGAGGAAGAGGATGGTGAGCCAAAGGACCAGGAAGAAGATTTTGTGGCTGATTCGGAGGAAGAGCCGGAGCAAGGAGGGAGACACCTTATTCTTAGGCGCACATTGTACACTAAACCTATGCCATTGGAGACGCAAAGAGAACGCATTTTCCTTACTCGATGCTTGGTGAAGGATAGAGTATGTGAGCTCATTATTGACACAGGTAGTTGTACTAATGTGGTTTCTTCCACCTTAGTAGACAAGTTAAAGTGGCCTACTACGATTCACCCTAAGCCTTACAAGCTACATTGGTTGAATGATGGTAGTGATGTGCGAGTTACTAAGCAAGCCTTGATTGCCTTCTCTATAGGCAAATTCAAAGATGAAGTCTTATGTGATGTGTGTGATATGGATGCTTGCCACCTCCTTTTGGGGCGACCATGGCAATATGATAGGTATGTCAAGTATGACGGTAGGGCAAATGTCTACATAGCTAAGGTGGGAAAAAAACGGACAGCACTCAAGCCTTTGAGCACCCTAGCTAAACCTAAGGAGGTACTATTCTTGAATGAGCAACAATTTGAGCACGAGTTTGCACAAGAGGGAAAGGCTTTCATTCTTTTCGCCAATCCTACAACTGACGAAGCAGATTCAAGCATGAAATTCCCAAAGTGTTTGCAACGAGTACTTGAGGAGTTCAAGGATGTATTTCCGGAAGACTTGCCACCTGGTTTGCCACCCATTCGAGGTATTGAGCATCAAATCGATCTAGTGCCCGGTGCTTCATTGCCAAATAAAGCAGCTTATAGGTGCAATCCTCAAGAGACGAAGGAATTGCAACGTCAAATTGAAGAGCTCATGATAAGAGGTTATGTGAGAGAGAGCATGAGCACGTGTGCGGTTCCTACACTTTTGGTGCCTAAGAAGGATGGTACATGGCGCATGTGTATTGATTCGAGGGCCGTGAACAACATCACAATCAAGTATAGATTTCCAATTCCGAGGTTAGATGATTTACTTGATGAATTGCATGGTTCCACTGTTTTCTCTAAGATTGATTTGCGTAGTGGTTATCACCAAATTAGAATGAGAGAAGGTGACGAGTGGAAAACGGCTTTTAAGACTAAACTAGGGTTGTACGAGTGGTTGGTGATGCCTTTTGGGTTGTCAAATGCCCCTAGTACATTTATGCGATTGATGAATGAAGTCTTGAAACCTTTCATTGGCAAGAATGTGGTGGTGTATCTCGATGATATACTCGTGTATAGTCGAAGTGTGGTGGATCATTTGAGCCATTTGAGGGCTGTGTTCGAGGCTTTGAGGAAGCAAAAGCTCTATGGCAAGTTAGAAAAGTGCTCTTTTTTGGTGCCAAGTGTGACCTTCCTTGGATACATCGTGTCAAGTGAGGGAGTTTCTGTTGATCCTTCCAAAGTGGCAGCCATAAAAACGCGGCCTATTCCTTCATCCATCACTGAGGTACGTTCGTTTCATGGTCTTGCTTCGTTTTATAGACGCTTTGTGAAAAGTTTTAGTAGTGTTGTTGCACCATTGACTCGAATGTATTAAGAAGGGGAGGTTTGAATGGAGTGGGGCTGCCCAACAAGCATTTGAAACCATTAAGGACCTCCTAAGCAACACACCAATCCTCGCATTACCGGATTTTTCTAAACCCTTTGAAGTGGAGTGTGATGCTAGTGGTGTGGGCATTGGGGCAGTTTTGGTGCAAGAGAAGAGACCCATTGCTTATTTTAGTGAGAAATTGGGTGGGGCTAGATTAAATTACTCGACTTATGACAAGGAGTTTTATGCTATTGTGAGGGCATTGAATCATTGGAGCCATTATTTGAGGCCTAGTCATTTCATCTTGCATTCGGACCATGAGACTTTGAAACATATTCATGGGCAACAAAAATTGAATCCAAGACATGCTAAATGGGTGGAGTTCCTCCAATCATTTAATTTTTCATCCAAATATAAAGAAGGGAAGTCGAATATTGTGGCTGATGCATTGTCTAGGAGGTATTCTTTGTTGGGGGTGTTGCATTCTAGGCTCCTTGGTTTTGATCTTGTCAAGGAGTATTATGAAGGAGATGTTGATTTCAAGCCTATTATGGAGGCTTGTGGAAAGGGGGCTGTAGGTACCTACGTGGTGCAAGAGGGTTTCCTTTTTAAAGGAAATCGTTTATGTGTACCTAAGTGTTCTATTAGGGAGTTGTTGGTAAGAGAGGCTCATGGAGGTGGCATTGCGGGGCATTTTGGCATTAACAAGACCTTAGCCATTTTACAAGAACACTTCTATTGGCCCAAGATGCAAGGGGATGTACAAGGAGTATTGGCTCGATGTGCTAGTTGTCAAAAGGCCAAGAGCACGTTTCACCATGGGTTGTACACTCCATTACCAGTTCCGGAATTTCCTTGGGATGATGTGTCAATGGACTTTATTGTGGGGTTGCCTCGAACTCAAAGGGGCAAGGATTCCATCATGGTTGTGGTGGATAGGTTTTCCAAGATGGCACACTTTATTCCATGCCATAAAACTGATGATGCAAGCAAGGTAGCAACATTGTACTTCCAAGAGATACTTCGTTTACATGGAGTGCCGAAGACTATTGTAAGTGATCGGGACACCAAATTTATGAGCTACTTTTGGAAGACATTGTGGAAACTATTGGGGACTAAGCTTTGTTTTAGTACTTCACACCATCCTCAAACGGATGGACAGACCGAGGTCACCAATAGGACCTTGGGAGCTTTACTTAGAGGCTTGGTAAGCAAGAGTACCAAAGATTGGGACATAAAGTTGGCGCACGCTGAATTTGCATATAATAGAGCACCAACTTATGCTACTAAGTGTTCACCTTTTGAAGTCGTTTATGGTGTGACTCCACGCATTCCTTTGGATTTGATTCCATTGCCTAGAGCGGAGTATGTGCATAAGGATGCCAAAGAAAAGGCAGCAGCTATGTTGAAGTTGCATGCGCAAGTTAGGGCTCGTATTGAACAAGTAAATGAGAGGTATAAGAAGCTCACCAACAAGCACCGACGACAGCATTCCTATAAGGTGGGAGATTTAGTGTGGTTGCACTTAAGAAAGGAGCGGTTTCCTAACTTAAGGAAGAATAAGTTGATGCCACGATCCGAAGGCCCTTTCAAAATTGTCGAGAAGTTCAATGATAATGCCTTCAAGCTCGAGTTGCCAGGTGATTATGGCGTGAGTGCTACCTTCAACATTGGGGATTTGTCGCCTTACTTGCATGATGATGAGGATGCTCAATTGAGGACAATTGCTTCTGAAGAAGGGGAGGATGATACGGGAGTAGATGAGGAACAAGTTGCTCAATTGGTTGCTCTTGGTTCGAAGGTTCCTCAGTTGGAGTGGGATTCTATTCATGGCGTGATAGTTGGATTCTTTGCTACCAAAGAGTGCGTGTGCATGATAACTAACTTGGGGCAAGATACGTAATACATTCATGCTACACTTCTAGTTCTGTTAGGAGTGTAGGAGTGGCGTGCGTGTCTTAGTATGCTAAGCATACGTAGTTGAGTTCAGCTAGAACTCTTCATATCTTTAAGTGCTTTGTATTTGAATTATGTTAGGAGTCTATGTTCTCAAGGAGATAGATTATAAGATTCAACCTTAGAGTTTCTTATCTATCTTTTAGAGTTGGATTAGGATTATGACTTAGGGACTTGTCCTAAGCATAGTAGGAGTTGGTTTTTGTTTTCTTATAAATAGTTTTTTGTACGTGATTTCAATCAATAAATTATTGAAAGTTTTTACTTCGTGTTTAACCTAAAGTGTTAATCAAATCTCTTGAAGTTGGTGGCTTAGCCTTTATGCTTCAAAACCCTTAAATCATATTGTGGTGCTTTGCTTTATCAATTGATTTAGGATCTATCGTTTGTTTGTGTTACTTTGATCATAATTTCCGCACAAGTATTTAATCATACAAGATTAAATACATCATCAACCCAATTAACATATTTGAGAGTGGAGGTTCTCGTAATTTGTTAATTAAAACCCTTAGTTAAGGTTGAGAGTGGAGATTCACTTCCTTAGCTAAACCTGAATTATAAGCTTTAAGAGGAGTCTTTTAGTTTGTGATTCAATCTATCCTAAACACAATTCTTCATTGAGGCGTGTTTATCAACCAATTCTTTTAGTTTTAAGAGATTTTCTTACGACTAAAAGTCTATATCATTGTTCGTTCGTTTTCCGCTGCATTGTGTTCTTGGGTCTTCTATACACACACGTGAGAGGAGTCTAATTTCGCATCAAGTGGTATCAGAGCTGCAGCCTCTAAGTCCTCTTGGCACTTAGACGTTCTTGGAGAAGAAGGAAAACCACAAAAAAGAAGCAAAAGGAAGCAACCCGTAAAAGACAGTTTTTTGAGGTAACTTTGAACGCGAGGTTCTCACATCTCAGATCGTGTTTTTGGGTGATTCGTTTTTTGAAAGTGGTTATTTTTATGTCTAGTTTTAGCCTGTAAATTTTCATAACTTTTGGTGGTCATTTGCTAGCATAATCAGCGTGTTTTTCTTAAATGGTCTAAAACCGGATTAATCTGGACCAGCTTTAGAAAAATAAAAACTGCAATCAATTGGTTTGTTAGTTTTTTATGAAATTTTGGTCGAGTGCTTAAAACACCTAGGGTTACGTTGTGACAAAATTTCATTCAATTTCAAGTTGATTTGATTAGGGTTTGAAGCTCGAATTTTTGGTGAAAATTCTGGGCAGTCTCTAGGCAGAATGTTTTGTTTTTCTTCTGTTTGTATTCATTGTAATAGTAGTTCATCTTGAACTTCTATAAGTTGTATTGTTGTTAATATGGATGAACTAGTTAAAGCTTTTGCACGGATGCAAGAAGCTAATCAAAAGGTTCGATTCTTGAGGCAACAAATGCAAGAAGATAAGAAGCAAAAACTTCACAAGAAGAAAGTGTCTCTATTAGTAGAGAAGCTTCAATCGAAAGGAGAAAGTGAAGTTAGTGCTGAACAAGAAGAAGAAGAAAACACAATTATGTATGAATTGGATGCAAAAACAAAAGAGGGAGTGGAGGTAGAAAATCCTGATTTGAGGGAAGTCTTATTGGAGGTTGTTGTCATAGAACAACTACCACCAACCCTACCACCACAAAATGATGCAGCACCAATTCTAAAGAGCATGGAGGTGAACAAGAAAGATTATGCACAACCTTCAAGCTCCAACAACAGAATTCGAGGTCGAATTCTTTTGAAGAAAGAGAGAATGGTACGAAATGGGAAGGTACCAAGATTATTAAGGATGGCTTACATGATCATTCTTAACCCTGATTTAGTATCACCTATTCTACCTAACAAGATCCGTTGGATATGGCTCATATCGTGGATTAGGATCACTTGTTAGAAGTTTAGCTAAGTACTAATCTTAATTAGTTTTTGTAATAATTAATTAGGCTTAATTAGCAAGTTTAGGGTTAGTTGAGTTCTAAACATGCTTTATTTTCACTAATTATGTTTAGAAGTTGTTTTAAGTAGAAACTGTTTTGTACGTTTGGCCTGTGGCGCGGTAGAATCATTTTGATGATTCCGAACAAGTTACTTGGAATATTGGAGTGATTCCAATTGCATTGGTTCACTAACATCTTGAAGTTTCATCCTACAAAATTTGGTGAGATTTCATGAAGAAACAAAGTTGCAGTAGCCTTTCAACTGAGACGTCAATTCTGGATCAGTTTTGCGGTTTTGTAAAACCGAGTATATTTTGCTTAGTTTAAGTTGTATTTGGACGTGTGAGGCATGGGGCAGCAGCTAATGTGGACTCTTGGAGATCAGTTGAAGCTTTCCTTGCAAGCTAAGAGATGCCTCCCACTTGCTTGAAGAAAACCGGTCAACAATACACACAAGAACACTATGCAGCACTATTCACCCCACTTGTTGATCAACTTGTTTTGTGGGATATTTGTAGCTTAATGCTTTGTTTATTACCTTAGTGTATTAGATATTTATGGCTGATTTGTTAAGCCTTTTTAGCTCTTTGCTATATATATGTAAATTTGATGTGGATGTGATTCCACACTTTGGTGAAGTTTTCAAATTCCCAAGAATCTTGAAAGAAAGATTGGTTCTTGATGGTTTCTTGGTTGAATCTTTAATGAACACACTCGAATAATACTCGAACAAAGGATAGATCTATTTGATTGAACACTCCTGAACTATCAAATAGGGTTTTGATTCAATTAAGTCACTCCTGGCCTAATTAATCAAGCACTAAATCCAAATTACTCCTGAATTGAATTCAATGGTTCTTAAACACACTCAAACCACTCCTGGAATTAAGTTGTTTAACACTAATTAATAAACACTCCTGAATATTAATTAATGGTTTGTAAGTAATTAAACTCACGAAATAAACTTTCATAAACTCTCTATATTCTCTCCTTTATTAATGATCGAAATAAAGCCTTATATAGGCATTACAAATACCTAATTATACTAGGACTAGAAAACATAAAAGATAACAAATAAATAACAAACTCCTAAACCAAGTAGAACAAGCTCCACTTGGCGCCTACTAACTAGACTCCTTTTAAAGATATAACTCTACTTAACAAAGCTAATTGAATCATATTAAAGTCTAATGAAGTCAAACAAAGCTAATTGAATCAAATGAAAGTCAAATGAAAGTCAAATAAAGTCAAATTTAGCTAATAGATTCAAATGAAACTCAACCGCATTCAACAAAGCTAAATGAATCAAATGAAAGTCAAATGAAGTCAAACATAGCTAATTGAATCAAATAAAAGTCAAATGCATTTAACAAAGCTAATGGAATCAAATGAAACTCAAATTCATTCAACAATTCTAATTGAAATAAATTAAAGTACAATGAAGTCAAACAAAACTAATTGAATCAAATTAAAGTTAAATGAAGTCAAACAAAACTAATTGAATCAAATGAAAGTCAAATAATGTCAAACATAGCTAAATGAATCAAATGAAAATCAAATGCAGTCAACAAAGCTAATTGAATCAAATGAAACTCAAATGCATTCAACAAAGCTAATTGATTCAAATTAAAGTCATATGAAGTCAAACATAGCTAATTGAATCAAATGGAACTCAAATGCATTCAACAAAGCTGATTGAGTCAAATGAAACTCAAATGCATTCAATAAAGCTAATTGAATTTAATTAAACTCAAATGCATTCAACAAAGATAATGAATCAAATGAAACTCAAATGCATTCAACGAAGCTAATTGATTTAAATTAAAGTCAAATGAAGTCAATCAATGCTAATTGAATTAAATGAAAGTCAAATGCATTCAGTAAAGCTAATTGAATCAAATAAAACTCAAATGCATTCTACAAAGCTAAATGAATCATATTAAAATCTAATGAAGTCAAACAAAGGTAATTGAA
The DNA here is from genome assembly GCA_947648045.1 of Beta corolliflora. Lineage (NCBI taxonomy): Eukaryota > Viridiplantae > Streptophyta > Magnoliopsida > Caryophyllales > Amaranthaceae > Beta > Beta corolliflora. The sequence goes on from CANSZD010003235.1 coordinate 106,013, forward strand.
TAAAATGAAAGTCAAATAAAGTCAAATATAGCTAATAGAATCAAATGAAACTCAAATGCATTCAACAAAGCTAATTGAATCAAATGAAAGTCAAATGACGTCAAACATAGCTAACTGAATCAAATGAAATTCAAATGCATTCAACAAAGTTAATTGAATCAAATGAAACTCAAATGCATTCAATAAAGCTAATTGAATCAAATTACACTCAAATGCATTCAACAAAGCTAATTGAGTCAAATGAAACTCAAATGCATTCAACAAATCTAATTGATTCAAATTAAAGTCAAATGAGGTCAATCAAAGCTAATTGAATCAAATGAAAGTGAAATATAGCTAATTGAATCAAATGAAACTCAAATGCATTCAACAAAGCTAATTGATTCAAATTAATGTCAAATAAAGTCAAACAAAACTTATTGAAGCAAATGAAACTCAAAGCATTCTGTAAAGCTAATTCAATCAAATGAAACTCAAATGCATTTAAAAAAGTTAATTGAATCAAATTAAAGTAAAATGTAGTGAAACAAAATTAATTGAATCAAATGAAAGTCAAATAAAGTCAAACATAGCTAATAGAATTAAATGAAACTCAAATGCATTCAACAAAGCTAATTGATTCAAATTAAAGTCAAATAAAGTCAAACAAAACTTATTGAAGCAAATGAAACTCAAAGCATTCAAGTAAAGCTAATTCAATCAAATGAAACTCAAATGCATTTAAAAAAGTTAATTGAATCAAATTAAAGTAAAATGTAGTGAATCAAAATTAATTGAATCAAATGAAAGTCAAATAAAGTCAAACATAGCTAATAGAATTAAATGAAACTCAAATGCATTCAACAAAGCTAATTGATTCAAATTAAAGTCAAATGAAGTCAAACAAAACTTATTGAATCAAATGAAACTCAAAGCATTCAGTAAAGCTAATTCAATAAAATGAAACTCAAATGCATTCAAAAAAGTTAATTGAATCAAATTAAATTAAAATAAAGTCAAACAAAGTTAATTGAATCAATTGAATGTCAAATAAAGTCAAATATAGCTAATAGAATCAAATGAAACTCAAATGCATTCAACAAAGCTAATTGAATCAAATGAAAGTCAAATGAAGTCAAATATAGCTAATTGAATCAAATTACACTCAAATGCATTCAACAAAGCTAATGGAGTTAAATGAAACTCAAATGCATTCAATAAAGCTAATTGAATCAAATTAAACTCAAATGCATTCAACAAAGCTAATTGAGTCAAATGAAACTCAAATGCATTCAACAAAGCTAATTGATTCAAATTAAAGTTAAATGAATTCAAACCAATCTAATTGAATCAAATGAAAGTCAAATGAAGTCAAACATAGCTAAATGAATCAAATAAAACTCAAATGCATTCAACAAAGCTAATTGAATCAAATGAAACTCAAATGCATTCAACAAAGCTAATTGATTCAAATTAAAGTCAAATGAAGTCAAACATAGCTAATTGAATCAAATGGAACTCAAATGCATTCAACAAAGCTGATTGAGTCAAATGAAACTCAAATGCATTCAATAAAGCTAAATGAATCAAATTAAACTCAAATGCATTCAACAAAGCTAATTGAATCAAATTAAAGTCAAATGAAGTCAATCAAAGCTAATTGAATCAAATGAAAGTCAAATTCATTCAGTAAAGCTAATTGAATAAAATGAAACTCAAATGCATTCTACAAAGCTAATTGAATCATATTAAAGTCTAATGAAGTCAAACAAAGCTAATTGAATAAAATGAAAGTCAAATAAAGTCAAATATAGCTAATAGTTATAAATGAAACTCAAATGCATTCAACAAAGCTAATTGAATCAAATGAAAGTCAAATGACGTCAAACATAGCTAATTGAATCAAATGGAATTCAAATGCATTCAACAAAGCTAATTGAATCTGATGCGAAATGAGACTCCTCTCACGTGTGTTTAGGAGACCCACTAACAGCGGAAACAAACGAACTATTGATATATACTTTTAGTCGAAAGAATCACTCTTAAAACTAAAACAATTGTGTTTACTTAAGCTTGATAAGCTTCACTCACTTACTTCCACTTAAGGGTTCTAAATCTGATTAGAGGCTTCACTCACCTAGAAACTGATTTAGGAGGGTTTTGAGAGTAATTCAATTAGCTTCACTCGCTAATTATCCTAACTCTCTCTTAGGTTAAGTTTAACTCACTTAACTCAAGGGTTTCGGATTAAGTTCACTTCTTAATCACAAGAAGAATTTTCGGATTTAGCTATCCAAAATTTCAATAAGCACAAAGCTCAATTTCAACATTCAAATCAGATTTTTCCATTGATCCTTTCCATTACTTATAATACAAGAGTCAAAGAAGACCAAAAAGATCAACCATAAATATCTAACACACTAAGCTAATAAACAAAGCATTAAGCTACAAATATCCCACACACTAATGCTAATAAACAAAGCATTAAGCTATAAATATCCCACAAAACAAGTTGATCAACAAGTGGGGTGAATAGTGCTGCATAGTGTTCTTGTGTGTATTGTTGACCGGTTTTCTTCAAGCAAGTGGGAGGCTTCTCTTAGCTTGCAAGGAAAGCTTCAACTGATCTCCAAAGAGTCCACATTAGCTGCTGCCTCATGCCTCACACGTCCAAATACAACTCAAACTAAGCAAAATAAAACCGGTTATGCAAAAACCGCAAAACTGATCCAGAATTGACTTCTCAATTGAAAGGCTACTGCAACTTCGTTTCTTCATGAAATCTCACCAAATTTTGTAGGATGAAACTTCAAGATGTTAGTGAACCAATGCAATTTGAATCACTCGAAAATGATTTGTAGATTGATTGGAATCATCAAAATGATTCTACCGCGCCACAATCCAAACGTACAAAACAGTTTCTACTTAAAACAACTTCTAAACATAATTAGTGAAAGAAAAGCATGTTTAGAACTCAACTAACACTAAACATGCTAATTAAGCCTAATTAATTATTACAAAAATGAGAACATCAAAAAGCTAACCGATTTCACTTCGGAATCCAATGAAACTCAAATGCATTCAATAAAGCTAATTGAATCAAATTACACTCAAATGCATTCAACAAAGCTAATTGAGTCAAATGAAACTCAAATGCATTCAACAAATATAATTGATTCAAATTAAAGTCAAAATAGGTCAATCAAAGCTAATTGAATAAAATGAAAGTCAAATTAAGTCAAATATAGCTAATTGAATCAAATGAAACTCAAATGCATTCAACAAAGCTAATTGATTCAAATTAAAGTCAAATGAAGTAAAAAAAAAACTTATTGAAGCAAATGAAACTCAAAGCATTCAGTAAAGCTAATAGAATCAAATGAAACTCAAATGCATTCAACAAAGCTAATTATTCAAATTAAAGTCAAATGAAGTCGAAACAAAACTTATTGAATCAAATGGAATTCAAATGCATTCAACAAAGCTAATTGAATCATATTAAAGTCTAATGAAGTCAAACATTGCTAATTGAATCAAATGAAAGTCCAATAAAGTCAAATATAGCTAATAGAATCAAATGAAACTCAACCGCATTCAACAAAGCTAAATGAATCAAATGAAAGTCAAATGAAGTCAAACATAGCTAATTGAATCAAATGAAAGTCAAATGCATTTAACAAAGCTAATTGAATCAAATGAAACTCAAATGCATTCAACAAATCTAATTGAAACAAATTAAAGTACAATGAAGTCAAACAAAACTAATTGAATCAAATTAAAGTTAAATGAAGTCAAACAAAGTGAATTGAATTAAATGAAAGTCAAATAAAGTCAAACATAGCTGAATGAATCAAATGAAAATCAAATGCGATCAACAAAGCTAATTGAATCAAATGAAACTCAAATGCATTCAACAAAGCTAATTGATTCAAATTAAAGTCAAACGAAGTCAAACAAAACTTATTGAATCAAATGAAACTCAAAGCATTCGGTAAAGCTAATTCAATCAAATGAAACTCAAATGCATTCAAAAAAGTTAATTGAATTAAATTAAATTAAAATGAAGTCAAACAAAGTTAATTGAATCAAATGAATGTCAAATAAAGTCAAATATAGCTAGTAGAATCAAATGAAACTCAAATGCATTCAACAAAGCTAATTGAATCAAATGAAGGTCAAATGAAGTCAAACATAGCTAATTGAATCAAATGGAACTCAAATGCATTAACCAAAGCTAATTGAGTCAAATAAAACTCAAATGCATTCAATAAAGCTAATTCAATCAAATTAAACTCAAATGCATTCAACAAAGCTAATTGAGTCAAATGAAACTCGAATGCATTCAACAATCTAATTGATTCAAATTAAAGTTAAATGAATTCAAACCAAGCTAATTGAATCAAATGAAAGTTAAATAAAGTCAAACATACCTAATAGAATCAAATAAAACGCAAATGCATTCAACAAATCTAATTGAATCAAATGAAACTCAAATGCATTCAACAAAGCTAATTGAATCAAATTAAAGTCAAATGAAGTCAATCAAAGGTAATTGAATCAAATGAAACTCAAATGCATTCAACAAAGCTAATTGAATCAAATTAAAGTCAAATGAAGTCAATCAAAGCTAATTGAATCAAATGAAAGTCAAATAAATTCAAATATGGCTAATAGAATCAAATGACACTAAAATGCATTTAAAAAAGTTATATGAATTAAATTAAAGTAAAATGAAGTCAAACAAAGTTAATTGAATCAAATGAAAGTCAAATGAAGTGAAACATAGCTAATAGAATCAAATGAATTTCAAATGCATTCAACAAAGCTAATTGATTCAAATTAAAGTCAAATGAAGTCAAACAAAACTTATTGAATCAAATGAAACTCAAAGCATTCAGTAAAGCTAATTCAATCAAATGAAACTCAAATGCATTCAAAAAAGTTAATTGAATTAAATTAAATTAAAATGAAGTCAAACAAAGTTAATTGAATCAAATGAATGTCAAATAAAGTCAAATATAGCTAGTAGAATCAAATGAAACTCAAATGCATTCAACAAAGCTAATTGAATCAAATGAAGGTCAAATGAAGTCAAACATAGCTAATTGAATAAAATGGAACTCAAATGCATTGAACAAAGCTAATTGAGTCAAATGAAACTCAAATGCATTCAATAAAGCTAATTCAATCAAATTAAACTCAAATGCATTCAACAAAGCTAAATGAGTCAAATGAAACTCGAATGCATTCAACAAAGCTAATTGATTCAAATTAAAGTTAAATGAATTCAAACCAAGCTAATTGAATCAAATGAAAGTTAAATAAAGTCACACATACCTAATAGAATCAAATAAAACGCAAATGCATTCAACAAATCTAATTGAATCAAATGAAACTCAAATGCATTCAACAAAGCGAATTGAATCAAATTAAAGTCAAATGAAGTCAATCAAAGCTAATTGAATCAAATGAAGCTCAAATAAATTCAAAATCGGCTAATAGAATCAAATGACACTCAAATGCATTTAACAAAGCTAATTAAATCAAAGGAAAGTCAAATGAAGTCTGATATGAATGCTCAACTAGGATAGTTAAACACTCAAAAGCACACGCCAACTTGAATAAGGACAATGAAGAAATCCGAAAATAAGAGCAAGTAACAAGGGATATTTCTTAATGAATGATCACTCCTGAAACACTCACAAGAATCTTAAACACACTCAAACCACTCCTGGAATTAAGTTGTTTAAACACTAATTAATAAACACTCCTGAATATCAATTAATGGAAGATTAAAGCTTATGAATTAACTCACAAACAATAACAATATTTAATCATAAAATCACTCTAACCATTGAAGAGGTTAGGCGCCTATTATTTATAAGGAGTAAGCAAGAAAACCTTGCTCCTCAAGCATACCAAACCACACGGCATTCACCATCAATTTAGGAAAGTATCTCCTCCTTAATTCTAGCCTAGAATCAAGCTAAACTTAAGGAAACTCTAACTTAAGGAAAGACAACAAGTACTTTCCTTAATTACAACTCAAACACAAGCCCGAAGGCTGCTACCTTGCACGCCACTCCAATCTACAAAATTAAGGAAACTTTCCTAAAATACAACCATGACAACTAAACACCTAACCACCGAAATCTCTAAGGGATTTTCGGACTTTTATTGAACTAGAAACAACTCAACTAATTAACTAACATTTTAAACTAATAATGACACTAATTTAAAATGCTAATCAGTTACTTCCACGAGCCATGTGACACACGACACAAATGCATGCTTGTTAGCCATCAAATTGAAACCCATGTGTTCCATCAAAAGTAAAACCGGCTCTTCTTGACTTGATGCCTTTGGATCCGCATCAAAGTCAAACATAACTAATTGAATCAAATGGAACTGAAATGCATTCAACAAAGCTAATTGAGTCAAATGAAACTCAAATGCATTCAATAAAGCTAATTGAATCAAATTAAACTCAAATGCATTCAATAAAGCTAATTGAATCAAATAAAACTCAAATGCATTCAACAAAGTTAATTGAATCAAATTAAAGTCAAATGAAGTCAATCAAAGCTAATTGTATCAAATGAAAGTCAAATGCATTCAGTAAAGCTAATTAAATCAAATGAAACTCAAATGCATTCTACAAAGCTAATTGAATCATATTAAAGTCAATGAAGTCAAACAAAGCTAATTGAATCAAATGAAAGTCATATAAAGTCAAATATAGCTAATAGAATCAAATGAATTTCAAATGCATTCAACAAAGCTAATTGATTCAAATTAATGTCAAATGAAGTCAAACAAAACTTATTGAATCAAATGAAACTCAAAGCATTCAGTAAAGCTAATTCAATCAAATGAAACTCAAATACATTCAAAAAAGTTAATTGAATTAAATTAAATTAAAATGAAGTCAAACAAAGTTAATTGAATCAAATGAATGTCAAATAATGTCAAATATAGCTAGTAGAATCAAATGAATCTCAAATGCATTCAACAAAGCTAATTGAATCAAATGAAGGTCAAATGAAGAAGTCAAACATAGCTAATTGAATCAAATGAAACTCAAATGCATTCAATAAAGCTAATTCAATCAAATTAAACTCAAATGCATTCAACAAAGCTAATTGAATCAAATGAAACTCGAATGCATTCAACAAAGCTAATTGATTCAAATTAAAGTCAAATGAATTCACACCAAGCTAATTGAATCAAATCAAAGTTAAATAAAGTCACACATACCTAATAGAATGAAATAAAACGCAAATGCATTCAACAAATCTAATTGAATCAAATGAAACTCAAATGCATTCATCAAAGCGAATTGAATCAAATTAAAGTCAAATGAAGTCAATCAAAGCTAATTGAATCAAATGAAAGTCAAATAAATTCAAAATCGGCTAAAAGAATCAAATGACACTCAAATGCATTTAACAAAGCTAATTGAATCAAAGGAAAGTCAAATGAAGTCAAACATAGCTAATTGAATCAAATGGAACTGAAATGCATTCAACAAAGCTAATTGCGTCAAATGAAACTCAAATGCATTCAATAAAGCTAATTGAATCAAATTAAACTCAAATGCATTCAACAAATCTAATTGAATCAAATGAAACTCAAATGCATTCAACAAAGCTAATTGAATCAAATTAAAGTCAAATGAAGTCAATCAAAGGTAATTGAAACAAATGAAACTCAAATGCATTCAACAAAGCTAATTGAATCAAATTAAAGTCAAATGAAGTCAATCAAAGGTAATTGAATCAAATGAAACTCAAATGCATTCAACAAAGCTAATTGAATCAAATTAAAGTCAAATGAAGTCACTCAAAGCTAATTGAATCAAATGAAGTCAAACAAAGTTACTTGAATCAAATGAATGTCAAATAATGTCAAATATAGCTAGTAGAATCAAATGAATCTCAAATGCATTCAACAAAGCTAATTGAATCAAATGAAGGTCAAATGAAGTCAAACATAGCTAATTGAATCAAATGAAACTCAAATGCATTCAATAAAGCTAATTCAATCAAATTAAACTCAAATGCATTCAACAAAGCTAATTGAATCAAATGAAACTCGAATGCATTCAACAAAGCTAATTGATTCAAATTAAAGTCAAATGAATTCACACCAAGCTAATTGAATCAAATCAAAGTTAAATAAAGTCACACATACCTAATAGAATGAAATAAAACGCAAATGCATTCAACAAATCTAATTGAATCAAATGAAACTCAAATGCATTCAACAAAGCGAATTGAATCAAATTAAAGTCAAATGAAGTCAATCAAAGCTAATTGAATCAAATGAAAGTCAAATAAATTCAAAATCGGCTAAAAGAATCAAATGACACTCAAATGCATTTAACAAAGCTAATTGAATCAAAGGAAAGTCAAATGAAGTCAAACATAGCTAATTGAATCAAATGGAACTGAAATGCATTCAACAAAGCTAATTGAGTCAAATGAAACTCAAATGCATTCAATAAAGCTAATTGAATCAAATTAAACTCAAATGCATTCAACAAATCTAATTGAATCAAATGAAACTCAAATGCATTCAACAAAGCTAATTGAATCAAATTAAAGTCAAATGAAGTCACTCAAAGCTAATTGAATCAAATGAAAGTCAAATAAATTCAAATATGGCTAATAGAATCAAATGACACTAAAATGCATTTAAAAAAGTTAAATGAATTAAATTAAAGTAAAATGAAGTCAAACAAAGTTAATTGAATCAAATGAAAGTCAAATGAAGTGAAACATAGCTAATAGAATCAAATGAATTTCAAATGCATTCAACAAAGCTAATTGATTCAAATTAAAGTCAAATGAAGTCAAACAAAACTTATTGAATCAAATGAAACTCAAAGCATTCATTAAAGCTAATTCAATCAAATGAAACTCAAATGCATTCAAAAAAGTTAATTGAATTAAATTAAATTAAAATAAAGTCAAACAAAGTTAATTGAATCAAATGAATGTCAAATAAAGTCAAATATAGCTAATAGAATCAAATGAAACTCAAATGCATTCAACAAAGCTAATTGAATGATATGAAGGTCAAATGAAGTCAAACATAGCTAATTAAATCAAATGGAACTCAAATGCATTCAACAAAGCTAATTGAGTCAAATGAAACTCAAATGCATTCAATAAAGCTAATTCAATCAAATTAAACTCAAATGCATTCAACAAAGCTAAATGAGTCAAATGAAACTCGAATGCATTCAACAAAGCTAATTGATTCAAATTAAAGTTAAATGAATTCAAAGCCGATACGAAATCGTTGCTAATTCCGAAATTCTACTAAGTACTAATCTCAATCACAACAAGGGAGAGATTCACGGTTTAAAGATTAGTACTAGTTTAATCATGTTGAGCAACGAAGGAAAGGAAGTTAATTAAGCTAGTTAGTTTAATTAACGTTTTTGTAATTTTCGGTTTTTGTAAACCGGGAATTATTTTGTTTAGCGTAAGTGTAAATTGGACGAACCATGCTTGGGGTTGCGAATCACACTTGGGACGTGTGAAAAGGGGTTCTTGAAGATCTTTTGAAGCTTCCCTTGCAAGGTAAGAAAAGCCCCCCCACTTGGTGATGAAAACCGACCCTCCTTGCCCCAAAGTCAACAAAACACACAACAACACTATTCCTTCTTACATCCTTGTTGGATTAAGAGATCTTTGTTGTTATATTGCTTTGTTTAATCACTTTGGTACTTAGATCTTTTGAGATTGATTAGCTTGTAATATATGTAGTGGTGATTAAATGAGAAAATCAGTTTTTAGTTTTGATTTAAACTTTGTGTTTATTCGGGTTTTGGAGATTGAAAAATCCGAAATTCCTCTTGTGATTAAGAAGTGATCTTAATTTGAAACCCTTGAGTTAAGTGAGTTAAACTTAATTTAAGAGAGAGTTAATATAATTAGTGAGTTTAAACTAATTAAATCCACTCTCAAAAACCTCCTAAATCAGTTTCTAAGTAAGATAAACTTCAAAACCGATTTAGAATCCTTAGGCACAAATAAGTGAGTAAAGCTTATCGAGCTTAGGTTACATTTTCATATACGTTTTCGTATCAAGTGGTATTAGAGCTAAGTTCTGAAATGGACGATGAAATAGATGATAATGGTAGAAGAGATGCGATGCTAGAAGCTCTAGCTAAGCAAAACGAAGCATTACACGACATGATGGCAAAGATAACCTTAGAATTGTTTAAGAAAAAACCCAATGAGGAAGAAAGGAGTTCTAGGGCTGATGATAGGGGTTTGAAAATTGAAGTTCCAGATTTTGACGGAGCTAGTGATCCGGAATTATACATTGAATGGGAACGTTCTTTGGAGCGTTTTTTTGATTACAAAGACACTCCGAATGATAAGAAATACAAGGTTGCTGTTTTGAAACTAACCAAATATGCATCCATTTGGTTAGAAGGCTTGAAGAGGCAAAGGGTGAAGGAGAACAAATCCAAGATTGCTACTTGGGAGAAATTAAAGAAGCAATTGCGGAAGCGTTTTGTTCCAACTAACTACAAGCAAAATCAGTATGTTAGATGGTCCACACTCAAACAAGGCACCACATCCATGGATGAGTACATCAAGGAATTCGAAAAGCTTTCCATTGTTTGTGAAATAGAAGAAATGGAGGAGCAAAAATTGGGCAGATTTTTGGGAGGCTTAAATGAGGATGTGCGTGAGAAGGTGGAGGTATACCCATACCTTTCTTTCGACGAGGCTTGCAAAGTGGCTCTCAAAATTGATAGCCAAAAGAAGAAAGCAACAACAAGTAAGTCTTATTCAAAGCCATTTAGTACTTTTAAGGCTAATACTAGTACTAGCAACTTTGATAAGAACAAAAAATCAGATCTCATTCCGAAAGAGAAGGAGAAAGTTGTAGATGATAAAGCCTTTAAAGTTAAATGTTTTAAGTGTCAAGGTTATGGTCATTACCAATCGACTTGTCCTACGAAAAGAGTCATGACTATAAGGGACATTGAGGAGATAGACGAATTGGAGAGGATATACCTCTTAGAAAAGCAACATGATAAATCGATTTAGGTAACGAAAGTGATGAGGACGTGTGTAATCCAGAAATGGAGGGTGAAATGTTGGTTCTTAGGAGATCCTTGTACTCTAATGTCGTGGCTGAAAATGAGGAACAAAGAGAAACCATTTTTCATTCGAAATGCTTAGTGAATAAGAAGCTATGCACGTTAATCATTGATGGTGGTAGTTGTACAAATGTAGCTTCAACTGAACTTGTAGAGAAGTTAGCATTACCTACTACTAAACATCCACATCCTTATAAACTGAAATGGTTAGATGATGATAGTGAAGTAAGGGTGAAGAATAGAGTTTTAATCACGTTTTCCATTGGAAATTAAGAAGATGAAATTCTATGTGATGTAATTCCTATGACTGCGTGCCATATTCTACTTGGTAGACCGTGGCAATTTGATCGAAAAGTAATGCATGATGGTTGTTCGAATGTGTATAAGGTAAACAAGAATGGTAAAACCAAAACCTTATTACCTTTGCCCCCTTCAAAAATACGAGACACAACACCTAAGCCAAAAAAGAACCTCGTGTGTGGTAGTGTGTTTTTAGGGAGAAAAAGATTCGAGAGGGAGTTGGGAACAAATCAGGTCGTGCATGTTCTAGTTGCTAAGGAGGTGAACGAGGGAATGGAAGTTGAAGATTCAAATTTGAGGGAGTTATTGGAGGGATTTGGAGACGTGTTTCCTAATGACCTACCAAATGGCCTACCCCCTAAACGTGGAATTGAGCATCAAATTGATCTCATTCCGGAGCACCACTCCCAAATAAACCTTCCTATAGATGCAATCCCAAAGAAAGTGAGGAGTTACAAAGCCAAATCGGTGAATTGATGAAGAAAGGCTACGTGAGAGAGAGTAAAAGTCCATGTCTTTGTTCAGGCTTTACTTGTGCCAAAAAAAGACGGAACATGGAGGATGTGTATTGATAGCCGTCTTTGTGAACAATATAACCATCAAATACGGATTTCCCATCCCTAGGTTAGATGACATGTTAGATGAGTTGAGTGGATCCAATTTATTTTCGAAAATTGATTTGAGAAGTGGATACCACCAAATATGCATGAGAGAGGGAGATGAGTGGAAGACGGCGTTCAAAACGAAGTATGGGTTATATGAATGGCTGGTTATGCCGTTTGGTCTCACAAATGCCCCTAGTACGTTCATGAGATTGATGAATGAAGTACTTAGGCCGTTTTTGGGAAAGTTCGTGGTTGTATATTTGGATGATATTCTTGTCTATAGTTCTAACAAGGAGGATCATTTGAATCATTTGCAACAATTGTTCGAAGTTCTAAGGGAGCACAAATTGTACGGGAAACTTGAGAAGTGCACGTTTATGCAAAGGGAGATTGGCTTCCTTGGTTTCATCATTTCGATGAAGGTGTGAAGGTGGATCCATCCAAAGTAGAAGCAATTTCTTCTTGGCTAGGTTCCCACAACTATCACCGAGGTGAGATCTTTTCATGGTTTAGCTTCATTTTATAGGAGGTTTATAAATAATTTCAGCACGTTATTAGCTCCTATAACTGAATGCACTAAACATGAAAAATTAACATGGAGTGACGCAGCTCAAAAGGCGTTTGAACTAGTAAAGGAGAAAATGTGTAAAACGCCTATTTTAGCTTTACCTGATTTCACTAAACCATTTGAAGTTGAGTGTGACGCATGTGGAACGGGTATTGGGGCTGTTTTAATTCAATGTGGCAAACCTATTGCTTATTTTAGCGAGAAACTAAATCAGGCCAAGTTGAATTATTCCACGTATGATAAAGAGTTTTACGCCATGGTTAGAGCTCTTAATCATTGGAGTCACTATTTGCGACAACAAGCTTTTGTTCTCCACTCTGATCATGAATCGTTGAAATATATTCATGGCCAACATAAGCTTAGTGCTCGTCATGCTAAATGGGTGGAATTCTTACAATCTTTCAATTTTGTTGCCAAGTACAAGGCCGGAAAAGCCAACATTGTAGCTGATGCTTTATCACGGAGACACGTATTGCTTAACATGGTGGATTCCAAGGTACTTGGGTTTGAGTTGGTTAAGGAATTCTATGTTCTTGATGAGGAGACACGTGACCTGTTCGTGGCTACCAAAGATGGTCCGAAAGACCATTATCATCAAATGGAAGGGTTTTTGTTTAAGGGGAACAAACTTTGTGTTCCTAAATGTCCCGTTCGTGATTTGTTAATTAGAGAAGCTCATGGAGGTGGGTTGGCTGGACATTTTGGCGTTAGCAAGACTATGGAGTTGTTACAAGAACATTTCTCATGGCCTCATATGATCAAAGAAGTACATGCTTGTGTTGGCTCGTTGTGGTGTTTGTCAAAGGGCTAAGAGCACATTCCATAAGGGGTTGTACACTCCGTTACCAAGCATCGGAGAGACCATGGGAGGAAGATAGTATGGATTTCATTGTGGCTCTTCCTAGGACACAAAGAGGGAAGGATTCGGTCATGGTGGTGGTGGACCGTTTCTAAAAAATGGCACACTTTGTGCATTGTCATAAAACGGAAGATGCTATTAATGTTTCTTGTTTATATTTCAGGGAAATTGTTCGTTTGCATGGAGTGCCAAGAACTATTGTCTCGGATCGAGATAGTAAGTTTTTGAGTCATTTTTGGAGGTCCCTATGGAGGATGATGGGTACTAAGTTGCTGTTTAGTACTTCACATCACCCCCAAACAGATGGTCAAACCGAAGTGACCAATCGAACTCTAGGCACCTTGTTAAGGGGCTTAGTGAGCAAGACGGGGAAAGGATTGGTGTAATAGCCCTCATTTCTAAGTCGTCTTATTTAATTTTTAGCTAAATCATATATTAAATACTCTTATTTTATTTGAGTTGAAATATGATATTATATTTACTAACGATATTCGGTTATTCTATTGGTGCTAATATTATGTTTTATTCTTGCTGATTATATTTATTAAGTTGTATTATTAACATAATTTGGGTTTTAAAAGAAAAATAAAAGGAGACCCATTTACTTATTCTCTCTCCTCCCTCCTGTCTTTTGGTTCGTGGCCGCACAAGGAGCTTGAGCTTCCTCCTTCATGTTCGTGTCTTCAATTGCTAGTGCCAGGGAATTGCTTCACTTTATTCATCACCAAACTACTCAAATTATGGCAATATTCATCTTCTAATTCTTCTCTCAATTGAAATAACAGAATCCCAAATTCTGCAAAGAAACTCCAAACCTTGCTCCTTTCTCTCACTCGCATCTCTCCCCACCGGCGTTGCTACCTTGCCGGTGGTGTGACGCCTAATTCTCGCCGGTGATGCGCGTTGATGCCGTCATTCTTGCCGGTGTTTGACGCCGCTTTCCCCATTTTCTCTCTCTCCTTCGCTCGTGCCGCGAGTCCTGTTCTTCTTGGCGTTTGCTCGCGGTGATGCACCGCCGATCTGCCGGTGCTCTTTGTGCCGCCGTCGTCGCCTGCTGCTGTCCCCTGTTGTTCTTTTGTTCCGGGTTGTTGGTGTTGTTGCCCTGTTCATCTTTTTTCTCCTCCGTCGTCGCGCGTTGTTCTTTGCGGTGGTCGTCGTGGTGGTTCGCCGCCGTTCCCTCTTTCTCATTCGTTCGTTGTTGTTGTTGCGTTGAGGCGGTGGTGCCGCCGCCCGACTAGGTGGTGCCGGTGGTGTTGTTTGTTGCTGCAATTCCTTCTCTTTCTATTGCTGATTGAAGACCCCAAGTTATGGGTTGATGAGGTATATTAAAATCAGCTTGATCTTGTTATTTTGTTCGATCAATAGATTGCCTAGATAGTAGTGTATGAGTTTTAGAAGTATGATTGAGAGCTTGCAATTGACCTACGTTATATTAGTTTTTGTTGATTGTTTGTTAGTTTTAAATGATGGTTTCATTTGGAGATGAACTCGATATTAGGATGCTGAGTTTTAGAATTAGTTTATCATAGGGAAGTCCAATTAGTATTGCTTAATCGATTTGGGATTTCTTTGGTGATGAATGATGTGGTGATTTTAGTTTATATTGATAAAGTCAGTTTAGGTAGGAGCTAATATTTAATGTGATTAAGAAAGTAAGTTCTTCATTGAAGATTATGTAAGAATGGTTCATAATTAGCTTTATGCTTATTGTTGAGGTCAATTATGGAGATTAATTATGGAGTTCAACTTAGAGTTGGTGATCTTGGAGATTTATTAGCAGAGAATTGGATTTGCATTTCAGGTAACTTTTATGTTCAGTAAAAATGTATTACTTATGCCCTCATGTGTGGATCACTATGTTCTTTTTGATATATAAGTTCGTACTATGGCCATAGTTATGAATGTGTTGATTGTGGAAACGTTATTGGATAATATGAATACGCAATTGTTTTGCTGGCTTAGTTTATGAACTAAAAATAGAAAGTGGGCAAGGTATGGGTGGAGGACGGTTACTCTTTGACCTGATATGGTCGGCTACGCTCCATAACGAACCTTGGGGGTAGTATTGCTGGGCTCCATAACAAACCTTGGAGGCAGCGTTTGTCCAAATCCCGTACTTGACACTGATTTGTTTAAGAGAATAAGCTATGCCAGTGTTGTAACGGAAAAGAAATGATTTGACAAATAAAATGTTTCTAACGGGCTGAAGTAAAGGTTACGAGTTTTCCACTCATTTTGGAATTTTGTTTGTTTTGTATTTCTTCCCTGAATATGCAGGTTTGGTGTTGTAAGCTCGGAATTGGAAGTGAAGCAAGATAAAGATGTCTTGTGGATTAAGGATTGAGTTTGTATTTTAGATAGTTGATTCGAGAATAGTTACTCGATATTTCATTGTATATAATCAATTTGGGATTTTAGTCGAGTTATTGGTGTATTTAAAGGATATTGTTTTGTGGGCCCATAACCCACAGGTCCAGGATCGTATATTTCAGGTTGTTTCCGCTACGAGTGTTATCTAATTCATAAGTGATTAGTATTATTTTGGTGCTAATTGAGATTTGTGATTGCTAAGCGAGTTAAGCTAGCAGCTCGGGAATCGGGCTGTTACAATTGGGATGTCAAGTTATGCCATGCGGAGTTTGCTTACAATAGAACTCCCACTTTTGCAACCAAACATTCACCGTTCGAAGTGGTATATGGGGTAAATCCGTATGTACCTATTGATCTTATTTCGTTGCCTAAAGACTCTTATGTCCATGGAGATGCTAGGCAACAAGCTGAAACAATGGTGAAGGTTCACAAAGAAATACGCACCAATATCGAGAAGACAAATGAGATGTACAAAAAGAAAGCAAACAAAAGTCGAAAACCGAGGGTGTTTGCTCCTGGAGATTTGGTGTGGATTCACTTGAGGAAGGAGAGGTTTCCAAGTAAAAGAAAGCATAAACTCATGCCCCGAGCTGAAGGACCTTTCAAGGTTCTTGAACGTTATGGAGACAATGCTTACAAGATAGACCTTCCCGGAGACTATGGCGTGGCAGCAACATTCAACGTAGGGGACTTATCCCCCTATTTAGAAGATGAAGATGTGCAAGAATTGAGGACAATTCCTTTTGAAGAAGGAGAGGATGATACGAAATTAGTTGCTAATTCCGAAATTCTACTAAGTACTAATCTCAATCACAACAAGGGAGAGATTCACGGTTTAAAGATTAGTACTAGTTTAATCATGTTGAGCAACGAAGGAAAGGAAGTTAATTAAGCTAGTTAGTTTAATTAAATTTTTTTTGTAATTTTCGATTTTTGTAAACCCGGAATTATTTTGTTTAGCGTAAGTGTAAATTGGACGAACCATGCTTGGGGTTGCGAATCACACTTGGGACGTGTGAAAAGGGGTTCTTGAAGATCTTTTGAAGCTTCCCTTGCAAGCTAAGAAAAGCCCCCCCCACTTGGTGATGAAAACCGGCCCTCCTTGCCCCAAAGTCAACAAAACACACAACAACACTATTCCTTCTTACATCCTTGTTGGATTAAGAGATCTTTGTTGTTTAATTGCTTTGTTTAATCACTTTGGTACTTAGATCTTTTGAGATTGATTAGCTTGTAATATATGTAGTGGTGATTAAATGAGAAAATCAGTTTTAGTTTTGATTTAAACTTTGTGTTTATTCGGGTTTTTGGAGATTGAAAAATCCGAAATTCCTCTTGTGATTAAGAAGTGATCTTAATTTCGAAACCCTTGAGTTAAGTGAGTTAAACTTAATTTAAGAGAGAGTTAATATAATTAGTGAGTTTAAACTAATTAAATCCACTCTCAAAAACCTCCTAAATCAGTTTCTAAGTAAGATAAACTTCAAAACCGATTTAGAATCCTTAAGCACAAATAAGTGAGTAAAGCTTATCGAGCTTAGGTTACAATTTCATGCACGTTTTCGTATCACAAACCAAGCTAATTGAATCAAATGAAAGTTAAATAAAGTCACACATACCTAATAGAATCAAATAAAACGCAAATGCATTCAACAAATCTAATTGAATCAAATGAAACTCAAATGCATTCAACAAAGCGAATTGAATCAAATTAAAGTCAAATGAAGTCAATCAAAGCAAATTGAATCAAATGAAAGTCAAATAAATTCAAAATCGGCTAATAGAATCAAATGACACTCAAATGCATTTAACAAAGCTAATTGAATCAAAGGAAAGTCAAACGAAGTCAAACATAGCTAATTGAATCAAATGGAACTGAAATGCATTCAACAAAGCTAATTGAGTCAAATGAAACTTAAATGCATTCAATAAAGCTAATTGAATCAAATTAAACTCAAATGCATTCAACAAAGCTAATTGAATCAAATAAAACTCAAATGCATTCAACAAAGTTAATTGAATCAAATTAAAGTCAAATGAAGTCAATCAAAGCTAATTGAATCAAATGAAAGTCAAATGCATTCAGTAAAGCTAATTCAATCAAATGAAACTCAAATGCATTCTACAAAGCTAATTGAATCATATTAAAGTCAATGAAGTCAAACAAAGCTAATTGAATCAAATGAAAGTCATATAAAGTCAAATATAGCTAATAGAATCAAATGAATTTCAAATGCATTCAACAAAGCTAATTTATTCAAATTAATGTCAAATGAAGTCAAACAAAACTTATTGAATCAAATGAAACTCAAAGCATTCAGTAAAGCTAATTCAATCAAATGAAACTCAAATGCATTCAAAAAGTTAATTGAATTAAATTAAATTAAAATGAAGTCAAACAAAGTTACTTGAATCAAATGAATGTCAAATAATGTCAAATATAGCTAGTAGAATCAAATGAATCTCAAATGCATTCAACAAAGCTAATTGAATCAAATGAAGGTCAAATGAAGTCAAACATAGCTAATTGAATCAAATGAAACTCAAATGCATTCAATAAAGCTAATTCAATCAAATTAAACTCAAATGCATTCAACAAAGCTAATTGAATCAAATGAAACTCGAATGCATTCAACAAAGCTAATTGATTCAAATTAAAGTCAAATGAATTCACACCAAGCTAATTGAATCAAATCAAAGTTAAATAAAGTCACACATACCTAATAGAATGAAATAAAACGCAAATGCATTCAACAAATCTAATTGAATCAAATGAAACTCAAATGCATTCAACAAAGCGAATTGAATCAAATTAAAGTCAAATGAAGTCAATCAAAGCTAATTGAATCAAATTAAACTCAAATGCATTCAACAAAGCTAATTGAGTCAAATGAAACTCGAATGCATTCAACAATGCTAATTGATTCAAATTAAAGTTAAATGAATTCACACCAAGCTAATGAAATCAAATGAAAGTTAAATAAAGTCACACATACCTAATAGAATCAAATAAAACGCAAATGCATTCAACAAATTTAATTGAATCAAATGAAACTCAAATGCATTCAACAAAGCGAATTGAATCAAATTAAAGTCAAATGAAGTCAATCAAAGCTCATTGAATCAAATGAAAGTCAAATAAATTCAAAATCGGCTAATAGAATCAAATGACACTCAAATGCATTTAACAAAGCTAATTGAATCAATGGAAAGTCAAATGAAGTCAAACATAGCTAATTGAATCAAATGGAACTGAAATACATTCAACAAAGGTAATTGAGTCAAATGAAACTCAAATGCATTCAATAAAGCTAATTGAATCAAATTAAACTCAAATGCATTCAACAAAGCTAATTGAATCAAATAAAACTCAAATGCATTCAACAAAGTTAATTGAATCAAATTAAAGTCAAATGAAGTCAATCAAAGCTAATTGAATCAAATGAAAATCAAATGCATTCAGTAAAGCTAATTGAATCAAATGAAACTCAAATGCATTCTACAAAGCTAATTGAATCATATTAAAGTCAATGAAGTCAAACAAAGCTAATTAAATCAAATGAAAGTCAAATAAAGTCAAATATAGCTAATAGAATCAAATGAATGTCAAATGCATTCAACAAAGCTAATTGATTCAAATTAAAGTCAAATGAAGTCAAACAAAACTTATTGAATCAAATTAAACTCAAAGCATTCAGTAAAGCTAATTAAATCAAATGAAACTCAAATGCATTCAAAAAAGTTAATTGAATTAAATTAAATTAAAATGAAGTCAAACAAAGTTAATTGAATCAAATGAATGTCAAATAAAGTCAAATATAGCTAGTAGAATCAAATGAAACTCAAATGCATTCAACAAAGCTAATTGAATCAAATGAAGGTCAAACATAGCTAATTGAATCAAATGGAACTCAAATGCATTCAACAAAGCTAATTGAGTCAAATGAAACTCAAATGCATTCAATAAAGCTAATTCAATCAAATTAAACTCAAATGCATTCAACAAAGCTAATTGAGTCAAATGAAACTCGAATGCATTCAACAAAGCTAATTGATTCAAATTAAAGTTAAATGAATTCAAACCAAGCTAATTGAATCAAATGAAAGTTAAATAAAGTCAAACATACCTAATAGAATCAAATAAAATGCAAATGCATTCAACAAATCTAATTGAATCAAATTAAAGTCAAATGAAGTCAATCAAAGCTAATTGAATCAAATGAAAGTCAAATAAATTCAAATATGGCTAATAGAATCAAATGACACTCAAATGCATTTAACAAAGCTAATTGAATCAAAGGAAAGTTAAATGAAGTCAAACATAGCTAATTGAATCAAATGGAACTCAAATGCATTCAACAAAGCTAATTGAGTCAAATGAAACTCAAATGCATTCAATAAAGCTAATTAAATCAAATTAAACTCAAATGCATTCAATAAAGCTAATTGAATCAAATGAAACTCAAATGCATTCAACAATGTTAATTGAATCAAATTAAAGTCAAATGAAGTCAATCAAAGCTAATTGAATAAAATGAAACTCAAATGCATTCTACAAAGCTAATTGAATCATACTAAAGTCAAATGAAGTCAAACAAAGCTAATTGAATCAAATGAAAGTCAAATTAAAGTCAAATAAAGTCAAATATAGCTAATAGAATCAAATGAAACTCAACCGCATTCAACAAAGCTAAATGAATCAAATGAAAGTCAAATTATGTCAAACATAGCTAATTGAATCAAATGAAAGTCAAATGCATTTAACAAAGCTAATTGAATCAAATGAAAGTCAAATGCATTCAACAAATCTAATTGAAACAAATTAAAGTACAATTAAGTTAAACAAAACTAATTGAATCAAATGAAACTCAAATGCATTCAACAAATCTAATTGAATCAAATGAAAGTCAAATAAATTCAAACATAGCTAAATGAATCAAATGAAAATCAAATGCAGTCAACAAAGCTAATTGAATAAAATGAAACCCAAATGCATTCAACAAAGCTAATTGATTCAAATTAAAGTCAAATGAAGTCAAACATAGCTAATCGAATCAAATGGAACTCAAATGCATTCAACAAAGCTGATTGAGTCAAATGAAACTCAAATGCATTCAATAAAGCTAATTGAATCAAATTAAACTCAAATGCATTCAACAAAGCTAATTAAATCAATTAAAACTCAAATGCATTCAACAAAGCTAATTGAATCATATTAAAGTCAAATGACGTCAAACATAGCTAATTGAATCAAGTGTAATTCAAATGCATTCAACAAAGCTAATTGAATCAAATGAAACTCAAATGCATTCAAGAAAGTTAATTGAATCAAATTACGCAAATGTATTCAACAAAGCTAATTGAGTCAAATGAAACTCAAATGCATTCAACAAAGCTAATTGATTCAAATTAAAGTCAAATGAGGTCAATCAAAGCTAATTGAATAAAATGAAAGTCAAATTAAGTCAAATATAGCTAATTGAATCAAATGAAACTCAAATGCATTCAACAAAGCTAATTGATTCAAATTAAAGTCAAATGAAGTCAAAAAGAACTTATTGAAGTAAATGAAACTCAAAGCATTCAGTAAAGCTAATAGAATCAAATGAAACTCAAATGCATTCAACAAAACTAATTGATTCAAATTAAAGTCAAATGAAGTCAAACAAAACTTATTGAATCAAATGGAATTCAAATGCATTCAACAAAGCTAATTGAATCATATTAAAGTCTAATGAAGTCAAACAATGCTAATTGAATCAAATGAAAGTCAAATGCATTCAGTAAAGCTAATTGAATCAAATGAAACTCAAATGCATTCTACAAAGCTAATTGAATCATATTAAAGTCAATGAAGTCAAACAAAGCTAATTGAATCAAATGAAAGTCAAATAAAGTCAAATATAGCTAATAGAATCAAATGAATGTCAAATGCATTCAACAAAGCTAATTGATTCAAATTAAAGTCAAATGAAGTCGAAACAAAACTTATTGAATCAAATTAAACTCAAAGCATTCAGTAAAGCTAATTAAATCAAATGAAACTCAAATGCATTCAAAAAGTTAATTGAATTAAATTAAATTAAAATGAAGTCAAACAAAGTTAATTGAATCAAATGAATGTCAAATAAAGTCAAATATAGCTAGTAGAATCAAATGAAACTAAAATGCATTCAACAAAGCTAATTGAATCAAATGAAGGTCAAACATAGCTAATTGAATCAAATGGAACTCAAATGCATTCAACAAAGCTAATTGAGTCAAATGAAACTCAAATGCATTCAATAAAGCTAATTCAATCAAATTAAACTCAAATGCATTCAACAAAGCTAATTGAGTCAAATGAAACTCGAATGCATTCAACAAAGCTAATTGATTCAAATTAAAGTTAAATGAATTCAAACCAAGCTAATTGAATCAAATGAAAGTTAAATAAAGTCAAACATACCTAATAGAATCAAATAAAATGCAAATGCATTCAACAAATCTAATTGAATCAAATTAAAGTCAAATGAAGTCAATCAAAGCTAATTGAATCAAATGAAAGTCAAATAAATTCAAATATGGCTAATAGAATCAAATGACACTCAAATGCATTTAACAAAGCTAATTGAATCAAAGGAAAGTTAAATGAAGTCAAACATAGCTAATTGAATCAAATGGAACTCAAATGCATTCAACAAAGCTAATTGAGTCAAATGAAACTCAAATGCATTCAATAAAGCTAATTGAATCAAATTAAACTCAAATGCATTCAATAAAGCTAATTGAATCAAATGAAACTCAAATGCATTCAACAATGTTAATTAAATCAAATTAAAGTCAAATGAAGTCAACCAAAGCTAATTGAATCAAATGAAACTCAAATGCATTCTACAAAGCTAATTGAATCATACTAAAGTCAAATGAAGTCAAACAAAGCTAATTGAATCAAATGAAAGTCAAATTAAAGTCAAATAAAGTCAAATATAGCTAATAGAATCAAATGAAACTCAACCGCATTCAACAAAGCTAAATGAATCAAAAAGTCAAATTATGTCAAACATAGCTAATTGAATCAAATGAAAGTCAAATGCATTTAACAAAGCTAATTGAATCAAATGAAACTCAAATGCATTCAACAAATCTAATTGAAACAAATTAAAGTACAATTAAGTTAAACAAAACTAATTGAATCAAATGAAACTCAAATGCATTCAACAAATCTAATTGAATCAAATGAAAGTCAAATAAAGTCAAACATAGCTAAATGAATCAAATGAAAATCAAATGCAATCAACAAAGCTAATTGAATAAAATGAAACCCCAAATGCATTCAACAAAGCTAATTGATTCAAATTAAAGTCAAATGAAGTCAAACATAGTTAATCGAATCAAATGGAACTCAAATGCATTCAACAAAGCTGATTGAGTCAAATGAAACTCAAATGCATTCAATAAAGCTAATTGAATCAAATTAAACTCAAATGCATTCAACAAAGCTAATTAAATCAATTAAAACTCAAATGCATTCAACAAAGCTAATTGAATCATATTAAAGTCAAATGACGTCAAACATAGCTAATTGAATCAAGTGGAATTCAAATGCATTCAACAAAGCTAATTGAATCAAATGAAACTCAAATGCATTCAAGAAAGTTAATTGAATCAAATTACAGTGAAATGTATTCAACAAAGCTAATTGAGTCAAATGAAACTCAAATGCATTCAACAAAGCTAATTGATTCAAATTAAAGTCAAATGAGGTCAATCAAAGCTAATTGAATCAAATGAAAGTCAAATTAAGTCAAATATAGCTAATTGAATCAAATGAAACTCAAATGCATTCAACAAAGCTAATTGATTCAAATTAAAGTCAAATGAAGTCAAAAAGAACTTATTGAAGTAAATGAAACTCAAAGCATTCAGTAAAGCTAATAGAATCAAATGAAACTCAAATGCATTCAACAAAACTAATTGATTCAAATTAAAGTCAAATGAAGTCAAACAAAACTTATTGAATCAAATGGAATTCAAATGCATTCAACAAAGCTAATTGAATCATATTAAAGTCTAATGAAGTCAAACAATGCTAATTGAATCAAATGAAAGTCAAATGCATTCAGTAAAGCTAATTGAATCAAATGAAACTCAAATGCATTCTACAAAGCTAATTGAATCATATTAAAGTCAATGAAGTCAAACAAAGCTAATTGAATCAAATGAAAGTCAAATAAAGTCAAATATAGCTAATAGAATCAAATGAATGTCAAATGCATTCAACAAAGCTAATTGATTCAAATTAAAGTCAAATGAAGTCAAACAAAACTTATTGAATCAAATTAAACTCAAAGCATTCAGAAAAGCTAATTAAATCAAATGAAACTCAAATGCATTCAAAAAAAGTTAATTGAATTAAATTAAATTAAAATGAAGTCAAACAAAGTTAATTGAATCAAATGAATGTCAAATAAAGTCAAATATAGCTAGTAGAATCAAATGAAACTAAAATGCATTCAACAAAGCTAATTGAATCAAATGAAGATCAAACATAGCTAATTGAATCAAATGGAACTCAAATGCATTCAACAAAGCTAATTGAGTCAAATGAAACTCAAATGCATTCAATAAAGCTAATTCAATCAAATTAAACTCAAATGCATTCAACAAAGCTAATTGAGACAAATGAAACTCGAATGCATTCAACAAAGCTAATTGATTCAAATTAAAGTTAAATGAATTCAAACCAAGCTAATTAAATCAAATGAAAGTTAAATAAAGTCAAACATACCTAATAGAATCAAATAAAATGCAAATGCATTCAACAAATCTAATTGAATCAAATTAAAGTCAAATGAAGTCAATCAAAGCTAATTGAATCAAATGAAAGTCAAATAAATTCAAATATGGCTAATAGAATCAAATGACACTCACACAAAGGAAAGTTAAATGAAGTCAAACATAGCTAATTGAATCAAATGGAACTCAAATGCATTCAACAAAGCTAATTGAGTCAAATGAAACTCAAATGCATTCAATAAAGCTAATTGAATCAAATTAAACTCAAATGCATTCAATAAAGCTAATTGAATCAAATGAAACTCAAATGCATTCAACAATGTTAATTAAATCAAATTAAAGTCAAATGAAGTCAATCAAAGCTAATTGAATCAAATGAAACTCAAATGCATTCTACAAAGCTAATTGAATCATACTAAAGTCAAATGAAGTCAAACAAAGCTAATTGAATCAAATGAAAGTCAAATTAAAGTCAAATAAAGTCAAATATAGCTAATAGAATCAAATGAAACTCAAACGCATTCAACAAAGCTAAATGAATCAAAAAGTCAAATTATGTCAAACATAGCTAATTGAATCAAATGAAAGTCAAATGCATTTAACAAAGCTAATTGAATCAAATGAAACTCAAATGCATTCAACAAATCTAATTGAAACAAATTAAAGTACAATTAAGTTAAACAAAACTAATTGAATCAAATGAAACTCAAATGCATTCAACAAATCTAATTGAATCAAATGAAAGTCAAATAAAGTCAAACATAGCTAAATGAATCAAATGAAAATCAAATGCAGTCAACAAAGCTAATTGAATAAAATGAAACCCAAATGCATTCAACAAAGCTAATTGATTCAAATTAAAGTCAAATGAAGTCAAACATAGCTAATCGAATCAAATGGAACTCAAATGCATTCAACAAAGCTGATTGAGTCAAATGAAACTCAAATGCATTCAATAAAGCTAATTGAATCAAATTAAACTCAAATGCATTCAACAAAGCTAATTAAATCAATTAAAACTCAAACGCATTCAACAAAGCTAATTGAATCATATTAAAGTCAAATGACGTCAAACATAGCTAATTGAATCAAGTGGAATTCAAATGCATTCAACAAAGCTAATTGAATCAAATGAAACTCAAATGCATTCAAGAAAGTTAATTGAATCAAATTGCACTGAAATGTATTTAACAAAGCTAATTGAGTCAAATGAAACTCAAATGCATTCAACAAAGCTAATTGATTCAAATTAAAGTCAAATGAGGTCAATCAAAGCTAATTGAATCAAATGAAAGTCAAATTAAGTCAAATATAGCTAATTGAATCAAATGAAACTCAAATGCATTCAACAAAGCTAATTGATTCAAATTAAAGTCAAATGAAGTCAAAAAGAACTTATTGAAGTAAATGAAACTCAAAGCATTCAGTAAAGCTAATAGAATCAAATGAAACTCAAATGCATTCAACAAAACTAATTGATTCAAATTAAAGTCAAATGAAGTCAAACAAAACTTATTGAATCAAATTAAACTCAAAGCATTCAGTAAAGCTAATTAAATCAAATGAAACTCAAATGCATTCAAAAAAGTTAATTGAATTAAATTAAATTAAAATGAAGTCAAACAAAGTTAATTGAATCAAATGAATGTCAAATAAAGTCAAATATAGCTAGTAGAATCAAATGAAACTAAAAATGCATTCAACAAAGCTAATTGAATCAAATGAAGGTCAAACATAGCTAATTGAATCAAATGGAACTCAAATGCATTCAACAAAGCTAATTGAGTCAAATGAAACTCAAATGCATTCAATAAAGCTAATTCAATCAAATTAAACTCAAATGCATTCAACAAAGCTAATTGAGTCAAATGAAACTCGAATGCATTCAACAAAGCTAATTGATTCAAATTAAAGTTAAATGAATTCAAACCAAGCTAATTGAATCAAATGAAAGTTAAATAAAGTCAAACATACCTAATAGAATCAAATAAAATGCAAATGCATTCAACAAATCTAATTGAATCAAATTAAAGTCAAATGAAGTCAATCAAAGCTAATTGCATCAAATGAAAGTCAAATAAATTCAAATATGGCTAATAGAATCAAATGACACTCAAATGCATTTAACAAAGCTAATTGAATCAAAGGAAAGTTAAATGAAGTCAAACATAGCTAATTGAATCAAATGGAACTCAAATGCATTCTACAAAGCTAATTAAATCAAATAAAACTCAAATGCATTCAACAAAGCTAATTGAATCAAATTAAACTCAAATGCATTCAATAAAGCTAATTGAATCAAATGAAACTCAAATGCATTCAACAATGTTAATTAAATCAAATTAAAGTCAAATGAAGTCAATCAAAGCTAATTGAATCAAATGAAACTCAAATGCATTCTACAAAGCTAATTGAATCATACTAAAAGTCAAATGAAGTCAAACAAAGCTAATTGAATCAAATGAAAGTCAAATTAAAGTCAAATAAAAGTCAAATATAGCTAATAGAATCAAATGAAACTCAACCGCATTCAACAAAGCTAAATGAATCAAAAAGTCAAATTATGTCAAACATAGCTAATTGAATCAAATGAAAGTCAAATGCATTTAACAAAGCTAATTGAATCAAATGAAACTCAAATGCATTCAACAAATCTAATTGAATCAAATTAAAGTACAATGAAGTTAAACAAAACTAATTGAATCAAATGAAACTCAAATGCATTCAACAAATCTAATTGAATCAAATGAAAGTCAAATAAAGTCAAACATAGCTAAATGAATCAAATGAAAATCAAATGCAGTCAACAAAGCTAATTGAATAAAATGAAACCCAAATGCATTCAACAAAGCTAATTGATTCAAATTAAAGTCAAATGAAGTCAAACATAGCTAATCGAATCAAATGGAACTCAAATGCATTCAACAAAGCTGATTGAGTCAAATGAAACTCAAATGCATTCAATAAAGCTAATTGAATCAAATTAAACTCAAATGCATTCAACAAAGCTAATTAAATCAATTGAAACTCAAATGCATTCAACAAAGCTAATTGAGTCATATTAAAGTCAAATGACGTCAAACATAGCTAATTGAATCAAGTGGAATTCAAATGCATTCAACAAAGCTAATTGAATCAAATGAAACTCAAATGCATTCAAGAAAGTTAATTGAATCAAATTACACTGAAATGTATTCAACAAAGCAAATTGAGTCAAATGAAACTCAAATGCATTCAACAAAGCTAATTGATTCAAATTAAAGTCAAATGAGGTCAATCAAAGCTAATTGAATCAAATGAAAGTCAAATTAAGTCAAATATAGCTAATTGAATCAAATGAAACTTCAAATGCATTCAACAAAGCTAATTGAATCAAATGAATGTCAAAGAATGTCAAATATAGCTAGTAGAATCAAATGAATCTCAAATGCATTCAACAAAGCTAATTGAATCAAATGAAGGTCAAATGAAGTCAAACATAGCTAATTGAATCAAATGAAACTCAAATGCATTCAATAAAGCTAATTCAATCAAATTAAACTCAAATGCATTCAACAAAGCTAATTGAATCAAATGAAACTCGAATGCATTCAACAAAGCTAATTAATTCAAATTAAAGTCAAATGAATTCACACCAAGCTAATTGAATCAAATCAAAGTTAAATAAAGTCACACATACCTAATAGAATGAAATAAAACGCAAATGCATTCAACAAATCTAATTGAATCCAAATGAAACTCAAATGCATTCAACAAAGCGGAATTGAATCAAATTAATGTCAAATGAAGTCAATCAAAGCTAATTGAATCAAATGAAAGTCAAATAAATTCAAAATCGGCTAATAGAATCAAATGACACTCAAATGCATTTAACAAAGCTAATTGAATCAAAGGAAAGTCAAATGAAGTCAAATATAGCTAATTGAATCAAATGGAACTGAAATGCATTCAACAAAGCTAATTGAGTCAAATGAAACTCAAATGCATTCAATAAAGCTAATTGAATCAAATGAAACTCAAATGCATTCAACAAAGCTAATTGATTCAAATTAAAGTTAAATGAATTCAAACCAAGCTAATTGAATCAAATGAAAGTTAAATAAAGTCAAACATACCTAATAGAATCAAATAAAATGCAAATGCATTCAACAAATCTAATTGAATCAAATTAAAGTCAAATGAAGTCAATCAAAGCTAATTGAATCAAATGAAAGTCAAATAAATTCAAATATGGCTAATAGAATCAAATGACACTCAAATGCATTTAACAAAGCTAATTGAATCAAAGGAAAGTTAAATGAAGTCAAACATAGCTAATTGAATCAAATGGAACTGAAATGCATTCAACAAAGCTAATTGAGTCAAATGAAACTCAAATGCATTCAATAAAGGTAATTGAATCAAATTAAACTCAAATGCATTCAACAAAGCTAATTGAATCAAATAAAACTCAAATGCATTCAACAAAGTTAATTGAATCAAAATAAAGTCAAATGAAGTCAATCAAAGCTAATTGAATCAAATGAAAGTCAAATGCATTCAGTAAAGCTAATTGAATCAAATGAAACTCAAATGCATTCTACAAAGCTAATTGAATCATATTAAAGTCAATGAAGTCAAACAAAGCTAATTGAATCAAATGAAAGTCATATAAAGTCAAATATAGCTAATAGAATCAAATGAAACTCAAATGCATTCAACAAAGCTAATTGATTCAAATTAATGTCAAATGAAGTCAAACAAAACTTATTGAATCAAATGAAACTCAAAGCATTCAGTAAAGCTAATTCAATCAAATGAAACTCAAATGCATTCAAAAAGTTAATTGAATTAAATTAAATTAAAATGAAGTCAAACAAAGTTAATTGAATCAAATGAATGTCAAATAGTGTCAAATATAGCTAGTAGAATCAAATGAATCTCAAATGCATTCAACAAAGCTAATTGAATCAAATGAAGGTCAAATGAAGTCAAACATAGCTAATTGAATCAAATAAAACTCAAATGCATTCAATAAAGCTAATTCAATCAAATTAAACTCAAATGCATTCAACAAAGCTAATTGAATCAAATGAAACTCGAATGCATTCAACAAAGCTAATTGATTCAAATTAAAGTCAAATGAATTCACACCAAGCTAATTGAATCAAATCAAAGTTAAATAAAGTCACACATACCTAATAGAATGAAATAAAACGCAAATGCATTCAACAAATCTAATTGAATCAAATGAAACTCAAATGCATTCAACAAAGCGAATTGAATCAAATTAAAAGTCAAATGAAGTCAATCAAAGCTAATTGAATCAAATGAAAGTCAAATAAATTCAAAATCGGCTAATAGAATCAAATGACACTCAAATGCATTTAACAAAGCTAATTGAATCAAAGGAAAGTCAAATGAAGTTAAACATAGCTAATTGAATCAAATGGAACTGAAATGCATTCAACAAAGCTAATTGAGTCAAATGAAACTCAAATGCATTCAATAAAGCTAATTGAATCAAATTAAACTCAAATGCATTCAACAAAGCTAATTGAATCAAATAAAACTCAAATGCATTCAACAAAGTTAATTGATTCAAATTAAAGTCAAATGAAGTCAATCAAAGCTAATTGAATCAAATGAAAGTCAAATGCATTCAGTAAAGCTAATTGAATCAAATGAAACTCAAATGCATTCTACAAAGCTAATTGAATCATATTAAAGTCAATGAAGTCAAACAAAGCTAATTGAATCAAATGAAAGTCAAATAAAGTCAAATATAGCTAATAGAATCAAATGAATTTCAAATGCTTTCAACAAAGCTAATTGATTCAAATTAAAGTCAAATTAAGTCAAACAAAACTTATTGAATCAAATGAAACTCAAAGCATTCAGCAAAGCTAATTCAATCAAATGAAACTCAAATGCATTCAAAAAGTTAATTGAATTAAATTAAATTAAAATGAAGTCAAACAAAGTTAATTGAATCAAATGAATGTCAAATAATGTCAAATATAGCTAGTAGAATCTAATGAAACTCAAATGCATTCAACAAAGCTAATTGAATCAAATGAAGGTCAAATGAAGTCAAACATAGCTAATTGAATCAAATGAAACTCAAATGCATTCAATAAAGCTAATTCAATCAAATTAAACTCAAATTCATTCAACAAAGCTAATTGAGTCAAATGAAACTCGAATGCATTCAACAATGCTAATTGATTCAAATTAAAGTTAAATGAATTCACACCAAGCTAATTAAATCAAATGAAAGTTAAATAAAGTCACACATACCTAATAGAATCAAATAAAACGCAAATGCATTCAACAAATTTAATTGAATCAAATGAAACTCAAATACATTCAACAAAGCGAATTGAATCAAATTAAAGTCAAATGAAGTCAATCAAAGCTAATTGAATCAAATGAAAGTCAAATGCATTCAGTAAAGCTAATTGAATCAAATGAAACTCAAATGCATTCTACAAAGCTAATTGAATCATATTAAAGTCAATGAAGTCAAACAAAGCTAATTGAATCAAATGAAAGTCAAATAAAGTCAAATATAGCTAATAGAATCAAATGAATATCAAATGCATTCAACAAAGCTAATTGATTCAAATTAATGTCAAATGAAGTCAAACAAAACTTATTGAATCAAATTAAACTCAAAGCATTCAGTAAAGCTAATTAAATCAAATGAAACTCAAATGCATTCAAAAAAGATAATTGAATTAAATTAAATTAAAATGAAGTCAAACAAAGTTAATTGAATCAAATGAATGTCAAATAAAGTCAAATATAGCTAGTAGAATCAATAGAAACTCAAATGCATAGCTAATTGATTCAAAAAGACTTTTGCTCTCTCTCACGTAACCTTTGTCCATCAATTCACTGATTTGGCTTTGTAATTCCTCACTCTCTTTGGGATTACATCTATAGGAAGGCTTATTTGGAATTGGTGCTCCGGGAATGAGATCAATTTGATGTTCAATTCCACGTTTAGGGGGTAGGCCATTTGGTAGGTCATTAGGGAATACGTCTCCAAACTCCTCCAACAACTCCCTCAAATGTGGATCCTCAACGTCCACTCCCTCATTCACCTCCTTGGCAACCAGAATATACACCAACTGAATTTTCTCCAACTCCCTCTCGAATCGTTTTCTCCCCAAGAACACACCACTACACATCTGGTTTTCTTTTGGTTTTGGTTTTGTGTTTCGGATTTTTGAAGGAGGTAATGGTAGTAAGGTTTTGATTTTGCCATTCTTGTTCACCTTATACACATTCGTAAAACCATCATGCATCACTTTGCGATCAAATTGCCACGGCCTACCAAGTAGAATATGGCACGCATCATAGGGATTACATCACATAGAATTTCATCTTCATAATTTCCAATTGAGAATGTGACTAAAACTCTATTTTTTACCCTTACTTCACTATCATCATCTAACCATTTCAGTTTATAAGGAATTGGATGTTTAGTCATAGGTAATGCTAACTTCTCTACAAGTTCAGTTGAAGCTACATTAGTACAACTCCCACCATCTACGATCAAAGTGCATAGTTTTTTTTTTCACTAGGCATTTCGAATGAAAAATGGTCTCCCTTTGTTCCTCATTTTCGGCCACCATATTTGAGTACAAGGACCTCCTAATAACTAAGGTTTCACCCTCCATTTCAGGATTGCACACGTCCTCCTCATCCTCACTTCCATCTTTATCATGTTCCATCTCTAAAAGAGATTGTTTTTCCAACTCGTCTATTTCGATTATATCTCTTATGGTCATGATTCTTTTAGTAGGACAATTTGCTTGGTAATGGCCATAGCCTTGACACTTAAAACATTTCACTTTTAAGGTTTTGTCATCTCCAACTTTCTCCTTATCTTTCTTAGTGAAATCTTTTTGTTCTTATCAAGATTACTAGTACTAGGATTAACTTTAAAAGTACTAAATGGCTTGGAATAAGACTTACTTGCCACTGATTTCTTCTTTTGGTTATCCATCTTTTGAGCCACTTTGCAAGCTTCGTCGAAAGTAAGGTATGGAAACACCTCGACTTTCTCACGTACGTCTTCATTTAGGCCTCCTAAGAATCTCGCCCAATTTTTGCTCCTCCATTTCTTCAATCTCACAAACAATGGAAAGTTTCTCAAATACTCCTCCATAGGCATGGCTCCTTGCTTGAGTGTGGACCATCTAACATACCGATTTTGTTTGTAGTTAGTTGGAACAAAACGTCTCCTCAATTGCTTCTTCAACTTTTCCCAAGTAGCAATCTTGGATTTGTTCTCCTTCATCCTTTGCCTCTTCAATCCCTCTAATTAAATGGATGCATATTTGGTTAGCTTCAAAAAGCAACCTTGTATTTCTTCTCATCCGGAGTATCTTTGTAATCAAAAAACGCTCTAATGAACGTTCCCATTCAATGTATAATTCCGGATCACTAGCTCCGTCAAAACTGGAACTTCGATTTTTAAACCCCTATCATCGTCCTAGAACTCCTTTCTTCCTCATTGGGTTTCTTCTTAAACAATTCTAAGGTTATCTCTGCCATCATGTCGTGTAATGCTTCGTTTTTGCTTGGCTAGAGCTTCTAGCATCGCATCTCTCCTAGCATTGTCGTCGTCCATTTCGGTAACCGAGCTCTTGATACCACTTGATGTGAACACACTTCAAAATGAATTGCATTTACGATAGTTGAATGATAAACTACAAGCCTCCACTTAAAGTTTGCGATTCGGTTTATAATTAAGGAAATAAATCTCCACTCTCTTCCTCAATTACGGTTTTAATTAACAAAGAACGAGAATCTCCACTCTCGAATATGTCAATTAGGTTGACTTTCTCGTAGTTTGACCTCCCAAGAAAATCGGTTCAAAGATAGAGTAAAAACCTCGGTTTTTAATCTTTAACACAACGTGTTTTAATTTAAAGCACAAAGCTTAAATTTCAATTATCCAAATCTGTCTTTCATTTATGATCACCATTACATATATATTACAAGCTAATCAATCTCAAAAGATCTAAGTACCAAAGTGATTAAACAAAGCAATTAAACAACAAAGATCTCTTAATCCAACAAAGATGTAAGAAGGAATAGTGTTGTTGTGTGTTTTGTTGACTTTGGGGGCAAGGAGGGCAGTTTTTCATCACCAAGTGGGGGCTTCTCTTAGCTTGCAAGGGAAGCTTCAAAAGATCTTCAAGAACCCCTTTTCACACGTCCCAAGTGTGATTCGCAACCCCAAGCATGGTTGCGTCCAATTTGCACTTACGCTAAACAAAATAATTTCGGGTTTACAAAAACCGAAAATTACAAAAACGTTAATTAAACTAACTAGCTTAATTAACTTCCTTTCCTTCGTTGCTTAACATAATTAAACAAATACTAATCCTTAAACCGTGAAGTTCTCCCTTGTTGTGATTGAGATTAGTACTTAGTAGAATTTCGGAACTAGCAAATAATTTTGGATCGGTTTTCTTGCCTCTTCTACTATAAATAAAGGTGCATATCCTCCTAAAAAAGAGGTAGACTGATTTTGAGAATTGTGAGCGTTGCTTATTTTCGGTTGTTAACCAAAACAATACTTGTTGCGACTTGTATTCATCTTCTAATTGCGATTAGGAAGAGACCCTCTAATTCCTGCGAGAATCAAGAGTACTATCCTTGTTTTTATTTCTTATTTTCAGCATTCATTCATAATAAAAACATAAAAAGACGTCACTTAAAACTAGGTTAAAGTTTGTGAATTTTCGGATTCGAAATTCATATCAGTTGGTATCAGAGCAGTAAGGGTGTAGAGGCTCGTGAGGGGGCGTGCTAGCTTAGATTGAGCTGAAATTTTGTGTGGAGACAGTAAACATCTTGAAGTTTATTGTGTTCAAATTTCGTTTAATTCCAAGTTATAACGAATCCACAGTCATCAAGACAATCCGACGTATTGCGTAACAACAATGGGAGACTTCGAGAAACAAGTGTTAGCTAGATTTGAAAAACTTAATCAGGAGATTACCAATCTCCAAGGCAAGGTTAACTCCATGGAAGCTAAGACCACTGGAGGTTCTCCAACCTCCTTTGCAAGCAAAATGTGTACACCGTGGCTTTTGGAGACAAACGAATTGGTTTGCAACCCTTACCTCCAAAGAACTCGAATGTAAGTGAAACCAACAGTAAAGAGGTAGATTCTTCACAAAATGCATGCTATGTTTCATCTTTTGTTTCAAGGGAGAGGACCAAGAAAGGGAGGAAAGCTTGGAAACAAGATCAACTACTTCAAATTCGGCAAACTTCTCCTATTCATGTTGGTGATTATGTATGGCTTTCACTTGCTCGCTCAAAAGCTTTACCATAATTCCAAGAGTGACCAAGCTTCGGTGGAGGAAGGACCATTCAGAGTGGTTCATCATGACAATTGGAATACTTATCAAGTGCTTCTTGGCAAAGGAGTGTGCGTGTCGTTCAATGCTTGTGATCTAGTTCCATGTTTTGAAGAAACTTGAGGTCAAGGTTTTTTTCAAGAGGGGGAGAATGATGCAAGTTGGACAATCTTTAATCGCTTTCTTAGGATGTTGCATGGTTTTACTTTACTCCTAAAGTAGAGGTTTTACATGTAACTAAAAATATGTCTTATGATTGTTAGTTAAGTTAGTTATTTCAAATATTGGTTGTAATAATGTCCGAAAATCTTAGAGTATTTCGGTTCATTGGAGTCTAGTTGTCAAGAGTTGTATTTTAGGAAAGTTACCTTAACTTGGGAAGAGCTAGAGTGGCGTGCAAGGTGAGCATTGTAGCCGTGTGTTTTGGTGTAATTAAGGAAGGTATTGCATATCTTTCCTTAAGTTTTTGTTTCCTTAAAAATTTCCTAGATTCTAGGCTAGAATTAAGGAAGGATACTTTCCTAATTTCCTTAGTGTGGGACGTGTGGTGTAAGAGTCTTGGAGAGCAAGGTTTTCTTGCCTCTTCTACTATAAATAAAGGTGCCTATCCTCCTAAAAAGAGGTAGACCGATTTTGAGAATTGTGAGCGTTGCTTATTTCGGTTGTTAACCAAAACAATACTTGTTGCGACTTGTATTCATCTTCTAATTGCGATTAGGAAGAGACCCTCTAATTCCTCGAGAATCAAGAGTACTATCCTTGTTTTTATTTCTTATTTTCAGCATTCATTCATAATAAAAACATAAAAAGACGTCACTTAAAACTAGGTTAAAGTTTGTGAATTTTCGGATTCGAAATTCATATCAGTTGGTATCAGAGCAGTAAGGGTGTAGAGGCTCGTGAGGGGGCGTGCTAGCTTAGATTGAGCTGAAATTTTGTGTGGAGACAGTAAACATCTTGAAGTTTATTGTGTTCAAATTTCGTTTAATTCCAAGTTATAACGAATCCACAGTCATCAAGACAATCCGACGTATTGCGTAACAACAATGGGAGACTTCGAGAAACAAGTGTTAGCTAGATTTGAAAAACTTAATCAGGAGATTACCAATCTCCAAGGCAAGGTTAACTCCATGGAAGCTAAGACCACTGGAGGTTCTCCAACCTCCTTTGCAAGCAAAATGTGTACACCGTGGCTTTTGGAGACAAACGGATTGGTTTGCAACCCTTACCTCCAAAGAACTCGAATGTAAGTGAAACCAACAAGAAAGAGGTAGATTCTTCACAAAATGCATGCTATGTTTCATTTTTTGTTTCAAGGGAGAGGACCAAGAAAGGGAGGAAAGCTTGGAAACAAGATCAACTACTTCAAATTCGGCAAACTTCTCCTATTCATGTTGGTGATTATGTATGGCTTTCACTTGCTGCTCAAAAGCTTTACCATAATTCCAAGAGTGACCAAGCTTCTGGTGGAGGAAGGACCATTCAGAGTGGTTCATCATGACAATTGGAATACTTATCAAGTGCTTCTTGGCAAAGGAGTGTGCGTGTCGTTCAATGCTTGTGATCTAGTTCCATGTTTTGAAGAAACTTGAGGTCAAGGTTTTTTTCAAGAGGGGGAGAATGATGCAAGTTGGACAATCTTTAATCGCTTTCTTAGGATGTTGCATGGTTTTACTTTACTCCTAAAGTAGAGGTTTTACATGTAACTAAAAATATGTCTTATGATTGTTAGTTAAGTTAGTTATTTCAAATATTGGTTGTAATAATGTCCGAAAATCTTAGAGTATTTCGGTTCATTGGAGTCTAGTTGTCAAGAGTTGTATTTTAGGAAAGTTACCTTAAGTTGGGAAGAGCTAGAGTGGCGTGCAAGGTGAGCATTGTAGCCGTGTGTTTTGGTGTAATTAAGGAAGGTATTGCATATCTTTCCTTAAGTTTTTGTTTCCTTAAAAATTTCCTAGATTCTAGGCTAGAATTAAGGAAGGATACTTTCCTAATTTCCTTAGTGTGGGACGTGTGGTGTAAGAGTCTTGGAGAGCAAGGTTTTCTTGCCTCTTCTACTATAAATAAAGGTGCCTATCCTCCTAAAAAGAGGTAGACTGATTTTGAGAATTGTGAGCGTTGCTTATTTCTGGTTGTTAACCAAAACAATACTTGTTGCGACTTGTATTCATCTTCTAATTGCGATTAGGAAGAGACCCTCTAATTCCCGCGAGAATCAAGAGTACTATCCTTGTTTTTATTTCTTATTTTCAGCATTCATTCATAATAAAAACATAAAAAGACGTCACTTAAAACTAGGTTAAAGTTTGTGAATTTTCTGATTCGAAATTCATATCAGTTGGTATCGGAGCAGTAAGGGTGTAGAGGCTCGTGAGGGGGCGTGCTAGCTTAGATTGAGCTGAAATTTTGTGTGGAGACAGTAAACATCTTGAAGTTTATTGTGTTCAAATTTCGTTTAATTCCAAGTTATAACGAATCCACAGTCATCAAGACAATCCGACGTATTGCGTAACAACAATGGGAGACTTCGAGAAACAAGTGTTAGCTAGATTTGAAAAACTTAATCAGAGATTACCAATCTCCAAGGCAAGGTTAACTCCATGGAAGCTAAGACCACTGGAGGTTCTCCAACCTCCTTGCAAGCAAAATGTGTACACCGTGGCTTTTGGAGACAAACGAATAGTTTCGCAACCCTTACCTCCAAAGAACTCGAATGTAAGTGAAACCAACAAGAAAGAGGTAGATTCTTCACAAAATGCATGCTATGTTTCATTTTTTGTTTCAAGGGAGAGGACCAAGAAAGGGAGGAAAGCTTGGAAACAAGATCAACTACTTCAAATTCTAAGAAACTTCTCCTATTCATGTTGGTGATTATGTATGGCTTTCACTTGCTCAAAAGCTTTACCATAATTCCAAGAGTGACCAAGCTTCTGGTGGGAGGAAGGACCATTCAGAGTGGTTCATCATGACAATTGGAATACTTATCAAGTGCTTCTTGGCAAAGGAGTGTGCGTGTCGTTCAATGCTTGTGATCTAGTTCCATGTTTTGAAGAAACTTCGAGGTCAAGGTTTTTTTCAAGAGGGGAGAATGATGCAAGTTGGACAATCTTTAATCGCTTTCTTAGGATGTTGCATGGTTTTACTTTACTCCTAAAGTAGAGGTTTTACATGTAACTAAAAATATGTCTTATGATTGTTAGTTAAGTTAGTTATTTCAAATATTGGTTGTAATAATGTCCGAAAATCTTAGAGTATTTCGGCTCATTGGAGTCCGGTTGTCAAGAGTTGTATTTTAGGAAAGTTACCTTAACTTGGGAAGAGCTAGAGTGGCGTGCAAGGTGAGCATTGTAGCCGTGTGTTTTTGGTGTAATTAAGGAAGGTATTGCATATCTTTCCTTAAGTTTTTGTTTCCTTAAAAATTTCCTAGATTCTAGGCTAGAATTAAGGAAGGATACTTTCCTAATTTCCTTAGTGTGGGACGTGTGGTGTAAGAGTCTTGGAGAGCAAGGTTTTCTTGCCTCTTCTACTATAAATAAAGGTGCCTATCCTCCTAAAAAGAGGTAGACCGATTTTGAGAATTGTGAGCGTTGCTTATTTCGGTTGTTAACCAAAACAATACTTGTTGCGACTTGTATTCATCTTCTAATTGCGATTAGGAAGAGACCCTCTAATTCCCCGCGAGAATCAAGAGTACTATCCTTGTTTTTATTTCTTATTTTCAGCATTCATTCATAATAAAAACATAAAAAAAGACGTCACTTTAAAACTAGGTTAAAGTTTGTGAATTTTCGGATTCGAAATTCATATCAGTTGGTATCGGAGCAGTAAGGGTGTAGAGGCTCGTGGAGGGGGCGTGCTAGCTTAGATTGAGCTGAAATTTTGTGTGGGAGACAGTAAACATATTGAAGTTTATTGTGTTCAAATTTCGTTTAATTCCAAGTTATAACGAATCCACAGTCATCAAGACAATCCGACGTATTGCGTAACAACAATGGGAGACTTCGAGAAACAAGTGTTAGCTAGATTTGAAAAACTTAATCAGAGATTACCAATCTCCAAGGCAAGGTTAACTCCATGGAAGCTAAGACCACTGGAGGTTCTCCAACCTCCCTTTGCAAGCAAAATGTGTACACCGTGGCTTTTGGAGACAAACGAATCGGCTTCGCAACCCTTACCTCCAAAGAACTCGAATGTAAGTGAAACCAACAAGAAAGAGGTAGATTCTTCACAAAATGCATGCTATGTTTCATTTTTTGTTTCAAGGGAGAGGACCAAGAAAGGGAGGAAAGCTTGGAAACAAGATCAACTACTTCAAATCTCGCAAACTTCTCCCTATTCATGTCGGGGATTATGTATGGCTTTCACTGGCCGCCTCAAAAGCTTTACCATAATTCCAAGAGTGACCAAGCTTCTCTGGGGAGGAAGGACCATTCCCGAGTGGTTCATCATGACAATTGGAATACTTATCAAGTGCTTCTTGGCAAAGGAGTGTGCGTGTCGCTCAATGCTTGTGATCTAGTTCCATGTTTTCAAGAAACTTGAGGTCAAGGTTTTTTTCAAGAGGGGAGAATGATGCAAGTTGGACAATCTTTAATCGCTTTCTTAGGATGTTGCATGGTTTTACTCTTACTCCTAAAGTAGAGGTTTTACATGTAACTAAAAATATGTCTTATGATTGTTAGTTAAGTTAGTTATTTCAAATATTGGTTGTAATAATGTCCGAAAATCTTAGAGTATTTCTTGGCTCATTGGAGTCTAGTTGTCAAGAGTTGTATTTTAGGAAAGTTACCTTAACTTGGGAAGAGCTAGAGTGGCGTGCAAGGTGAGCATTGTAGCCGTGTGTTTTGGTGTAATTAAGGAAGGTATTGCATATCTTTCCTTAAGTTTTTGTTTCCTTAAAAATTTCCTAGATTCTGGGCTAGAATTAAGGAAGGATACTTTCCTAATTTCCTTAGTGTGGGACGTGTGGTGTAAGAGTCTTGGAGAGCAAGGTTTTCTTGCCTCTTCTACTATAAATAAAGGTGCCTATCCTCCTAAAAAGAGGTAGACTCGATTTTGAGAATTGTGAGCGTTGCTTATTTCTATTGTTAACCAAAACAATACTCGTTGCGACTTGTATTCATCTTCTAATTGCGATTAGGAAGAGACCCTCTAATTCCCGCGAGAATCAAGAGTACTATCCTTGTTTTTATTTCTTATTTTCAGCATTCATTCATAATAAAAACATAAAAAGACGTCACTTAAAACTAGGTTAAAGTTTGTGAATTTTCGGATTCGAAATTCATATCAGTTGGTATCGAGCAGTAAGGGTGTAGAGGCTCGGGAGGGGGCGTGCTAGCTTAGATTGAGCTGAAATTTTGTGTGGAGACAGTAAACATCTTGAAGTTTATTGTGTTCAAATTTCGTTTAATTCCTGTTATAACGAATCCACAGTCATCAAGACAATCCGACGTATTGCGTAACAACAATGGGAGACTTCGAGAAACAAGTGTTAGCTAGATTTGAAAAACTTAATCGGGGAGATTACCAATCTCCAAGGCAAGGTTAACTCCATGGAAGCTAAGACCACTGGAGGTTCTCCAACCTCCTTTGCAAGCAAAATGTGTACACCGTGGCTTTTGGAGACAAACGAATCCGTTCGCAACCCTTACCTCCAAAGAACTCGAATGTAAGTGAAACCAACAAGAAGAGGTAGATTCTTCACAAAATGCATGCTATGTTTCATCTTTTGTTTCAAGGGGAGAGGACCAAGAAAGGGAGGAAAGCTTGGAAACAAGATCAACTACTTCAAATTCGGCAAACTTCTCCTATTCATGTCTAGTGATTATGTATGGCTTTCACTTGCCGCTCAAAAGCTTTACCATAATTCCAAGAGTGACCAAGCTTCGGTGGAGGAAGGACCATTCGTGAGTGGTTCATCATGACAATTGGAATACTTATCAAGTGCTTCTGGGCAAAGGAGTGTGCGTGTCGCTCAATGCTTGTGATCTAGTTCCATGTTTTCAAGAAACTCGAGGTCAAGGTTTTTTTCAAGAGGGGGAGAATGATGCAAGCTGGACTATCTTTAATCGCTTTCTTAGGATGTCGCATGGTTTTACTTTACTCCTAAAGTAGAGGTTTTACATGTAACTAAAAATATGTCTTATGATTGTTAGTTAAGTTAGTTATTTCAAATATTGGTTGTAATAATGTCCGAAAATCTTAGAGTATTTCTGCTCATTGGAGTCTAGTTGTCAAGAGTTGTATTTTAGGAAAGTTACCTTAAGTTGGGAAGAGCTAGAGTGGCGTGCAAGGTGAGCATTGTAGCCGTGTGTTTTGGTGTAATTAAGGAAGGTATTGCATATCTTTCCTTAAGTTTTTGTTTCCTTAAAAATTTCCTAGATTCTAGGCTAGAATTAAGGAAGGATACTTTCCTAATTTCCTTAGTGGGGACGTGTGGTGTAAGAGTCTTGGAGAGCAAGGTTTTCTTGCCTCTTCTACTATAAATAAAGGTGCCTATCCTCCCAAAAAGAGGTAGACCGATTTTGAGAATCGTGAGCGTTGCTTATTTCGGTTGTTAACCAAAACAATACTTGTTGCGACTTGTATTCATCTTCTAATTGCGATTAGGAAGAGACCCTCTAATCTCCCGCGAGAATCAAGAGTACTATCCTTGTTTTTATTTCTTATTTTCAGCATTCATTCATAATAAAAACATA
Source organism: Beta corolliflora (assembly GCA_947648045.1). Classification (NCBI taxonomy): domain Eukaryota; kingdom Viridiplantae; phylum Streptophyta; class Magnoliopsida; order Caryophyllales; family Amaranthaceae; genus Beta; species Beta corolliflora. Next base: position 147,665 of record CANSZD010003235.1, read on the forward strand.
AAAAGACGTCACTTAAAACTAGGTTAAAGTTTGTGAATTTTCTGATTCGAAATTCATATCAGTTGGTATCGTGAGCAGTAAGGGTGTAGAGGCTCGTGAGGGGGCGTGCTAGCTTAGATTGAGCTGAAATTTTGTGTGGAGACAGTAAACATCTTGAAGTTTGTTGTGTTCAAATTTCGTTTAATTCCAAGTTATAACGAATCCACAGTCATCAAGACAATCCGACGTATTGCGTAACAACAATGGGAGACTTCGAGAAACAAGTGTTAGCTAGATTTGAAAAACTTAATCAGAGATTACCAATCTCCAAGGCAAGGTTAACTCCATGGAAGCTAAGACCACTGGAGGTTCTCCAACCTCCTTTGCAAGCAAAATGTGTACACCGTGGCTTTTGGAGACAAACGAATTGGCTTGCAACCCTTACCTCCAAAGTACTCGAATGTAAGTGAAACCAACAAGAAAGAGGTAGATTCTTCACAAAATGCATGCTATGTTTCATCTTTTGTTTCTAGGGGAGAGGACCAAGAAAGGGGAGGAAAGCTTGGAAACAAGATCAACTACTTCAAATTCGGCAAACTTCTCCTATTCATGTCGTGGTGATTATGTATGGCTTTCACTGGCCGCTCAAAAGCTTTACCATAATTCCAAGAGTGACCAAGCTTCGGTGGAGGAAGGACCATTCAGAGTGGTTCATCATGACAATTGGAATACTTATCAAGTGCTTCTGGGCAAAGGAGTGTGCGTGTCGCTCAATGCTTGTGATCTAGTTCCATGTTTTCAAGAAACTCGAGGTCAAGTTTTTTTCAAGAGGGGGAGAATGATGCAAGTCGACTATCTTTAATCGCTTTCTTAGGATGTTGCATGGTTTTACTTTACTCCTAAAGTAGAGGTTTTACATGTAACTAAAAATATGTCTTATGATTGTTAGTTAAGTTAGTTATTTCAAATATTGGTTGTAATAATGTCCGAAAATCTTAGAGTATTTCGCCTCATTGGAGTCTAGTTGTCAAGAGTTGTATTTTAGGAAAGTTACCTTAAGTTGGGAAGAGCTAGAGTGGCGTGCAAGGTGAGCATTGTAGCCGTGTGTTTTGGTGTAATTAAGGAAGGTATTGCATATCTTTCCTTAAGTTTTTGTTTCCTTAAAAATTTCCTAGATTCTAGGCTAGAATTAAGGAAGGATACTTTCCTAATTTCCTTAGTGTGGGACGTGTGGTGTAAGAGTCTTGGAGAGCAAGGTTTTCTTGCCTCTTCTACTATAAATAAAGGTGCCTATCCTCCTAAAAAGAGGTAGACCGATTTTGAGAATTGTGAGCGTTGCTTATTTCTATTGTTAACCAAAACAATACTTGTTGCGACTTGTATTCATCTTCTAATTGCGATTAGGAAGAGACCCCTCTAATTCCCCCGCGAGAATCAAGAGTACTATCCTTGTTTTTATTTCTTATTTTCAGCATTCATTCATAATAAAAACATAAAAAGACGTCACTTAAAACTAGGTTAAAGTTTGTGAATTTTCTGATTCGAAATTCATATCAGTTGGTATCAGAGCAGTAAGGGTGTAGAGGCTCGTGAGGGGGGCGTGCTAGCTTAGATTGAGCTGAAATTTTGTGTGGAGACAGTAAACATCTTGAAGTTTGTTGTGTTCAAATTTCGTTTAATTCCAAGTTATAACGAATCCACAACCATCAAGACAATCCGACGTATAGCGTAACAACAATGGGAGACTTCGAGAAACAAGTGTTAGCTAGATTTGAAAAACTTAATCAGAGATTACCAATCTCCAAGGCAAGGTTAACTCCATGGAAGCTAAGACCACTGGAGGTTCTCCAACCTCCTTTGCAAGCAAAATGTGTACACCGTGGCTTTTGGAGACAAACGACTGGTTCGCAACCCTTACCTCCAAAGAACTCGAATGTAAGTGAAACCAACAAGAAGAGGTAGATTCTTCACAAAATGCATGCTATGTTTCATTTTTTGTTTCTAGGGAGAGGACCAAGAAAGGGAGGAAAGCTTGGAAACAAGATCAACTACTTCAAATTCAAGCAAACTTCTCCTATTCATGTTGGTGATTATGTACGGCTTTCACTGTCGCTCAAAAGCTTTACCATAATTCCAAGAGTGACCAAGCTTCGGTGGAGGAAGGACCATTCGTAGTGGTTCATCATGACAATTGGAATACTTATCAAGTGCTTCTGGGCAAAGGAGGTGCGTGTCGCTCAATGCTTGTGATCTAGTTCCATGTTTCAAGAAACTCGAGGTCAAGGTTTTTTTCAAGAGGGGGAGAATGATGCAAGTTGGACTATCTTTAATCGCTTTCTTAGGATGTTGCATGGTTTTACTTTACTCCTAAAGTAGAGGTTTTACATGTAACTAAAAATATGTCTTATGATTGTTAGTTAAGTTAGTTATTTCAAATATCGGGTTGTAATAATGTCCGAAAATCTTGAGAGTATTTCTGCTCATTGGAGTCTAGTTGTCAAGAGTTGTATTTTAGGAAAGTTACCTTAAGTTGGGAAGAGCTAGAGTGGCGTGCAAGGTGAGCATTGTAGCCGTGTGTTTTGGTGTAATTAAGGAAGGTATTGCATATCTTTCCTTAAGTTTTTGTTTCCTTAAAAATTTCCTAGATTCTAGGCTAGAATTAAGGAAGGATACTTTCCTAATTTCCTTAGTGTGGGACGCGTGGTGTAAGAGTCTTGGAGAGCAAGGTTTTCTTGCCTCTTCTACTATAAATAAAGGTGCCTATCCTCCCAAAAAGAGGTAGACTGATTTTGAGAATTGTGAGCGTTGCTTATTTCTATTGTTAACCAAAACAATACTTGTCACGACTTGTATTCATCTTCTAATTGCGATTAGGAAGAGACCCTCTAATTCCTCGCGAGAATCAAGAGTACTATCCTTGTTTTTATTTCTTATTTTCAGCATTCATTCATAATAAAAACATAAAAAGACGTCACTTAAAACTAGGTTAAAGTTTGTGAATTTTCTGATTCGAAATTCATATCAGTTGGTATCAGAGCAGTAAGGGTGTAGAGGCTCGTGAGGGGGCGTGCTAGCTTAGATTGAGCTGAAATTTTGTGTGGAGACAGTAAACATCTTGAAGTTTGTTGTGTTCAAATTTCGTTTAATTCCAAGTTATAACGAATCCACAGTCATCAAGACAATCCGACGTATCGCGTAACAACAATGGGAGACTTCGAGAAACAAGTGTTAGCTAGATTTGAAAAACTTAATCAGAGATTACCAATCTCCAAGGCAAGGTTAACTCCATGGAAGCTAAGACCACTGGAGGTTCTCCAACCTCCTTTGCAAGCAAAATGTGTACACCGTGGCTTTTGGAGACAAACGAGATCGTTCGCAACCCTTACCTCCAAAGTACTCGAATGTAAGTGAAACCAACAAGAAAGAGGTAGATTCTTCACAAAATGCATGCTATGTTTCATCTTTTGTTTCTAGGGAGAGGACCAAGAAAGGGAGGAAAGCTTGGAAACAAGATCAACTACTTCAAATCTCTAAGAAACTTCTCCTATTCATGTTGGTGATTATGTATGGCTTTCACTTCTCGCTCAAAAGCTTTACCATAATTCCAAGAGTGACCAAGCTTCGGTGGAGGAAGGACCATTCGTAGTGGTTCATCATGACAATTGGAATACTTATCAAGTGCTTCGGGCAAAGGAGGTGCGTGTCGCTCAATGCTTGTGATCTAGTTCCATGTTTTCAAGAAACTCGAGGTCAAGTTTTTTTTCAAGAGGGGGAGAATGATGCAAGTTGGACTATCTTTAATCGCTTTCTTAGGATGTTGCATGGTTTTACTTTACTCCTAAAGTAGAGGTTTTACATGTAACTAAAAATATGTCTTATGATTGTTAGTTAAGTTAGTTATTTCAAATATTGGTTGTAATAATGTCCGAAAATCTTAGAGTATTTCTGCCCATTGGAGTCTAGTTGTCAAGAGTTGTATTTTAGGAAAGTTACCTTAAGTTGGGAAGAGCTAGAGTGGCGTGCAAGGTGAGCATTGTAGCCGTGTGTTTTGGTGTAATTAAGGAAGGTATTGCATATCTTTCCTTAAGTTTTTGTTTCCTTAAAAATTTCCTAGATTCTAGGCTAGAATTAAGGAAGGATACTTTCCTAATTTCCTTAGTGTGGGACGTGTGGTGTAAGAGTCTTGGAGAGCAAGGTTTTCTTGCCTCTTCTACTATAAATAAAGGTGCCTATCCTCCTAAAAAGAGGTAGACCGATTTTGAGAATTGTGAGCGTTGCTTATTTCGATTGTTAACCAAAACAATACTTGTCGCGACTTGCATTCATCTTCTAATTGCGATTAGGAAGAGACCCTCTAATTCCCGCGAGAATCAAGAGTACTATCCTTGTTTTTATTTCTTATTTTCAGCATTCATTCATAATAAAAACATAAAAAGACGCCACTTAAAACTAGGTTAAAGTTTGTGAATTTTCTGATTCGAAATTCATATCAGTTGGTATCTGAGCAGTAAGGGTGTAGAGGCTCGTGAGGGGGCGTGCTAGCTTAGATTGAGCTGAAATTTTGTGTGGAGACAAGTAAACATCTTGAAGTTTGTTGTGTTCAAATTTCGTTTAATTCCAAGTTATAACGAATCCACAGTCATCAAGACAATCCGACGTATTGCGTAACAACAATGGGAGACTTCGAGAAACAAGTGTTAGCTAGATTTGAAAAACTTAATCAGAGATTACCAATCTCCAAGGCAAGGTTAACTCCATGGAAGCTAAGACCACCGGAGGTTCTCCAACCTCCTTTGCAAGCAAAATGTGTACACCGTGGCTTTTGGAGACAAACGACTGGTTTCGCAACCCTTACCTCCAAAGTACTCGAATGTAAGTGAAACCAACAAGAAAGAGGTAGATTCTTCACAAAATGCATGCTATGTTTCATCTTTTGTTTCTAGGGAGAGGACCAAGAAAGGGAGGAAAGCTTGGAAACAAGATCAACTACTTCAAATTCAGCAAACTTCTCCTATTCATGTCCGGGGATTATGTAATGGCTTTCACTGGCCGTCAAAAGCTTTACCATAATTCCAAGAGTGACCAAGCTTCGGTGGAGGAAGGACCATTCGTAGTGGTTCATCATGACAATTGGAATACTTATCAAGTGCTTCTGGCAAAGGAGTGTGCGTGTCGCTCAATGCTTGTGATCTAGTTCCATGTTTTCAAGAAACTCGAGGTCAAGTTTTTTTTCAAGAGGGGGAGAATGATGCAAGTTGGACTATCTTTAATCGCTTTCTTAGGATGTTGCATGGTTTTACTTTACTCCTAAAGTAGAGGTTTTACATGTAACTAAAAATATGTCTTATGATTGTTAGTTAAGTTAGTTATTTCAAATATTGGTTGTAATAATGTCCGAAAATCTTGAGAGTATTTCGGCTCATTGGAGTCTAGTTGTCAAGAGTTGTATTTTAGGAAAGTTACCTTAAGTTGGGAAGAGCTAGAGTGGCGTGCAAGGTGAGCATTGTAGCCGTGTGTTTTGGTGTAATTAAGGAAGGTATTGCATATCTTTCCTTAAGTTTTTGTTTCCCTTAAAAATTTCCTAGATTCTAGGCTAGAATTAAGGAAGGATACTTTCCTAATTTCCTTAGTGTGGGACGTGTGGTGTAAGAGTCTTGGAGAGCAAGGTTTTCTTGCCTCTTCTACTATAAATAAAGGTGCCTATCCTCCTAAAAAGAGGTAGACCGATTTTGAGAATTGTGAGCGTTGCTTATTTCGGTTGTTAACCAAAACAATACTTGTTGCGACTTGTATTCATCTTCTAATTGCGATTAGGAAGAGACCCTCTAATTCCCCGCGAGAATCAAGAGTACTATCCTTGTTTTTATTTCTTATTTTCAGCATTCATTCATAATAAAAACATAAAAAGACGTCACTTAAAACTAGGTTAAAGTTTGTGAATTTTCGGATTCGAAATTCATATCAGTTGGTATCAGAGCAGTAAGGGTGTAGAGGCTCGTGAGGGGGCGTGCTAGCTTAGATTGAGCTGAAATTTTGTGTGGAGACAGTAAACATCTTGAAGTTTGTTGTGTTCAAATTTCGTTTAATTCCAAGTTATAACGAATCCACAGTCATCAAGACAATCCGACGTATTGCGTAACAACAATGGGAGACTTCGAGAAACAAGTGTTAGCTAGATTTGAAAAACTTAATCAGAGATTACCAATCTCCAAGGCAAGGTTAACTCCATGGAAGCTAAGACCACTGGAGGTTCTCCAACCTCCTTTGCAAGCAAAATGTGTACACCGTGGCTTTTGGAGACAAACGACTGGTTTCGCAACCCTTACCTCCAAAGTACTCGAATGTAAGTGAAACCAACAAGAAGAGGTAGATTCTTCACAAAATGCATGCTATGTTTCATCTTTTGTTTCTAGGGAGAGGACCAAGAAAGGGAGGAAAGCTTGGAAACAAGATCAACTACTTCAAATTCTAAGAAACTTCTCCTATTCATGTCCGGTGATTATGTATGGCTTTCACTTGCCGCTCAAAAGCTTTACCATAATTCCAAGAGTGACCAAGCTTCGGTGGAGGAAGGACCATCTCAGAGTGGTTCATCATGACAATTGGAATACTTATCAAGTGCTTCTGGCAAAGGAGTGTGCGTGTCGCTCAATGCTTGTGGATCTAGTTCCATGTTTCAAGAAACTCTGAGGTCAAGTTTTTTTTCAAGAGGGGGAGAATGATGCAAGTTGGACTATCTTTAATCGCTTTCTTAGGATGTCGCATGGTTTTACCTTTACTCCTAAAGTAGAGGTTTTACATGTAACTAAAAATATGTCTTATGATTGTTAGTTAAGTTAGTTATTTCAAATATTGGTTGGAATAATGTCCGAAAATCTTAGAGTATTTCTTGCTCATTGGAGTCTAGTTGTCAAGAGTTGTATTTTAGGAAAGTTACCTTAAGTTGGGAAGAGCTAGAGTGGCGTGCAAGGTGAGCATTGTAGCCGTGTGTTTTGGTGTAATTAAGGAAGGTATTGCATATCTTTCCTTAAGTTTTTGTTTCCTTAAAAATTTCCTAGATTCTAGGCTAGAATTAAGGAAGGATACTTTCCTAATTTCCTTAGTGTGGGACGTGTGGTGTAAGAGTCTTGGAGAGCAAGGTTTTCTTGCCTCTTCTACTATAAATAAAGGTGCCTATCCTCCTAAAAAGAGGTAGACCGATTTTGAGAATTGTGAGCGTTGCTTATTTCGGTTGTTAACCAAAACAATACTTGTCGCGACTTGTATTCATCTTCTAATTGCGATTAGGAAGAGACCCCTCTAATTCCTGCGAGAATCAAGAGTACTATCCTTGTTTTTATTTCTTATTTTCAGCATTCATTCATAATAAAAACATAAAAAGACGTCACTTAAAACTAGGTTAAAGTTTGTGAATTTTCTGATTCGAAATTCATATCAGTTGGTATCAGAGCAGTAAGGGTGTAGAGGCTCGTGAGGGGGCGTGCTAGCTTAGATTGAGCTGAAATTTTGTGTGGAGACAGTAAACATCTTGAAGTTTGTTGTGTTCAAATTTCGTTTAATTCCAAGTTATAACGAATCCACAGTCATCAAGACAATCCGACGTATTGCGTAACAACAATGGGAGACTTCGAGAAACAAGTGTTAGCTAGATTTGAAAAACTTAATCAGGAGATTACCAATCTCCAAGGCAAGGTTAACTCCATGGAAGCTAAGACCACTGGAGGTTCTCCAACCTCCTTTGCAAGCAAAATGTGTACACCGTGGCTTTTGGAGACAAACGAATGGGTTCGCAACCCTTACCTCCAAAGTACTCGAATGTAAGTGAAACCAACAAGAAAGAGGTAGATTCTTCACAAAATGCATGCTATGTTTCATCTTTTGTTTCTAGGGAGAGGACCAAGAAAGGGAGGAAAGCTTGGAAACAAGATCAACTACTTCAAATCTCGGCAAACTTCTCCTATTCATGTTGGTGATTATGTATGGCTTTCACTTGCCGCTCAAAAGCTTTACCATAATTCCAAGAGTGACCAAGCTTCGGTGGAGGAAGGACCATTCAGAGTGGTTCATCATGACAATTGGAATACTTATCAAGTGCTTCGGGCAAAGGAGTGTGCGTGTCGCTCAATGCTTGTGATCTAGTTCCATGTTTTGAAGAAACTTGAGGTCAAGTTTTTTTCAAGAGGGGGGAGAATGATGCAAGTTGGACTATCTTTAATCGCTTTCTTAGGATGTTGCATGGTTTTACTTTACTCCTAAAGTAGAGGTTTTACATGTAACTAAAAATATGTCTTATGATTGTTAGTTAAGTTAGTTATTTCAAATATTGGTTGTAATAATGTCCGAAAATCTTAGAGTATTTCGGCTCATTGGAGTCTAGTTGTCAAGAGTTGTATTTTAGGAAAGTTACCTTAAGTTGGGAAGAGCTAGAGTGGCGTGCAAGGTGAGCATTGTAGCCGTGTGTTTTGGTGTAATTAAGGAAGGTATTGCATATCTTTCCTTAAGTTTTTGTTTCCTTAAAAATTTCCTAGATTCTAGGCTAGAATTAAGGAAGGATACTTTCCTAATTTCCTTAGTGTGGGACGTGTGGTGTAAGAGTCTTGGAGAGCAAGGTTTTCTTGCCTCTTCTACTATAAATAAAGGTGCCTATCCTCCTAAAAAAGAGGTAGACTGATTTTGAGAATTGTGAGCGTTGCTTATTTCGGTTGTTAACCAAAACAATACTTGTTGCGACTTGTATTCATCTTCTAATTGCGATTAGGAAGAGACCCTCTAATTCCTGCGAGAATCAAGAGTACTATCCTTGTTTTTATTTCTTATTTTCAGCATTCATTCATAATAAAAACATAAAAAAGACGTCACTTAAAAACTAGGTTAAAGTTTGTGAATTTTCTGATTCGAAATTCATATCAGTTGGTATCGAGCAGTAAGGGTGTAGAGGCTCGTGAGGGGGCGTGCTAGCTTAGATTGAGCTGAAATTTTGTGTGGAGACAGTAAACATCTTGAAGTTTGTTGTGTTCAAATTTCGTTTAATTCCAAGTTATAACGAATCCACAGTCATCAAGACAATCCGACGTATTGCGTAACAACAATGGGAGACTTCGAGAAACAAGTGTTAGCTAGATTTGAAAAACTTAATCAGAGATTACCAATCTCCAAGGCAAGGTTAACTCCATGGAAGCTAAGACCACTGGAGGTTCTCCAACCTCCTTTGCAAGCAAAATGTGTACACCGTGGCTTTTGGAGACAAACGACTGGGTTTCGCAACCCTTACCTCCAAAGTACTCGAATGTAAGTGAAACCAACAAGAAAGAGGTAGATTCTTCACAAAATGCATGCTATGTTTCATCTTTTGTTTCTAGGGAGAGGACCAAGAAAGGGAGGAAAGCTTGGAAACAAGATCAACTACTTCAAATCTCAGCAAACTTCTCCTATTCATGTTGGTGATTATGTATGGCTTTCACTTCGTCGCTCAAAAGCTTTACCATAATTCCAAGAGTGACCAAGCTTCGGTGGAGGAAGGACCATTCGTAGTGGTTCATCATGACAATTGGAATACTTATCAAGTGCTTCTGGCAAAGGAGTGTGCGTGTCGCTCAATGCTTGTGATCTAGTTCCATGTTTTGAAGAAACTCGAGGTCAAGTTTTTTTTCAAGAGGGGGAGAATGATGCAAGTTGGACTATCTTTAATCGCTTTCTTAGGATGTTGCATGGTTTTACTTTACTCCTAAAGTAGAGGTTTTACATGTAACTAAAAATATGTCTTATGATTGTTAGTTAAGTTAGTTATTTCAAATATTGGTTGTAATAATGTCCGAAAATCTTAGAGTATTTCGGTTCATTGGAGTCTAGTTGTCAAGAGTTGTATTTTAGGAAAGTTACCTTAAGTTGGGAAGAGCTAGAGTGGCGTGCAAGGTGAGCATTGTAGCCGTGTGTTTTGGTGTAATTAAGGAAGGTATTGCATATCTTTCCTTAAGTTTTTGTTTCCTTAAAAATTTCCTAGATTCTAGGCTAGAATTAAGGAAGGATACTTTCCTAATTTCCTTAGTGTGGGACGTGTGGTGTAAGAGTCTTGGAGAGCAAGGTTTTCTTGCCTCTTCTACTATAAATAAAGGTGCCTATCCTCCTAAAAAGAGGTAGACTGATTTTGAGAATTGTGAGCGTTGCTTATTTCGGTTGTTAACCAAAACAATACTTGTTGCGACTTGTATTCATCTTCTAATTGCGATTAGGAAGAGACCCTCTAATTCCCGCGAGAATCAAGAGTACTATCCTTGTTTTTATTTCTTATTTTCAGCATTCATTCATAATAAAAACATAAAAAAGACGTCACTTAAAACTAGGTTAAAGTTTGTGAATTTTCGGATTCGAAATTCATATCAGTTGGTATCAGAGCAGTAAGGGTGTAGAGGCTCGTGAGGGGGCGTGCTAGCTTAGATTGAGCTGAAATTTTGTGTGGAGACAGTAAACATCTTGAAGCTTGTTGTGTTCAAATTTCGTTTAATTCCAAGTTATAACGAATCCACAGTCATCAAGACAATCCGACGTATTGCGTAACAACAATGGGAGACTTCGAGAAACAAGTGTTAGCTAGTTTTGAAAAACTTAATCGAGAGATTACCAATCTCCAAGGCAAGGTTAACTCCATGGAAGCTAAGACCACTGGAGGTTCTCCAACCTCCTTTGGAAGCAACTTTAATGGTGCTAGAAGAGAAGATGATCTTAAACTTGGAGATTTACCCGAGCTTGATGGTACCCAAGACGCGGATGCTTTTCTTGATTGGGAGCGACGTATGAACCGACTCTTTGATCACAAGGGCTTGGGAGAAAGTAAGAGTTTTTCTTATGCTACTTTGAAATTGACCAAATATGCTTCTCTTTGGTTAGAGAGTCTTCAAGCTCAACGTGAAAGAGAGAGCAAAGTAGCCCTTGAAACTTGGGCTGAGTCAAGGCCAAGATGAGAAAGAGGTTTGTTCCCCCGTTCCTATAAACAAGATTTGTTCTATAAACTTAATACATTGCAACAAAATCATCTAAGTGTAGAACAATATGCTAAGGAATTTGAACGACTAACTTTGGCATGTGAATGCAATGATGTTGATGAACAAAAATCGGCCAAATTTCCCGGTTGGTTTGAACAAACCTATTGCTAATCAAGTAGAGTTGCAGCAATATTACACCTTTGATGAGCTTTGCACATTAGCTATTAAGGTTGAAAGGCAGCAACAAGAGACAAAAGGCAAAGGTTTTCGTCCAAAGCAAGAGGAGAGCAAATATGTTGGTGTTTCTGATGGCCAAACAAAGGGTACAATTTCTTCTTCTACATCTGATTTTGTTAAGAAAATTCCAACTTTTAACAATGGACAACTTGCTATGAAAGAAAAGATATGTTTTAAGTGCAAAGGAAGTGGTCATATTCAATCACAATGCCCTAGCAAGGTGTTGGTTTCGTTAGCCGAACAACATGCTCTTTAGCTTCGCTTCAGCCGAAGAAGAGGCGAGTGATGGTGATGAACTTGACAAACAAGCTACGGATTATAGTGGTCCTTTGCTGCAGCCAGTCCCGGATCATAACACATTGGTACTTAGGCGCATGCTACATGTGGCGCCAACCATGGAGGATAAACATATAGAACAAAGAGAGAACCTTTTCCACTCTCGATGTTTAGTGAAGGGACGACCTTGTTCCTTGATAATAGATGGTGGTTCTTGTACAAGTGTGGCTTCAAAGAAGATGGTGGAGACCTTGGAGTTAGAACAACGAGATCATCCAAGACCATACAAGCTGAGTTGGGTGAGTAATGATGGAGGACTTCATCGTTAAGAAGCAAGCCTTGGTTCCTTTTGAGATCGGCGAATTCAAGGATGAACTATGGTGTGACCTACTTCCTATGGATGCTTGTTTCTTACTGTTAGGACGTCCATGGCAATGGGATTGAGATGCTGTTCATCATTGTAAGCAAAATGTGTACACCGTGGCTTTTGGAGATAAACGAATTGGTTTGCAACCCTTACCTCCAAAGTACTCGAATGTAAGTGAAACTGAAGTGAAATCAGTTAGCTTTTTGATGTTCTCATTTTTGTAATAATTAATTAGGCTTAATTAGCAAGTTTAGTGTTAGTTGAGTTCTAAAACATGCTTTACTTTCACTAATTATGTTTAGAAGTTGTTTTAAGTAGAAAATATTTTGTACGTTTGGTCTGTGGCGCGGTAGAATCATTTTGATGATTTCGAACAATCTACAAATCATTTTCGAGTGATTCCAATTGCATTGGTTCACTAACATCTTGAAGTTTCTTCCTACAAAATTTGGTGAGATTTCATGAAGAAACAAAGTTGCAGTAGCCTTTCAAATGAGACGTCAATTCTGGATCAGTTTTACCGGTTTTGCATAACCGGTTTTATTTTGCTTAGTTTAAGTTGTATTTGGACGTGTGAGGCATGAGGCAGCAGCTAATGTGGACTCTTGGAGATCAGTTGAAGCTTTCCTTGCTAGCTAAGAGAAGCCTCCCACTTGCTTGAAGAAAACCGGTCAACAATACACACAAGAACACTATGCAAAGACTATTCACCCCACTTGTCGATCAACTTGTTTTGTTGGATATTTGTAGCTTAATGCTTTGTTTATTAGCTTAGTGTGTTAGATATTTATGGTTGATCTTTTTGGTCTTCTTTGACTCTTGTATTATAAGTAATGGAAAGGATCAATGAAAAATCGATTTGAATGTTGAAATTGAGCTTTGTGCTTATTGAAAATTTGGATGGCTAAATCCGAAAATTCTTCTTGTGATTAAGAAGTGAACTTAATCCGAAACCCTTGAGTTAAGTGAGTTAAACTTAACCTAAGAGAGAGTTAGGATAATTAGTGAGTGAAGCTAATTGAATTACTCTCAAAACCCTCCTAAATCGGTCTAGGCGAGTAAAGCCTCTAATCGATTTAGAACCCTTAAGTGGAAGTAAGTGAGTGAAGCTTATCAAGCTTAAGTAAACACAATTCTTTAGTTTTAAGAGTGATTCTTTCGACTAAAAGTCTATATCCATTGTTCGTTTGTTTCCGCAGTTAGTGGGTCTCCTAAACACACGTGAGAGGAGTCTCATTTCGCATCACTTAATGGACTGAATCAAGCTAGGATTTTTGCGACCTTTATGCAACCCACATAACTAAAAAACAACAAAACTACATTAACTAACAAAACAATAAAGACATTTTTTTGGTTACATGTAAAAGCTTCACTTTAAGAGTATAGTAAAACCATACAAGAACCTACTAAAGCAAATTAAGATAGTCGAGCTTGCTCGACACCAAGTCGATGTGAATTTTAAGTCCCAAAATTCACAATGTTTGCCCAAGAATCTAAGTGACCTTTTTATGTTATTTTTGTGAAGGAAAACTGAAAATAATAAGAAGTAAGAATAAGGATAGTACTCTTGATTCTCGCAAGAATTAGAGGGTCTCTTCCTAATCGCAATTAGAAGATGAATACAAGTCGCAACAAGTATCGATTTGGGTTAACAACCGAAATAAGCACCGCTCATAATATCAAAATCAAGTCTCTCTCCTTTTGTTATCGACTAAACGTGTACTTATATAGGATGAGCAAACTACCTTGCCCTCCAAGCTATATCATGACCGGATCTCTTAAGTAAAAACAATGGAAAGTTTCCTCCTAGAATCTAGCACAACTTAAGGAAATATTTGATTTAGGAATGCTTTGCAAAACTTTCCATAAATCATACTAAAACCACACGCCTAATTAGACTACTCATCTTTCCTTATTACAACTCATGACAACTAAGACTCTTAATGGACTGAATCAAGCTAGGATTTTCGGACCTTTATGCAACCCACATAACTAAAAACAACTCAACTACATTAACTAACAAAACAAAAAAGACATTTTTTTGGTTACATGTAAAAAGCTTCACTTTAAGAGTATAGTAAAACCATGCAAGAACCTACGAAAGCAAATTAAGATAGTTCAACTTGCTCGACACCAAGTCGATGTGAATTTTAAGTCCCAAAATTCACAATGTTTGCCCAAGAATCCAAGTGACCTTTTTATGTTATTTTTGTGAAGGAAAACTGAAAATAATTCGAAGTAAGAATAAGGATAGTACTCTTGATTCTCGAAAGAATTAGAGGGTCTCTTCCTAATCGCAATTTGAAGATGAATACAAGTCGCAACAAGTATTGATTTGGGTTAACAACTGAAATAAGCAACGCTCCTAATTATCAAAATCATCTCTCTCTCCTTTTATTATCGACTAGACGTGTAGTTTTATAGGATGAGCAAACATCCTTGCCCTCCAAGCTATATCATGACCGGATCTCTTAAGCAAAACAATGGAAAGTTTCCTCCAAGAATCTAGCACAACTTAAGGAAATATTTGATTTAGGAATGCTTTGCAAAACTTTCCATAAATCATACAAAAACCACACGCCTAACAAGACTACTCATCTTTCCTTATTACAACTCATGACAACTAAGACTCTTAATAGACTGAATCAAGCTAGAATTTTCGGACTTTTATGCAACCCACATAACTAAAAACAACTCAACTACATTAACTAACAAAACAATAATGACATTTTTGGTTACATGTAAAACCTTCACTTTAAGAGTATTGTAAAACCATGTAAGATCCTACGAAAGCAAATTAAGATAGTTGAGCTTGCTCGACACTCAAGTTGATGTGAATTTTAAGTCCGAAAATTCACAATTGTTGCCCAAGAATCTAAGTGACCTTTTTTGTTATTTTTGTGAAGGAAAACTGAAAATAAAAAGAAGTAAGAATAAGGATAGTACTCTTGATTCTCGCAAGAATTAGAGGGTCTCTTCCTAATCGCAATTAGAAGATGAATACAAGTCGCAACAAGTATTGATTTGGGTTAACAACTGAAATAAGCAACGCTCCTAATTATCAAAATCATCTCTCTCTCCTTTTATTATCGACTAGACGTGTACTTATATAGGATGAGCAAACAACCTTGCCCTCCAAGCTATATCATGACCGGATCTCTTAAGCAAAACAATGGAAAGTTTCCTCCTAGAATCTAAGCACAACTTAAGGGAAATATTTGATTTAGGAATGCTTTGCAAAACTTTCCATAAATCATACAAAAACCACACGCCTAACTAGACTACTCATCTTTCCTTATTACAACTCATGACAACTAAGACTCTTAATGGACTCAATCAAGCTAGGATTTTCGGACCTTTATGCAACCCACATAACTAAAAACAACTCAACTACATTAACTAACAAAACAATAATGACATTTTTTTGGTTACATGTAAAACCTTCACTTTAAGAGTATAGTAAAACCATGCAAGAACCTACGAAAGCAAATTAAGATAGCTGAGCTTGCTCCGACACCAAATCGATGTGAATTTTAAGTCCGAAAATTCACAATGTTTGCCCAAGAATCTAAGTGACCTTTTTTTGTTATTTTTGTGAAGGAAAACTGAAAATAATAAGAAGTAAGAATAAGGATAGTACTCTTGATTCTCGCAAGAATTAGAGGGTCTCTTCCTAATCGTAATTAGAAGATGAATACAAGTCGCAACAAGTATCGATTTGGGTTAACAACTGAAATAAGCAACGCTCCTAATTATCAAAATCAACTCTCTCTCCTTTTATTATCGACTAGACGTGTACTTATATAGGATGAGCAAACAACCTTGCCCTCCAAGCTATATCATGACCGGTTCTCTTAAGCAAAACAATGGAAAGTTTCCCTCCTAGAATCTAGCACAACTTAAGGAAATATTTGATTTAGGAATGCTTTGCAAAACTTTCCATAAATCATACAAAAACCACACGCCTAACTAGACTACTCATCTTTCCTTATTATAACTCATGACAACTAAGACTCTTAATGGACTCGAATCAACCTAGGATTTTCCGACCTTTATGCAACCCACATAACTAAAAAACAACTAAACTACATTAACTAACAAAACAATAAAGACATTTTTTGGTTACATGTAAAAGCTTCACTTTAAGAGTATAAGTAAAACCATACAAGAACCTACGAAAGCAAATTAAGATAGTTGAGCTTCGCTCCGACACCAAGTTGATGTGAATTTTAAGTCCCAAAATTCACAATGTTTGCCCAAGAATCTAAGTGACCTTTTTATGTTATTTTTGTGAAGGAAAATTGAAAATAATTAGAAGTAAGAATAAGGATAAAGTACTCTTGATTCTCTCAAGAATTAGAGGGTCTCTTCCTAATCGCAATTACAAGATGAATACAAGTCGCAACAAGTATTGATTTGGGTTAACAACCGAAATAAGCAACGCTCATAATATCAAAATCAAGTCTCTCTCCTTTTTTTATATCGACTAAACGTGTACTTATATAGGGATGAGCAAAACTACCTCGCCCTCCAAGCTATATCATGACCTAGATCTCTTAAGTAAAACAATGGAAAGTTTCCTCCTAGAATCTACAAGACAACTTAAGGAAATATTTGATTTAGGAATGCTTGTTAAAACTTTTCATAAATCATACTAAAACCACACGCCTACTTAGACTACTCATCTTTCCTTATTACAACTCATGACAACTAAGACTCTTAATGGACCGAATCAAGCTAGGATTTTCTGACCTTTATGCAACCCACATAACTAAAAACAACTCAACTACATTAACTAACAACAAAACAAAAAAAAAGACATTTTTTGGTTACATGTAAAAAAGCTTCACTTTGAAGAGTATAGGAAAACCATGCAAGAACCTACGAAAGCAAATTAAGATAGCTGAACTCGCTTCCGACACGTGTCGATGTGAATTTTAAGTCCCAAAATTCACAATGTTTGCCCAAGAATCTAAGTGACCTTTTTATGTTATTTTTGTGAAGGAAAACCGAAAATAATTAGAAGTAAGAATACAGGATAGTACTCTTGATTCTCGAAAGAATTGGAGGGTCTCCTTCCTAATCGCAATTCCAAGATGAATACAAGTCGCAACAAGTATTGATTCGGGGCTAACAACCGAAATAAGCAACGCTCCTAATTATTATCAAAATCAACTCTCTCTCCTTTTATTACTTCGACTTCACGTGTAGCTTTTACAGGATGAACAAACAACTCCGCCTCCAAGCTATATCACACCTACTTAAGCAAAACAATGGAAAGTTTCCTCCCTGTAATCTAAAGTACACAACTTAAGGAAATATTTGATTTAGGAATGTTTCGTGAAAACTTTCCATAAATCATACAAAAAACCACACGCCAACAAGACTACTCATCTTTCCTTATTACAACTCATGACAACCAAGACTCTTAATGATCAATCAAGCTAGAATTTTCTGGACCCTTTATGCAACCCACATAACTAAAAACAACTCAACCACATTAACTTAAACAAAACAATAATGACATTTTTTGGTTACATGTAAACCTTCACTTTAAGAGTATAGTAAACCAATGCAAGAACCTACGAAAGCTAAAATTAAGATAGTCAGCCAAGCTGGTCATTCAATGATGTGAATTTTAAGTCCGAAAATCACAATGTTTCGCCCAAGAATCTAAGTGACCTTTTTTGTTATTTTTGTGAAGGAAAACTAAAAATAACAAATAAGTAAGAATAAGGATAAGACTCATGATTCTCGCAAGAATTAGAGGGTCTCTTCCTAAGCGTACCAAGATGAATACAAGCCCTAAATGGCATTTGATTCAACAACCGAAATAAGTAACGCTCCTAATTATCAAAATCAACTCTCTCCCTTTATTATCAACTTAATGGCAGGCTTATATAGGATGAGCAAACAACCTCGTCTCCAAGTTATATCATGACCTGCTCTCTTAAGCAAAACAATGCTAAAGTTTCCTCCTAGAATCTAAAGACAACTTAAGGAAATATTCGATTAGGAATG
>CANSZD010003236.1:0-154238 GCA_947648045.1 Beta corolliflora
CAGTAGGTAAATGCGGTAGGTAATTACCTACAACGTAATTGTTGGTATTTACCTACCGGTAATGAGGCCGTCGGTAATCGGAATCTAACGGTAGGTAATTACCAACCGTTTGATAAGTTTTACCGACTACTTTTGTTAAGTTGGACAGACGTATTTAAATGTGTAAGACTACCGTTATGCGGTCGGTAATTTCTTTGTTGTTTTCAAAAAAAAAAAATCATGTTTACCATAATATAAACTAATTTTTCATTCCATAACAAAATAATAGGTTTGTTACAACCTATATTAAACATCATATTCTCCACGATATAGATCTAATAGTAATTCCAACAACCTAAATTAAACATCAGTTTTCTAAAAATATATAATATACTAATAAATTAAGTCGCATGAAAGTTGTCCAAAAGGCTATAAGTCTAAGTACTACAAGGAAATCCCGATCCACCACCGGAAGGATCACGAGGGTCACGTGGTTGGGTGAAAGGGAAAGTACCTCCACATTGAGTCATCATTTGAGAATACTCTTCCATTGTCGTCTTCATCTCCTCCATGTATTTCTTTGCCTCTTCCCTTTCCTTTTCCGCTTGGAGACGCTGTGTCTCCCACTCATTTCTTTGCCTTTGAAATTCGGCTTGTTGATCAGCTAGTTGTTGCTGATATTGCTCCACGGTAGTTGAAAGCTGAGAAAGCAAAGAAGGCGTGTAGACACTAGAAGAGCTAGTGCGGGTTGATGATTTTTTGTAAAGTAGATCACCACTTGTACCTAAGTCAGGAATTAATCCTTTTTTCCTCCCGCCCACTGTCTCAAAGTACACCTCATTGGGATCTTTGTTGACTCCCTTCTCTCTATACTCATCCATTTTCTTATCATAATCATCCTACATCAAATAGATAAGTTTAGTATACATACATAATATTTCCAAGAAAAAATAGACAGAGTTTTGTTTAAATTTAGACTACAAAAAAATGAATATATGTATGTACCTGCAAACATGCAAAGTGCAAGGGAATCCTATATTCCATCTAATAATTTAAACTATTAGCTAATCAACATCAATCCCATAATTTTTCACAAACTATATAACTTCGATAACATTATAACTCAAAACTAAAAAACAAAATGTTCATATTTCTTACAGAATGAAACATTAGGATTCCTGGCGGTCGTTAAAGTGCTCGTCGGTAATTTCACATTACCGACTGTGTAACGGTCGGTAAATTATTACCTACCGATTTCTTAAATTTACCGACTGATGGTTCGCCGTAGGTGATCACCTACTTTCTGCCGGTAGGTAAATGCGGTAGGTAATTACCTACAACGTAATTGTTGGTATTTACCTACCGGTAATGAGGCCGTCGGTAATCGGAATCTAACGGTAGGTAATTACCAACCGTTTGATAAGTTTTACCGACTACTTTTGTTAAGTTGGACAGCGTATTTAAATGTGTAAGACTACCGTTATGCGGTCGGTAATTTGCTGTTGTTTTCATAAAAAAAAAAAATCATGTTTACCATAATATAAACTAATTTTTCATTCCATAACAAAATAATAGGTTTGTTACAACCTATATTAAACATCATATTCTCCACGATATAGATCTAATAGTAATTCCAACAACCTAAATTAAACATCAGTTTTCTAAAAATATATAATATACTAATAAATTAAGTCTCATGAAAGTTGTCCAAAAGGCTATAAGTCTAAGTACTACAAGGAAATCCCGATCCACCACCAGAAGGATCACGAGGGTCACGTGGTTGGGTGAAAGGGAAAGTACCTCCACATTGAGTCATCATTTGAGAATACTCTTCCATTGTCGTCTTCATCTCCTCCATGTATTTCTTTGCCTCTTCCCTTTCCTTTTCCGCTTGGAGACGCTGTGTCTCCCACTCATTTCTTTGCCTTTGAAATTCAGCTTGTTGATCAGCTAGTTGTTGCTGATATTGCTCCACGGTAGTTGAAAGCTGAGAAAGCAAAGAAGGCGTGTAGACACTAGAAGAGCTAGTGCGGGTTGATGATTTTTTGTAAAGTAGATCACCACTTGTACCTAAGTCAGGAATCAATCCTTTTTTCCTCCCGCCCACTGTCTCAAAGTACACCTCATTGGGATCTTTGTTGACTCCCTTCTCTCTATACTCATCCATTTTCTTATCATAATCATCCTACATCAAATAGATAAGTTTAGTATACATACATAATATTTCCAAGAAAAAATAGACAGAGTTTTGTTTAAATTTAGACTACAAAAAAATGAATATATGTATGTACCTGCAAACATGCAAAGTGCAAGGGAATCCTATATTCCATCTAATAATTTAAACTATTAACTAATCAACATCAATCCCATAATTTTTCACAAACTATATAACTTCGATAACATTATAACTCAAAACTAAAAAACAAAATGTTCATATTTCTTACTGGAATGAAACATTAGGATTCTGGCGGTCGTTAAAGTGCTCGTCGGTAATTTCACATTACCGACTGTGTAACGGTCGGTAAATTATTACCTACCGATTTCTTAAATTTACCGACTGATGGTTCGCCGTAGGTGATCACCTACTGCTGTACAGTAGGTAAATGCGGTAGGTAATTACCTACAACGTAATTGTTGGTATTTACCTACCGGTAATGAGGCCGTCGGTAATCGGAATCTAACGGTAGGTAATTACCAACCGTTTGATAAGTTTTACCGACTACTTTTGTTAAGTTGGACAGCGTATTTAAATGTGTAAGACTACCAGTTATGCGGTCGGTAATTTCTTGTTGTTTTCATAAAAAAAAAAATCATGTTTACCATAATATAAACTAATTTTTCATTCCATAACAAAATAATAGGTTTGTTACAACCTATATTAAACATCATATTCTCCACGATATAGATCTAATAGTAATTCCAACAACCTAAATTAAACATCAGTTTTCTAAAAATATATAATATACTAATAAATTAAGTCTCATGAAAGTTGTCCAAAAGGCTATAAGTCTAAGTACTACAAGGAAATCCCGATCCACCACCAGAAGGATCACGAGGGTCACGTGGTTGGGTGAAAGGGAAAGTACCTCCACATTGAGTCATCATTTGAGAATACTCTTCCATTGTCGTCTTCATCTCCTCCATGTATTTCTTTGCCTCTTCCCTTTCCTTTTCCGCTTGGAGACGCTGTGTCTCCCACTCATTTCTTTGCCTTTGAAATTCAGCTTGTTGATCAGCTAGTTGTTGCTGATATTGCTCCACGGTAGTTGAAAGCTGAGAAAGCAAAGAAGGCGTGTAGACACTAGAAGAGCTAGTGCGGGTTGATGATTTTTTGTAAAGTAGATCACCACTTGTACCTAAGTCAGGAATCAATCCTTTTTTCCTCCCGCCCACTGTCTCAAAGTACACCTCATTGGGATCTTTGTTGACTCCCTTCTCTCTATACTCATCCATTTTCTTATCATAATCATCCTACATCAAATAGATAAGTTTAGTATACATACATAATATTTCCAAGAAAAAATAGACAGAGTTTTGTTTAAATTTAGACTACAAAAAAATGAATATATGTATGTACCTGCAAACATGCAAAGTGCAAGGGAATCCTATATTCCATCTAATAATTTAAACTATTAACTAATCAACATCAATCCCATAATTTTTCACAAACTATATAACTTCGATAACATTATAACTCAAAACTAAAAAACAAAATGTTCATATTTCTTACAGAATGAAACATTAGGATTCCTGGCGGTCGTTAAAGTGCTCGTCGGTAATTTCACATTACCGACTGTGTAACGGTCGGTAAATTATTACCTACCGATTTCTTAAATTTACCGACTGATGGTTCGCCGTAGGTGATCACCTACTGCTGTACAGTAGGTAAATGCGGTAGGTAATTACCTACAACGTAATTGTTGGTATTTACCTACCGGTAATGAGGCCGTCGGTAATCGGAATCTAACGGTAGGTAATTACCAACCGTTTGATAAGTTTTACCGACTACTTTTGTTAAGTTGGACAGCGTATTTAAATGTGTAAGACTACCGTTATGCGGTCGGTAATTTGCTGTTGTTTTCATAAAAAAAAAAATCATGTTTACCATAATATAAACTAATTTTTCATTCCATAACAAAATAATAGGTTTGTTACAACCTATATTAAACATCATATTCTCCACGATATAGATCTAATAGTAATTCCAACAACCTAAATTAAACATCAGTTTTCTAAAAATATATAATATACTAATAAATTAAGTCGCATGAAAGTTGTCCAAAAGGCTATAAGTCTAAGTACTACAAGGAAATCCCGATCCACCACCAGAAGGATCACGAGGGTCACGTGGTTGGGTGAAAGGGAAAGTACCTCCACATTGAGTCATCATTTGAGAATACTCTTCCATTGTCGTCTTCATCTCCTCCATGTATTTCTTTGCCTCTTCCCTTTCCTTTTCCGCTTGGAGACGCTGTGTCTCCCACTCATTTCTTTGCCTTTGAAATTCGGCTTGTTGATCGCCTAGTTGTTGCGATATTGCTCCACGGTAGTTGAAAGCTGAGAAAGCAAAGAAGGCGTGTAGACACTAGAAGAGCTAGTGCGGGTTGATGATTTTTTGTAAAGTAGATCACCACTTGTACCTAAGTCAGGAATCAATCCTTTTTTCCTCCCGCCCACTGTCTCAAAGTACACCTCATTGGGATCTTTGTTGACTCCCTTCTCTCTATACTCATCCATTTTCTTATCATAATCATCCTACATCAAATAGATAAGTTTAGTATACATACATAATATTTCCAAGAAAAAATAGACAGAGTTTTGTTTAAATTTAGACTACAAAAAAATGAATATATGTATGTACCTGCAAACATGCAAAGTGCAAGGGAATCCTATATTCCATCTAATAATTTAAACTATTAACTAATCAACATCAATCCCATAATTTTTCACAAACTATATAACTTCGATAACATTATAACTCAAAACTAAAAAACAAAATGTTCATATTTCTTACAGAATGAAACATTAGGATTCCTGGCGGTCGTTAAAGTGCTCGTCGGTAATTTCACATTACCGACTGTGTAACGGTCGGTAAATTATTACCTACCGATTTCTTAAATTTACCGACTGATGGTTCGCCGTAGGTGATCACCTACTGCTGTACAGTAGGTAAATGCGGTAGGTAATTACCTACAACGTAATTGTTGGTATTTACCTACCGGTAATGAGGCCGTCGGTAATCGGAATCTAACGGTAGGTAATTACCAACCGTTTGATAAGTTTTACCGACTACTTTTGTTAAGTTGGACAGCGTATTTAAATGTGTAAGACTACCGTTATGCGGTCGGTAATTTCTTTGTTGTTTTCATAAAAAAAAAAATCATGTTTACCATAATATAAACTAATTTTTCATTCCATAACAAAATAATAGGTTTGTTACAACCTATATTAAACATCATATTCTCCACGATATAGATCTAATAGTAATTCCAACAACCTAAATTAAACATCAGTTTTCTAAAAATATATAATATACTAATAAATTAAGTCGCATGAAAGTTGTCCAAAAGGCTATAAGTCTAAGTACTACAAGGAAATCCCGATCCACCACCAGAAGGATCACGAGGGTCACGTGGTTGGGTGAAAGGGAAAGTACCTCCACATTGAGTCATCATTTGAGAATACTCTTCCATTGTCGTCTTCATCTCCTCCATGTATTTCTTTGCCTCTTCCCTTTCCTTTTCCGCTTGGAGACGCTGTGTCTCCCACTCATTTCTTTGCCTTTGAAATTCAGCTTGTTGATCAGCTAGTTGTTGCTGATATTGCTCCACGGTAGTTGAAAGCTGAGAAAGCAAAGAAGGCGTGTAGACACTAGAAGAGCTAGTGCGGGTTGATGATTTTTTGTAAAGTAGATCACCACTTGTACCTAAGTCAGGAATCAATCCTTTTTTCCTCCCGCCCACTGTCTCAAAGTACACCTCATTGGGATCTTTGTTGACTCCCTTCTCTCTATACTCATCCATTTTCTTATCATAATCATCCTACATCAAATAGATAAGTTTAGTATACATACATAATATTTCCAAGAAAAAATAGACGAGTTTTGTTTAAATTTAGACTACAAAAAAATGAATATATGTATGTACCTGCAAACATGCAAAGTGCAAGGGAATCCTATATTCCATCTAATAATTTAAACTATTAACTAATCAACATCAATCCCATAATTTTTCACAAACTATATATAACTTCGATAACATTATAACTCAAAACTAAAAAACAAAATGTTCATATTTCTTACAGAATGAAACATTAGGATTCCTGGCGGTCGTTAAAGTGCTCGTCGGTAATTTCACATTACCGACTGTGTAACGGTCGGTAAATTATTACCTACCGATTTCTTAAATTTACCGACTGATGGTTCGCCGTAGGTGATCACCTACTGCTGTACAGTAGGTAAATGCGGTAGGTAATTACCTACAACGTAATTGTTGGTATTTACCTACCGGTAATCGGAATCTAACGGTAGGTAATTCCAACGTTTTTTTTTTGTTAAGTTATTTAAATTTACGTTATGGTTAATTTTTTCGTTGTTTTCATAAAAAAAAAAATCATGTTTACCATAATATAAACTAATTTTTCATTCCATAACAAAATAATAGGTTTGTTACAACCTATATTAAACATCATATTCTCCACGATATAGATCTAATAGTAATTCCAACAACCTAAATTAAACATCAGTTTTCTAAAAATATATAATATACTAATAAATTAAGTCGCATGAAAGTTGTCCAAAAGGCTATAAGTCTAAGTACTACAAGGAAATCCCGATCCACCACCAGAAGGATCACGAGGGTCACGTGGTTGGGTGAAAGGGAAAGTACCTCCACATTGAGTCATCATTTGAGAATACTCTTCCATTGTCGTCTTCATCTCCTCCATGTATTTCTTTGCCTCTTCCCTTTCCTTTTCCGCTTGGAGACGATGTGTCTCCCACTCATTTCTTTGCCTTTGAAATTCAGCTTGTTGATTAGCTAGTTGTTGCTAATATTGCTCCACGGTAGTTGAAAGCTGAGAAAGCAAAGAAGGCGTGTAGACACTAGAAGAGCTAGTGCGGGTTGATGATTTTTTGTAAAGTAGATCACCACTTGTAGCTAAGTCAGGAATCAATCCTTTTTTCCTCCCGCCCACTGTCTCAAAGTACACCTCATTGGGATCTTTGTTGACTCCCTTCTCTCTATACTCATCCATTTTCTTATCATAATCATCCTATATCAAATAGATAAGTTTAGTATACATACATAATATTTCCAAGAAAAAATAGACAGAGTTTTGTTTAAATTTAGACTACAAAAAAATGAATATATGTATGTACCTGCAAACATGCAAAGTGCAAGGGAATCCTATATTCCATCTAATAATTTAAACTATTAACTAATCAACATCAATCCCATAATTTTTCACAAACTATATAACTTCGATAACATTATAACTCAAAACTAAAAAACAAAATGTTCATATTTCTTACAGAATGAAACAAGTAAATTATAAACTAATTTAAACAACGAACGTCGAACGACATGAAAAATAATGAAGCTCTAATGCTTAAAATATTTGCATTTCTAGAAAAAAAAAAGGCAAAGTTTTTATTGTATTTTGGACCAAAAATAATAATTTCATGCCTACAAACATGTAAAGTAAAAAAAGATACTATATTTCATCTAACAATCTCTCCAATAATCCAACCAACCATTCATCCAACCAATCATCCAAAGAACCAACCATTCATCCAAAGAACCATCCAAACCATCAAAATATTATATTTCATCCAACCAACTATAAATATTTCATCCAACCAACCATCCAAATATATTTGTAATTTGTTATTTGATCAAATTTAGTTTACTAACAATGATTTGTTTTGATTTGGACCCAATGAGTTGCTTGCCTTGGCCTGGTTGTAGTTCCTTTGAATGCGTCTGCAAGTAAATATCAGCAGCTTTTGGCAAGACTCCTCCATTTTTTGCAGCCTAGTTAAAAAAATAATCAACTTTATTATTATATTATAAGTATGAAATATTCAACTTATGAATGGTTACTAAAAGCAATATACTCACCATCCTTCTTGCATACTCGGCCGTAGAAATTGAACCTTGACAATGTCCAGGTTCCACAACACCTTGCATGGATCCTCCTCTCTTGTTCTTTTTCGCTTGTTCTGATTTTTTCTTAAACTCATCATCTTTTGTTTTTTGCATAAGTTGTTGGTGTACTTGCTCTGGCGTCCATATTGGTCTTACACCTTTTCTCTTCGATGTCACCCAATGGTGCAAGTCTTTAAGTCTTTTAGCTGCTTTGCGTTCAAAACCTTCTCTTACTTACGAATCCAACTCCGAACGCCAAGAGTATTTACGCTGTATCATGCAAAGATTAGAACTAACTAAATATTTATAGTCTTATATGGGATAGAATAAAATTAAGTTAAAGTGTTAACCTTGAAAAGATGAAACCAATGATCTTTTGTTGATTGACTTGTTGCAGTCCAATTTCTACTTGGCTTAATGTAGTACTCTTTGAAACATTCCGTAATAGATCGAGTGACTTTGTTATTGTCAAACCTTAGAAAGAAAAAAACAATTACAATACAACACAAAATTTGTAAAATAATTGCAATAAAAAGCTAATAACACTAAGAAAGAATTAGCATGCATTAAGATGAATGTTATAAACACTAAGATGAATGTTATAAACACTAAGAAAGAATTAGCATGAACGAAGATGAATAATAGAAATTATAATATGAAACATAATGGATTAAAATTATTTTCTACCATAGCGTAGTAGGGTCCAACTGATCGCTTGCAGAACGCGCGCTTTCACCCTGTTCCTCTGTGGTGACAATATCATTATTCGATGGAGGAGTCTCGCCCTCATGATCATTCCCCTGATGTGGCGTAGACTGGCCTCCTGAAGCTCTCCCTCGCCCGCTAGAAGAAGACATCTGAAATAACTTTAGTCAAATAACACATATTAGTAGAATGAATGATGTAGTATAAACTTCAAAGTTTTTTTATATCAAATTTAAGGATAAAATAAGAATCAATTTAAGCTCCTTAACATATTATATAATATAAAGTGAAAACAATAAGAATTATAAAACCAATCATTACTAAATCCACCAAACATAATACAATGTATCGAAATTTAGAAGTTCATAGCACACTACAAAGTTTAATGTATGATTCACTACATAAAATCAAATGAGTCTAAATCTTCTTCCGCATCATCATCATCATCATCATCAAAATCTTCGAAGATCTCATAATCTTGTGGATCATCTTCATCACTATCATCCTCGTCGCCATTATCAGAATCACTACGTACTATCGTTAAGCATTATATCCTCGTTTTGTTCTTCTTCCCCGTCAAAATCATAGTCTGGAATCTCATTTGGAGCACAAAGAGTTGAAGGAACATCACTTATCTCCTCTTGAAAGAATAATGAGTCCATTGGAGCTTCAATTGAAGACCTTGCCTTAGTCTGAAACACTGCCCA
The DNA here is from genome assembly GCA_947648045.1 of Beta corolliflora. Lineage (NCBI taxonomy): Eukaryota > Viridiplantae > Streptophyta > Magnoliopsida > Caryophyllales > Amaranthaceae > Beta > Beta corolliflora. The sequence continues at coordinate 9,539 of CANSZD010003236.1, forward strand.
CCATTGCACTCTACCCCTACTTAAACTAGGATAAGGGGCATAATAGACTTGGCTAACTTGGTATGATAGTACAAATGGATCATACTTTGGGTACTTCTTACTATGATTTATTTCAATGAGTTTATATTGTTCATGTACATTTAAACCACTCAAAGAATCCATCCAATTACACTTAAACAATATCGTCTTGTAGACTTCCAATGGACCATGGTAAACTAGTTCAATTACTTCCTCCAAAATGCCATAGTAATTAACTTCCTCGTGACTTTTAACAAACACTCCATAGTTCATAGTTGATTTGTGTTTGCCATACTCATGTGTTTGAAAATTGTATCCATTGACGAAAAACTGATTCCATGACTTCACTTGTCTAACTGGACCCATTGCAAGAGCTTGAACTACATCGATATTAGTCCCCTCTTGTAGTACCTAATTTCATAATGTAGACATATAAATAATTTGCGTTAGAAAAACCTTTTATTTAGTTAAGACTTATATTTTATTAATTTAAAACTCACATGGGTCCTAAACCATTTAGGATACTCAGCTTCACATTTGCTCCAGATCTCATCCAATGATACCATTTAGGATACTCAGCTTCACATTTGCTCCAGATCTCATCCAATGATATGTGTGGATGTGTCTCCAATATATGTTTTTCAAAGATCCTATTATTATTGACGAAAGCACAATTAGAGATGTTTTTAACTAGTTAACATCACTTAGGCATGAAAAATATTTTTACCTTTCATATTTACTTAAGATACCACTGTTTGCAAGAACATAAAGGTGTGCACGATCATACTCTTTATCTTGCAAGAAGCGTAAACGGCCGTTGGTAGATGTATGCCCACAATCCACCCTAAACATTATAGGAACATGTCGATCATGATGGTTTTCAATGACTGAAGTGACGTTTCTACCCAAATCTCTTGTTTTAGTATCAATTTCTGGTTGAAAGTAATTCGAACAAAAATATGATATTTCCTCACATAGATATGCATTGCAAATAGAACCCTCCACACGTGCCTTGTTTCCAACCTTACGCTTTAAGTGATTGAGAAACCTACCAAATAAATCAACATGTAGATATCGATTGTGAAAACTTCGTCATATTAGAACTTCATTCTTAAAAGAAAGTATTTTTACTTAAAAATTTCTTTGTTACCTTTCAAAGGGATACATCCACCTATATTGACCTTTGGACCACCAACCTTAGCTTCATAAGCCAAATGAATTGGCAAATGCTCCATTGAGTTGAAGAATGCAGGAGGAAATATCTTTTCAAGTTTGCACAAAATTTCAGCTATATTTTTATCCAAACGATCCATATCATCAACTTGGATAGTGGATGCACATAGGTCACAAAAGTATTGATTGATCTCAGTAATTGCTTTCCAAACATGCGAAGGGAGCAACTCTTTCAAAGCAACCGGTAGTAACCTCTCCATAAAGACATGACAATCATGGCTTTTCATTCCAAAAAGCCTAGATGTTCGAAGATCAACACATCTACTCAAGTCAGATGCAAATCCATCCGGGAACTTTAAGTCACGAACCCATTCACATAAGACCTTCCTTTGAGCCTTGTCAAGTGCAAAAGGGGCTTTTGGCATGATTTCGTTTCCTCGTTCGTCGTAGGTGAGCTCTAACTGTCGACGCTTACATAGACACTTCAAGTCTTTTCTTGCACTAACAGTGTCTGAAGTGTGGCCTTTCACATCCATCACTGTGTGTATAAGTTGATCAAAGAAGTTTTTCTCAATGTGCATGACATCCAGGTTGTGTCGAATAACCAAATCTTTCCAATAAGGAAGTTCCCAAAAAGAACTTTGTTTAAACCAACCTTTTTTAGCTTTCTTCAAGATTTTGAGAGCTTCAGGGCCATCAGTGGCTTTAGGCAAGTCTGTCACACATTGCCACATATCATCTCCGGACATCATAGATGGAGCCATGCCATTTTCCACTTTGTTTTTGCGAAAAGCTGTTTTATTTTTACGAAAAGGGTGATCATGTGGAAGAAACTTCCGGTGGCAATCAAACCATGAGACTTTATTGCCATTATCAAGCCAAAATGCCTTAGTTTCTTCCATACAATATGGACAAGCCTTTTTCCCAGCAGTAGCCCATCCAGACAACATACCATATGCAGGAAAATCACTTACGGTCCACAGAAGCGCGCACGGAGCATGAAATTTTGCTTCGTGAAATATCATAAGTCATAGCACCAATCTCCCACAATTGTTTGAGTTCTTCGATTAATGGTTGCATGTAGACATCTAAATTACCCTTTGGATTCTTAGGATCGGGAACTAGTAAAGAGAGGAACATGAAAGGCTTTTTCATACACATCGATGGAGGCAAATTATATGGAGTAAGAATTACAGGCCAACAAGAATATTGTCCTCCAAACTTACCGAAGGGTGAAAAGCCATCGGTGCACTGAAACCTAATCGAACATTACGTGTCTCGGAGGCAAAATCACGGAAAGTGGTATCAAAATGCTTCCACGCCTCACTATCACTAGGATGTTCCATAATACCGGAACTCGACGATTTTTGGCATGCCAAGTCATTTCCTCGCGAAATATTCTTCGTCGCATAAAGCCTTTGCAATCGGGGTGTGATGGGAAAATATGTTAGGATCTTTTACGGAATAAGCTTGCCTCTAGGGAGTCTTCTTGTAGCGATCACACTCACATATACTACACTTGAGTAAATGTGCGTCGCCTTTCCAAAATAGCATACAACCGTTACGGCATGCATGTATCTTCTCATGTGGGAGTTGTAAGCCTTTGAGAACTTTCTTAGTATCATAGAAAGTTCTACTCATTTGGTTGTTATTTGGAATCACTTCATTCAATAAAGATGCAAATCCATCAACACACCTATGTGGTAGATTATACTCACACTTCAAAGATGTTATTCTTGATGCCATCTCCAAGACATATACTTTGCTCCCTTCGTACAACGGGCTATCGGCAGCTTTAAGGAGCTCAAAAAATTTCTTAGCTTCGTCATTTGGCTCCTCTTCGACATTATTTATTTGCTCATTGTTTGGATTTTCTTCATTATGTCCAAGAGCATCAACAATCATGTCTCGATAAGGATTTGATGGCTCCGATGGGGGGTTCGTCAACGGTTTCCCGTGACATATCCAATCAAAATAGTCATGACAAAATCCTTTTTATAAAGATGTTCTCTAACTATGTCAACATCAAAGAATCGTTTGTTGTTACACCGGAAGCATGGACATCTAATTTTCTCAGCGTCTTTGAATTTATGATTTTGTTGTGCGAATTCAATAAAATCTCGAACTCCATTCACAAACTCAGTCTTGAGACAACGTCCCTCAAGCCTATCATACATCCAACTACGCTCTCTTCGTTTCATGATACTCAATTCTACACATCTCAATTGAAATAATATTACTAACAAACTCTAAAATCAACATCATTTACTACATTAAACTTTATTCGCGTCAAAATGAACATAAAAGTATCACACATTATGTTAAAAATTACAGGTTATCCGAATAAGTCAAATTAAGGTAATTTCACCCGGATATCAATTTTTACATATACCACCATTAGTCTATCATAATTACAAAGATCCAGAAAAAATAAGAATTTATACTTATATACTTACATATATCTATAATATATTAATGTCAAAGATAGAATTGATGATGTAGGGGCACAGAGACATGAATGCATATGGACCCCATTACTTTGAGCTGCCCATAATTACATGCATTCAAATAGTGGACAACAAACAAGATTATATATATTGCTCACTTTCACTGAAGTTCATGCTTCTTTTTCTTTTATGTAATGTTTTAATACTCCGTCATCATTAAAGCAAACAAGATTATATATATATAGTTCACTCTTATTCACTAATATGGAGGTGTAGTACAGTAGATGTTTTTGCACGTTTAAAAAGCAACATGGATGTGGAACACTGGTACTCAAAGTTTCAACATACTTCTATCATAGCCACATTACATTCATCCAAGAAGACCCTGAAAGAGGAAAGAAGAGAATAAAAACCTGATGTGGTGGGCGCAACAAAATCCACGTATGGTGGCTGTGTAGGTGGTACGAGGTGCCGGCGATATTCGGCGTCGCAACGACAGTAAAACCACGTGCAGCGAGAAGACGGTGAATAAGAGAACTGTAGATTTACAGTTGAAATTCAAAATTAAAAAAGAAAAAAAAAGAAACCGACGGAATATCATTCAACTATCTATCCATCACCAACAAGAAGATTAACAGCTTAAACATTCAAAAGAACTCCGTCCTCTACACTTGAACCATTACAAAGCCATCAATTGATAGGAGGTATTCTGATGATGTTTAGCATAATATTCTGCTGATGCGTTTAAGAATAATAATAATTAAGAAAAAAAATTACCAATGTAATTATCATCATCGGAAGTATCGATTAAAGCTACGGATGAAGGAGCAGCAATTAAAGCAGCACAACAACATCACCGTCATCATCAAGTTTCCGGCGCCGGAAAAGGTAATTCCGGCGATTTTTTTCCGGTAGATAATGTTTTTCAATTGAAGTTTGTGATCTAATGTGTGCGAGTGCATTTTATGTATTTTTTTTAATTGGAGAAAAATAATAATCATTAATAATAATCCACCCTAACTGCGATTACAAATCGTCAACCAAAACAAAAAAAAATAATTTTTTCGCTTGAATTCATATCGACTGATCGTAAAAGCCAAAAAAAAAAAAAAAAATTCACGCAATCTAAATTGCGAACGAAGAACAGAAAATTCGATAAAGTAATTCGATAAACAAATTATAATGTCGCGAAATTAAGAATAAACCGGCAAACTTACCTGATGTGATGATAGAGGAGAAGAAACCGGCGACGGCAGTGAAGAAGATGATGATGATACAGTAGTGGGAGGCGTCGTTTTCTCCCAGGCAAATAATGTTAGGGTTATTTTTTAATTACTGATGGAGTGAAAAGGCAACGTGGGAGTTTACAAATATGAAATTACCTAGTAGTCGTTTACCGACCGCTAGACTGTCGGTGATATTAAAAAGCGGTCGGTAATTACCTTCGACTTTAAAGGCGGTCGGTAAAAAATACAAACAGACGGTAAATAGCATATCATTTCCAAACAGTCGGTGTTTCCATTAATAGCAACCGGAATTACAGCGGTAGGTGAAATCGGTCGGTAAAAGACCGGATTCTAGTAGTGAACCCACCATGAAGGGGGTGACTACAAAACCCATCCAGGGAGAAAAGCCATCACATAGATGAGACTTATTGGAAAAACAACAAAGACTAGCTAGTGAACAACAAAGAAAACTAAATTAAGGAGGTCGGTTCTCTTAGATCTGGAGCAAAAAGGACTCGGCGCCGCCAACCCCCTACAACAGGGAGAAGAGCCAACAAACCTCACCGTGGAAAAGGTGGGAGGGTAGCTCGCCGGTGGCTGGGAGGTGCCGCGACAGCAAGCTCCCCTAGAGGAGAAAACACTTGGGCGAAGGAAAAAGTAGAGAAAGGTGAGAGAAAAAGTTTAGAGAGAGAAAGGTGAGGCGGTCCATGGCAGTGAATAATCAGTGGCGACAATATTTTTAATATTGGGTTAAAATACTGAAAGGAAAAGATCATTATAAGTGAAAAGAAGGTAACTACATTAAGATAACTGAATATTGAAGAAAATGATGACTACACTTCAAACAAGGTTAGTATGTGTTAAAAAATGGTCATTATAAATCGAATTCAATGAGGATTTGGTACACACCCTTCACGAGCACATCAATCACCCTTTGCCCAACGTTAATTAGTTAGCAAGTGACTAAACCATTGTAACCCCCCGTAAATTTATTGGATTTTATAAATATATTTTAATGTACAATTATTTATATCTAAATATATATGTAGGTATTTTAACGATTTATTTCTTCAAAGGTTGACTATTTGAAAGTCAAATGATTTATTTTAATGATTTATGCAAGTCAATTATTTTATTAAAGTCATTCTTTGAAAAGTATTTGAAATATATGAAACACTTATTGGATTTAGAAAAGGATTTGTAAATGGGTGTGAGGAGCCCAAACCTTTTGGCTTAACCTATGGTCATTCTCATTTAACTAACCCATCAAAGCCCAACTCTTTATTGGACCCCTAATGGGGGAAACTATAAATACCCTTATTTACACAAATCCCCACACATTAAACACATTATTTTCTTTCTCCTCCTTCTCCCTCACTTTTCGGCCCCTCCTCTTCTTTCCTCTCTCTCTTCCTCTTCGGCCTTCTCCCTCCTCTTTCCGGCCGACCACCGCCGACGACCACCGGCCGCGCGGCAACCGCAATGCGCCGACCCGTGCCCGCCTCTTGGCTGCCCGTCCTTCTCCATCCTCTTTGTTTGGTTGTTATTTCTTCCTCCTCAAGTTTTATTTAATGCAAAGTTTGTATCTTTAGGGTTTGTTTTAATAAGTTTATGTTTAAAAAGTTATGATTTGATGATTTGTTTATGAATCTAAGATTATATAAATTATGTATTGTAGAAATAAAATTTCAGATTTACTTGTTATGTTAAAATAGAGTTTAAAAATATCAAAGCATGGATTTTTAGGGTTTTATATGTTGGAAAATCATAGTATCATGTTATAGTTTATGGTTTTGGGTTTTCTTATGATTATAAGCATGTTTAAATATGTTAAAATAGAGTTTTTGTTTTTCTTATGTTTAAATTCTTATGTTAAAAGCATGTTGATGGAGTTTTTATGATTTAAACATGAGTTTTAAGGGGTTTTTAATCATCTAGTATAGTAATACTATACTAGGAGGTTGTACTAAGTAAGTTTTAATGATGGGAAAAGTTTTTAAACACTTTTAAGAAGGGTTTAAAGTATTTTATTATTGCTGTAAATTCATGGTGTATTGATTATGAATTTATATTGGCATCTCAGTTTGTCTACACAAGGTACGTACATACCTATGTGTTGGTTGATCTAGTATCATGATTTAAGAAGGAGAATTATACAGTATCATGTATAGGAACTATGTTCAGTTCATATATGATATCTATTATGTTGGATTTTGCATGTTTGATCTATTGTGTGAACATGTTGAATATGAGATTTATATTATGAGATTGATATTATGTTTGTATGGAAGATTGATGCAATCATTTTGGTCGGGAACTTTATTTTTATTAATTCACATGGGGGAATTAATATATATATATATATATTAGTTGGATCATGATTGATCATGTTGTTCCCTTTTATTATTTAACTGCTTTATAAGGACCGAGGGCCTTATTTGGTAAGTTGATATTTTCAACCTATGAAAGGTAATTTGATTGTTGGCTAGGTTCAACAAATAAGAAGGATTGAATTAAAGTGGAATTATTTTGGGTTGTTAAGTTGTTTGATCACTTATCTAATCCTAAGATAAAAATGAAAGTTTATGTTTGTTTGATGCTCTTAATGTTCGTTCAACTTGTGAGTCATAACAAGTGAATACATTATTTAATCATGTAAAGTGAAACTGGATAGCAATAGCTTTAGACTAGTGCACGTCTGAAGTGTTGGACAATTAGGAGTTGGGGTACATGGTGAGCGTGCCATGGCTTTTTCAGGGGCCGGATTGATCACCGTGTCCTGTTTTATTTAGAAAGGTTCCTCGATATCGTAGGTCATGGGAATACAGAGTCGCGCCTGTATTTCGTCTTCCAAAGGGAAGGCTAGTTTTAGTTAGACAACTCGGTCCATTGACTATTCCTTTTAAAGTAATAATGAATGTTGTTAAATTTTAGTTGAGTAAAAGTTATCTGCAAGTTATTATGCTATTATTTATTTCTGCCTATTTTTTATTAGTATCATGTTAGGATTCTTTACTTGTTTAGTATGTAGTACTAAGCTTTGCTGAATATGTGCTTTACCTTATTGATCCTGTGATAACCCATTTCGGTGAGCAGTCTCTAGGGATCAATAGTGCATTGTCTATTTACAGGTTTGAAGATGATGCATCATTGGGAACGGGATTTTGGAGAGCTTGTGTAGTTTGTTTACAAAACTGTTGAGTTATATTTTCATAGTTGTTTTGGTTTGGTTTTAAGTTGACTTGGTTTTATTGGTTGGTTTTAGAGTTGACTTTACTGTTGACTAAGTTTTAGTTATAAAGTTATTTTATGTTTTCCGCTGCAAAATTCTGAATAAGCCGATACGTTTTCACACGGGCGATAATACTTTGATGATTCTCTATGTTTTATTTAAAAAGGTATTTTAGAAAAGAGAGAATTATTGGGGTGTTACAAAGTGGTATCAGAGCCAGTTTTTATTGGCCTTTCGTGCCAACTTGAAGTTTTAGGCGCCTAACTAGCTAGTTACTTAAAATGAATTTCTTAGAATTGAGCTCCTACTTATTCGTGGTATTCAAATTAACTTCGAAATTTTTTTTTGAGGTCCGAAATTTTTTTATATTTTATTATAGTGTCGGAATTTTTTTTATTATTATTAATTTCTTTATTATGTTCAAATTTTCGAACCATGTAATTTTTATGATGTTGTTCTCTGGTTTATTTTATGAGAGATGGGTAGTATAGGAAGGGCATATAGGATAGAAATATTATATGTCTGCATTAAATAGTTAGTTCAACATGATTATATTTTTTTTTTCTTCCCTGCTAATTGTTTATGTTATTCCTATGCTTTATGTTGTTGGTTATTCTTGCTTATTGTTAGTGTTGGGATTATACGTTAAGTGAGAGTACCAATTGCTTATAGAAGTTTTATTTATTGTTATAGATTCCTAGCCATGTCTGAAAGAGAAGATACTAGAATAGGGAGCTATTACAACCCTATTGTGCTTAGTGATGATGAGAGTGATGGAGGTTATGAGTCTGATGATGATAGCTACACCGAACTAGAGTTCATTATGCGTAATGTATTAAGAGCAGGCATGCTTGATAGTGATGATGAGGTTCTCCATGAGTTTGACCGTGCTAGAGGACAGACCAGGAGTGATATTTACCATGTTGTTTTCATATATGAGACTGATTCTGAGCCAGAGGAGGACGAGCCTCAACCTAAACGGAGATCTACGAGATTTAGAAGATATGTTTATTATAATACTGAGGGCATTGATGATTTGGAAGATGAGTTTTTTACTCCAGAGAACTACAGGGAATCAAAGGATAGGACTGATGATGTTTCACCTTAGGTTATTTACCTATTCAGTTATGCTTTAAAGACTAATGTTGGATAATTCGTTCAGCAGTGGTTTAAATTTATTTCATAATACCTTTAATTTATTTTTAGGAAAAAGTACAGTATTATGGTTGAGAAAATTGTTATTAGCATCTTTTGAGGAATAAAGGTTAAATATTTAGTTATCCAAGTGACCAAAGATTTATTTTGGGCACACGAATGGGAATACTTTATTTATTTGTTATGATTGAAATTTTTATTCATTGTTCCTAAGCTGTGTGTTCTTAATGTGAATATTCTTCATGGATGATTGATGATAGTTATTCTGTAATATTGTTGTAACTTCATGAGAAATTGTTTGTTAATGCGATCTTTATGGTCAAATCAAAGGTTGCCTTCGTAGAGAATGGCATATAAGTTATGTTTCGAACCTAAAGTAGAGTACGTTAATTTCAGGTCGCGCACTAGAATGGCAAACAACAATAACGACTTAGCTGCTGCTATTCGCCTTTTGGCGGAGAAATTTACTCAGGAGAGATCTGAGCGTCCCGACTCTGCTGGGGGCATGTTTGAGAGACTAACCATGGTTAAACCACCATATTTTAAGGGGCAAGCTGATCCTACATGTTTAGAGAATTAGATTAGAGAGTTTGAGAAAATCTTTGGGGTTGTGAACTGTCCCGAGAATATGAGAGTAGGTCAGTCTTTGTACCTAAAGGATAGGATGATTTGTGGTGGAGAGAAAATGGGGCTGGGCCGAGTGCCGCCGAGGGATTCAATTGGGATTCTTTTTGTTCTTGCCTTGAGAGGGAAGTTTTACCCCGCTTTTTATGAGGGAAGAAGAAGCCCAAGAGTTTATCAACCTTAGGATAGGGAGTATGACCATCTCCGAGTACTATAGCAAATTCATAGCACTGTCGAGGTTTGCACCTAAAGTAGTAGCCACTGAGGAATTAAAGGCTCAAAGGTTTGAGCAAGGTTTGAATGAGGAAATCCAGCTGGGGTTAGGTGGTGAAACTTTTTCATCCTTAGATATTGTGTATGGGAGAGCCGCCCACATTTATGGTCTTCGATCGGCGTGACAAGAAGAGTGTTGTAGTGGGTGAGAAAAGAAAGGATTTCAATGCCTGGGAAATCAAGGGAATTTCAAGAAGAACGAGAATGGGAATGGGAATTTCCAAGGGAGGAATAACCAGGGCTACAACAATAAGGGTCAATCCGAGAGAGTGTACCCTTTGGAAGAAGTGCAAGTAATAACCATCCTGGTAGAGACGCAAGGGAGAACCAGTGACTGTAACTATTGCGGAAGAAGGGCCATAGGGAGTATGAGTGCTTGTTAAGCAAAAGAAAGAGCAAAATGGCAATGGGGGTAGTAACCAAGTGAGGTCTGGATTTAAGCAGTTAGGAAATCAGGGTTCGAAGCCTGTAGGGGCACACAACAACAAAGGAAGCTACGGATGAAGGAGCAGCAATTAAAGCAGCACAACAACATCACCGTCATCATCAAGTTTCCAGCGCCGAAAAAGGTAATTCCGGCGATTTTTTTCCGGTAGATAATGTTTTTCAATTGGAGTTTGTGATCTAATGTGTGCGAGTGCATTTTATGTATTTTTTTTAATTGGAGAAAAATAATAATCATTAATAATAATCCACCCTAACTGCGATTACAAAATCGTCAACCAAAACAAAAAAAAAATAATTTTTTCGCTTGAATTCATATCGACTGATCGTAAAAGCCAAAAAAATTTCTTCAACCAAAAAAAAAAAAAAAAAAATTCACGCAATCTAAATTGCGAACGAAGAACAGAAAATTCGATAAAGTAATTCGATAAACAAATTATAATGTCGTGAAATTAAGAATAAACCGGCGAACTTACCTGATGTGATGATAGAGGAGAAGAAACCGGCGACGGCAGTGAAGAAGATGATGATGATACAGTAGTGGGAGGCGTCGGTTTCTCCCAGGCAAATAATGTTAGGGTTATTTTTTAATTACTGATGGAGTGAAAAGGCATCGTGGGAGTTTGCAAATATGAAATTACCTAGTAGCCGTTTACCGACCGCTAGACTGTCGATGATATTAAAAAGCGGTCGGTAATTACCTTCGACTTTAAAAGCGGTCGGTAAAAAATACAAACAGACGGTAAATAGCATCTCATTTCCAAACGGTCGGTGTTTCCATTAATAGCAACCGGAATTACAGCGGTAGGTGAAATCGGTCGGTAAAAGACCGGATTCTAGTAGTGAACCCACCATGAAGGGGGTGACTACAAAACCCATCCAGGGAGAAAAGCCATCACATAGATGAGACTTATTGGAAAAACAACAAAGACTAGCTAGTGAACAACAAAGAAAACTAAATTAAGGAGGTCGGTTCTCATAGATCTGGAGCAAAAAGAACTCGGCGCCGCCAACCCCCTGCAACAGGGAGAAGAGCCAACAAACCTCACCGTGGAAAAGGTGGGAGGGTAGCTCGCCGGTGGCTGGGAGGTGCCGCGACAGCAAGCTCCCCTAGAGGAGAAAACACTTGGGCGAAGGAAAAAGTAGAGAAAGGTGAGAGAAAAAGTTTAGAGAGAGAAAGGTGAGGCGGTCCATGGCAGTGAATAATCAGTGGCGACAATATTTTTAATATTGGGTTAAAATACTGAAAGGAAAAGATCATTATAAGTGAAAAGAAGGTAACTACATTAAGATAACTGAATATTGAAGAAAATGATGACTACACTTCAAACAAGGTTAGTATGTGTTAAAAAATGGTCATTATAAATCGAATTCAATGAGGATTTGGTCCACACCCTTCACGAGCACATCGATCACCCTTTGCCCAACGTTAATTAGTTAGCAAGTGACTAAACCATTGTAACCCCCGTAAATTTATTGGATTTTATAAATATATTTTAATGTACCATTATTTATATCTAAATATATATGTAGGTATTTTAACGATTTATTTCTTCAAAGGTTGACTATTTGAAAGTCAAATGATTTATTTTAATGATTTATGCAAGTCAAATATTTTATTAAAGTCATTCTTTGAAAAGTATTTGAAATATATGAAACACTTATTGGATTTAGAAAAGGATTTGTAAATGGGTGTGAGGAACCCAAACCTTTTGGCTTAACCTATGGTCATTTTCATTTAACTAACCCATCAAAGCCCAACTCTTTATTGGACCCCTAATGGGGGAAACTATAAATACCCTTATTTACACAAATCCCCACACATTAAACACATTATTTTCTTTCTCCTCCTTCTCCCTCACTTTTCGGCCCTCCTCTTCTTTCCTTTCTCTCTCTCTTCCTCTTCGGCCTTCTCCCTCCCTCTTTTCCGGCCGACCACCGCTCAGACGACCACCGGCCCGCGCGGTACCTTGATCGCCGACCCGTGCCGCCGCCTCTTGGCTGCCCGTCCTTCTCCATCCTCTTTGTTTGGTTGTTATTTCTTCCTCCTCAAGTTTTATTTAATGCAAAGTTTGTATCTTTAGGGTTTGTTTTAATAAGTTTATGTTTAAAAAGTTATGATTTGATGATTTGTTTATGAATCTAAGATTATATAAATTATGTATTGTAGAAATAAAATTTCAGATTTACTTGTTATGTTAAAATAGAGTTTAAAAATATCAAAGCATGGATTTTTAGGGTTTTATATGTTGGAAAATCATAGTATCATGTTATAGTTTATGGTTTTGGGTTTTCTTATGATTATAAGCATGTTTAAATATGTTAAAAAACAGTTTTAGTGTATATTATGTTGCTGGAAATTTAGAAAGAGCATTGTTGATGGAGTTTTTATGATTTAAACATGAGTTTTAAGGGGTTTTTAATCATCTAGTATAGTAATACTATACTAGGAGGTTGTACTAAGTAAGTTTTGATGATGGGAAAAGTTTTTAAACACTTTTAAGAAGGGTTTAAAGTATTTTATTATTGCTGTAAATTCATGGTGTATTGATTATGAATTTATATTGGCATCTCAGTTTGTCTACACAAGGTACGTACATACCTGTGTTGGTTGATCTAGTATCATGATTTAAGAAGGAGAATTATGCAGTATCATGTATAGGAACTATGTTCAGTTCATATATGATATCTATTATGTTGGATTTTGCATGTTTGATCTATTGTGTGAACATGTTGAATATGAGATTTATATTATGAGATTGATATTATGTTTGTATGGAAGATTGATGCAATCATTTTGGTCGGGAACTTTATTTTTATTAATTCACATGGGGGAATTAATATATATATATATATTAGTTGGATCATGATTGATCATGTTGTTCCCTTTTATTATTTTACTGCTTTATAAGGACCGAGGGCCTTATTTGGTAAGTTGATATTTTCTGCCTATGAAAGGTAATTTGATTGTTGGCTAGGTTCAACAAATAAGAAGGATTGAATTAAAGTGGAATTATTTTGGGTTGTTAAGTTGTTTGATCACTTATCTAATCCTAAGATAAAAATGAAAGTTTATGTTTGTTTGATGCTATTAATGTTTGTTCAACTTGTGAGTCATAACAAGTGAATACATTATTTAATCATGTAAAGTGAAACTGGATAGCAATAGCTTTAGACTAGTGCACGTCTGAAGTGTTGGACAATTAGGAGTTGGGGTACATGGTGAGCGTGCCATGGCTTTTTCAGGGGCCGGATTGATCACCGTGTCCTGTTTTATTTAGAAAGGTTCCTCGATATCGTAGGTCATGGGAATACAGAGTCGCGCCTGTATTTCGTCTTCCAAAGGGAAGGCTGGTTTTAGTTAGACAACTCGGTCCATTGACTATTCCTTTTAAAGTAATAATGAATGTTGTTAAATTTTAGTTGAGTAAAAGTTATCTGCAAGTTATTATGCTATTATTTATTTCTGCCTATTTTTTATTAATATCATGTTAGGATTCTTTACTTGTTTAGTATGTAGTACTAAGCTTTGCTGAATATGTGCTTTGCCTTATTGATCCTGTGATAACCAATTTCGGTGAGCAGTCTCTAGGGATCAATAGTGCATTGTCTATTTACAGGTTTGAAGATGATGCATCATTGGGATCGGGATTTTGGAGAGCTTGTGTAGTTTGTTTACAAAACTGTTGAGTTATATTTTCATAGTTGTTTTGGTTTGGTTTTAAGTTGACTTGGTTTTATTGGTTGGTTTTAGAGTTGACTTTACTGTTGACTAAAATTTAGTTATAAAGTTATTTTATGTTTTCCGCTGCAAAATTCTGAATAAGCCGATACGTTTTCACACGGGCGATAATACTTTGATGATTCTCTATATTTTATTTAAAAAGGTATTTTAGAAAATAGAGAATTGTCGGGGTGTTACAAAGTGGTATCAGAGCCAGTTTTTATTGGCCTTTCGTGCCAACTTGAAGTTTTAGGCGCCTAACTAGCTAGTTACTTAAAATGATTTCTTAGAATTGAGCTCCTACTTATTCGTGGTATTCAAATTAACTTCGAAAAGTCTTTTTCAAGAATCTAATATTGTTTTCGATTCGAATTTTTTTTTTGAGGTCCGAAATTTATTTTATTTTATTATAGTGTCCGAATTTTTTTTATTATTATTAATTTCTTTATTATGTTCAAATTTTCGAACCATGTAATTTTTATGATGTTGTTCTCTGCTTTATTTTATGAGAGATGGGTAGTATAGGAAGGGCATATAGGATAGAAATATTATATGTCTGCATTAAATAGTTAGTTCAACATGATTATATTATTTTTTTTTCTTCCCTGCTAATTGTTTATGTTATTCCTATGCTTTATGTTGTTGGTTATTCTTGCTTATTGTTATTGTTGGGATTATACGTTAAGTGAGAGTACCAATTACTTATAGAAGTTATATTTATTGTTATAGATTCCTAGCCATGTCTGAAAGAGAAGATACTAGAATAGGGAGCTATCACAACCCTATTGTGCTTAGTGATGATGAGAGTGATGGAGGTTAATTATGAGTCTGATGATGATAACTACACCGAACTAGAGTTCATTATGCGTAATGTATTAAGAGCAGGCATGCCTGATAGTGATGATGAGGTTCTCCATGAGTTTGACCGTGCTAGAGGACAGACCAGGAGTGATATTTACCATGTTGTTTTCATATATGAGACTGATTCTAAGCCAGAGGAGGACGAGTCTCAACCTAAACGGAGATCTACGAGATTTAGAAGATATGTTTATTATAATACTGAGGGCATTGATGATTTGGAAGATGAGTTTTTTACTCCAGAGAACTACAGGGAATCAAAGGATAGGACTGATGATGTTTCACCTTAGGTTATTTACCTATTCAGTTATGCTTTAAAGACTAATGTTGGATAATTCGTTCAGCAGTGGTTTAAATTTATTTCATAGTACCTTTAATTTATTTTTAGGAAAAAGTACAGTATTATGGTTGAGAAAATTGTTATTAGCATCTTTTGAGGAATAAAGGTTAAATATTTAGTTATCCAAGTGACCAAAGATTTATTTTGGGCACACGAATGGGAATACTTTATTTATTTGTTATGATTGAAATTTTCATTCATTGTTCCTAAGCTGTGTGTTCTTAATGTGAATATTCTTCATGGATGATTGATGATAGTTATTTTGTAATATTGTTGTAACTTCATGAGAAATTGTTTGTTGATGCGATCTTTATGGTCAAATCAAAGGTTGCCTTCGTAGAGAATGGCATATAAGTTATGTTTCGAACCTAAAGTAGTATACGTTAATTTCAGGTCGCGCACTAGAATGGCAAACAACAATAACGACTTAGCTGCTGCTATTCGCCTTTTGGCAGAGAAATTTACTCAGGAGAGATCTGAGTGTCCCGACTCTGCTGGGGGCATGTTTGAGAGACTAGCGAAGGTTAAACCACCATATTTTAAGGGGCAAGCTGATCCTACATGTTTAGAGAATTAGATTAGAGAGTTTGAGAAAATCTTTGGGGTTGTGAACTGTCCTGAGAATATGAGAGTAGGTCAGGCTGTGCTGTACCTAAAGGATAGGATGATTTGTGGTGGAGAGAAAATGGGGCTAGACTGAGTGCTGCTGAGGGATTCAATTGGGATTCTTTTGTTACTGCCTTGAGAGGGAAGTTTTACCCTGCTTTTATGAGGAAACAGAAAGCCCAAGAGTTTATCAACCTTAGGATAGGGAGTATGACCATCTCTGAGTACTATAGCAAATTCATAGCACTGTCGAGGTTTGCACCTAAAGTAGTAGCCACTGAGGAATTAAAGGCTCAAAGGTTTGAGCAAGGTTTGAATGAGGAAATCCAGCTGGGGTTAGGTGGTGAAACTTTTTCATCCTTAGATATTGTGTATGGGAGAGCCGCCCACATTTATGGTCTTCAGTCGAGGCGTGACAAGAAGAGTGTTGTAGTGGGTGAGAAAAGAAAGGATTTCAATGCCTGGGAAATCAAGGGAATTTCAAGAAGAACAGGAATGGGAATGGGAATTTCCAAGGGAGAAATAACCAGGGCTACAACAATAAGGGTCAATCTGAGAGAGTGTACCACTGTAAGAAGTGCAGTAGTAACCATCCTGGTAGAGACTGCAAGGGAGAACCAGTGACCTGTAACTATTGCCAGAAGAAGGGCCATAGGGAGTATGAGTGCTTGTTAAGCAAAAGAAAGAGCAAAATGGCAATGGGGGTAGTAACCAAGTGAGGTCTGGATTTAACCAGTTAGGAAATCAGGGTTCGAAGCCTGTAGGGGCACACAACAACAAAGGAAGCTACAATAAGCCTGCTAGTGAGAGCAACAACCAGAACAAGGCTCCGGGTAAACTGTTCGTGATGAGTCGCAATGAAGCTGAACGATATGCTGATGTAGTTTCCGGTACTTTTTCTATTAACTTCGTGCTATTTAAAGCGTTATTTGATTCGGGGGCGACTTATTCTTTTGTTTCGTCATCTGTTACTAAAAGTCTGGGGTTAGTAGATTTTGAGGTGATTGAATTGCCTGTTAGTATACCTAATGGTGAGACCATAAAGTGTACCAAGTTGTTTAAAAATTTGCCTCTGAAGATAGAAGGTTGTGTTTTTCCTTCTGATTTAATAGAGTTTAATCTGGGAGACCTAGATGTAATTATGGGGATGGATTGGCTATTTTTATACAAGGCCAAGATAGACTGTGAAGTTCAAAAAGTAGTTTTAAGAAACCCTTTGGGGAAGTTGACCTCGTATAGACGTTTTGGGAAGTCCAAGAACTTTGGGGTTATTTCTGCGATGCAAGTGAATAAGTTGATGAAGAAGGGGTGTGAGCTATTTTTCTATAGTGTGCAAGATGTGAGTAAAGAAGCTGGAGTGAAGATCGAGGATGTTCCAATCGTGAATGAGTTCGTGGATGTGTTTCCGAGTGAGATTTCCGGTATGTCGCCTACTACAGCTGTTGAGTTCACCATAGACTTAGTTCCAGGAACTGCACCTATATCTAAAGCACCCTATAGAATGGCACCTCCGGAGATGAATGAATTGAAGACGCAGTTGCAAGAGCTGTTCGATAAAGGTTATATTAGGCCTAGTGCTTCACCTTGGGGAGCTCCTGTGTTGTTAGTTAAGAAGAAAGATGGAAGTATGAGTTTATGTATCGATTAGAGGGAATTGAATAATGTAACCATCAAGAACAAATATCCTTTGCCTAGGATAGATGACCTATTCGATCAACTGAATGGAGCGAGCGTGTTCTCGAAGATTGATTTGCGTTCGGAGTATCACCAGTTGAGGGTAGCTGATAAGGATATACCTAAGACTGCGTTTAGGACTCGTTATGGTCATTATGAGTTCACTGTAATGCTTTTTGGTTTAACCAATGCACCTGCCATTTTTATGGACTTGATGATTAGGATTTTCCATGAATTTTTAGATAAGTTCGTGGTGGTATTCATTGATGATATCCTGATTTATTCGAAGAATGGAAAATAGCATGATGAGCACTTGAGGATTATATTGGAGACGCTAAGGAAGAATCGATTGTATGCCAAGTTCTCTAAGTGTGAGTTTCGTTTGGAGAAGGTAGCATTTTTGGGTCACTACGTGTCTAAGGAAGGAGTCTCTGTAGTAACTACTAAGATTCAAGCTTTGAGTGAATGGCCAACTCCAAAGAATGTGTCTATCATTTGAAGTTTTCTAGGTCTAGCTGGCTATTATAGGAGATTTGTGAGAGATTTCTCGAAGATAGCGAGGCCAATGACCAATTTGATGAAAAAGGAGTCAAAATTCGAGTGGAGAGAGAAGTGTGAGGAAGCTTTTCAGATTTTAAAAGAACGTTTGACCTCCGCACCTGTTTTGACCCTGCCTGATGGGAACGAGGGATTTGAGGTGTATAGTGATGCTTCAAGGAATGGTTTGGGATGTGTGCTGCAGCAGAATGGGAAGGTGATCGCGTATGCGTCGCGTCAGTTGAAACCTTATGAGGTTAATTACCCTACCCATGATCTAGAGTTAGCTGTTATTGTGTTCGCCTTGAAGATTTGGAGACATTACCTTTAATGGGCAACTTGTAAGATCTTTACTGACCATAAAAGTTTGAAGTACATATTTACTCAGAAAGACCTCAATATGAGGCAGAGAAGATGGTTAGAGTTGATAAAGGATTATGATCTATACATCCAATATCATGAGGGGAAAGCGAATGTCGTTGCTTATGCGTTGAGTAGGAAGTCGATTCATAGTATGAATGCCTTGGTAGTTCCTGAAGAGCTGTGTCGAGATATGCAAAGACTTAGCCTGAAATCTTAAATCCTGGGAAATCAAGGCAAGATTGAGTGCTTTATCATTTGGGTTGTCAATTTTCGACGAGATAAAAGAGGGTCAAGTTGGGGATGAGCACTTAGAGAAGATTAAGGAAAAGATGAGGCTAGGTAAGGAAGTTGATTTTAAGATCCATGATGATGGTAGTCTGAGATTCAAGGGAAGGTGGTGTGTACCACAAAAATGTGATGAGCTTAAGAGACGTCTTATGGATGAGGGGCATAATACACCGTATTCTGTGCACCTTAGGGGTGACAAGCTGTATAAGAACCTTAAGCAGATCTATTGGTGGCCAAACATGAAGCGTGAGGTTGCCGAGTTCGTATCCAAATGTCTAACCTGTCAGAAAGTCAAGATAGATCATAAAAGACCCATGCGGAAGGTTCAATCCTTAGAGGTTCCAGGATGGAAGTGGGATTCCATATCGATGGATGTTGTGGCCCTTTGCCTAAGACGAGGAATGGCAATGATACTATTTGGGTTATTGTGGACCGTCTGACGAAGTCGGCTATGTTCATTCCAATCAAAGAGACATGGAAAAAGAAGCAACTTGCGAAGACATATATTAAGCATGTAGTAAGATTGCATAGGGTTCCAACCGATATTATTTCGTGATCGTGATTCGAGATTCCTCTCGAAGTTTTGGCAAAAGGTCTAGTTAAATCTTGGGACAACATTGAAAATGAGTATTGCCTTTCACCCCCGCAACCGATGGTCAGACTGAGAGGACTAACCAAACGATGGAAAATATGTTGAGAGCCTATACTATTGACTTTCAGGGTAGTTGGGAAGACCAATTAGATTTGATTGAGTTTTGATACAACAATAGTTATAATGCGAGCATTAAGATGTCACCTTTTGAGGCGTTATATGGAAGAAAGTGTAGAAGTCCCATTTGCTGGAATGATTTTAGTGAGAACATAGTATTGGAGAAAGAATTCATTGAAGAGACTATCAAGAGTGTGATGTTGATTTAGGCTAGAATTCAAGCTGCTCAAGATAGGCAAAAGAGTTATGCCGATTTGAAGCAAAGAGAAGATGAGTTTGAAGTAGGTGATAAAGTGTTTCTGAAAGTATCACCAACTAAGGATGTGATGAGATTTGGGAAAAAGGGCAAATTAAGTGCCAAATATGTAGGTCCATATGAGATCCTGCAAAGAATTGGGAAGGTAGCTTATAGGTTGGCGTTGCCAATGGAGTTCGAAAAGATGCGTGATGTGTTTCATATTTCCCAACTCAAGCGTTATATACCTGATGAGCGTCATGTCTTGGAGCCTGAGAGGATCCAGATTGATAGTAGCCTCACATATGAGGAAAGGCCTGTGAAAATTCTTGACAAGAAGGTGCGTAATACACGCAATAAGGATGTCAATATCATGAAAGTGCTTTGGTCGAACCATGAGTCCGAAGAGGCAACGTGGGAAGCTGAAGCTGAAATGAAGAAGAAGTATCCGGAATTATTCCTTGAGGTGAGTTACGAGGGCGTATCTCGTTTTCTTTAAGAGGGGTAGAATGTGATAGAATTTCGCGCTTTTTACCTATTTTTATGGTATTTTTATGCTTATTTTGGCGATTTGCACATGTTGGTGCAAAATAAATAGATTATCCGCATAAGAAAAGGTGTTCATGAGCAACACAAGTGATTTTAAGTTGGCAAAAGAGTGCACATGAGTGGCACACAAGTTTTTTTTCTCCTTGGAGAGTTGAGTTTAAAAAAAACTTTTGAAAATGTGTGAATTTTTTTTTGGGTCAAGTTTCGGGACGAAACTTCTTTTAAGAGGGGTAAACAGTAATCCCCCGTAAATTTATTGGATTTTATAAATATATTTTAATATATAGTTATTTATATTTAAATATATTTAGGCATTTTAACGATTTATTTCTTCAAAGGTTGACTATTTGAAAGTCAAAGGATTTATTTTAATGATTTATGCAAGTCAAATATTTTATTAAATTCGTGCTTTGAAAAGTATTTGAAATATTTGAAACACTTATTGGATTTAGAAAAGGATTTGTAAATGGGTGTGAGGGGCCCAAACCTTTTGGCTTAACCTATGGTCATTCTCATTTAACTAACCCATCAAAGCCCAATTCTTTATTGGACCCCTAATGGGGGAAACTATAAATACCCTTATTTACACAAATCCCCACACATTAAACACATTATTTTTTCTCTCTCCTCCTTCTCCCTCACTTTTCGGCCCTCATATTCTTTCCTTTCTCTCTCTTCCTCTTCGGCCTTCTCCCTCCTCTTTCCGGCCGACCACCGGTGCCGACCACCACGCGCAGCTGCCCGCCTTGCCCACAAACCGTGCCGCCTCTTGGCTCGCCCGTCCTTCTCCCTCCTCTTTGTTTGGTTGTTATTTCTTCCTCCTCAAGTTTTATTTAATGCAAAGTTTATATCTTTAGGGTTTGTTTTAATAAGTTTATGTTTAAAAAGTTATGATTTGATGATTTGTTTATGAATCTATGATTATATAAATTATGTATTGAAGAAATAAAATTTCAGATTTACTTGTTATGTTAAAATAGGGTTTAAAAATATCAAAGCATGGATTTTTAGGGTTTTATATGTTGGAAAATCATAGTATCATGTTATAGTTTATGGTTTTGGTTTTTCTTATGATTATAAGCATGTTTAAATATGTTTAAAAATAGTTTTAGTGTATATTATGTTGCTGGAAATTTAGAAAGAGTATTGTTGATGGAGTTTTTATGATTTAAACATGAGTTTTAAGGGATTTTTAATCATCTAGTATAGTAGTACTATACTATGAGATTGTACTAAGTAAGTTTTAATGATGGGAAAAGTTTTTAAACACTTTTAAGAAGGGTTTAAAGTATTTTATTATTGCTGTAAATTCATGGAGTATTGATTATGAATTTATGTTGGTTATTTTAGGCGGAGAATTCTCTATAGGCTTTTTTTAAGTCTGTTATAGTGGCATCTCAGTTTGTCTATACAAGGTACGTACATACCTATGTGTTGGTTGATGTAGTATCATGATTTAAGAAGGAGAATTATGTAGTATCATGCAGTGGCAGATCGAGGATTTTGAGAATGGTTGGTCACACCACTATCCACCGAAAAATATTACAACCAATAACTAATAATTTGAAAAACCTTCATAAAAAGTTATATTTCAAAAGCAATAAAAATCGATATTACAGTCAAATAGTACTTACAAATTACCACAATTGTTCTTGGTGAGTTTTCATATTTGAAATCAATTTATAATGTTGTTAAGCGATCCCAAATAACCTTGTTAAGCTACCAACTTTTTTTTACTAAGTTGTTAAGCTACCAACTTAATAGCCTAGAATGTATAAATTAGTATATAATTTACTCATCTCATATTAGTTGTCCCCAACCCAAAACTAATATTTAAACATACTAAATGAACGTAATTAGTATGCACATAAATGATGAAGGTACGTTGTAATAATGCTTTATCTAGTCACATTTTTGCATGACAAACCATTTTTGGCAACTAGAATCATGAAGGTAGGTTGTAATTATCACTTTAGATTCTATCAACCCTACCTATCCAAGTGTATCACTTATTTATTCAACACTACACCAATTTCATTAATTGATGATTTAAAACTTATAACTTACCTGTATAAGGGGAAGGTAAAAACGGGAGAAAAGAAAAAAAAGAAATAGAAAGGAAAATCAAAATCTGCCAATGAAAAACGAAAAGAAAGGCAGCTAAAAAAGTAAACCAAAACAAAAAGGAGTAAAAAGAGGAGAAAGAAAAAGGATAAAGAAATAAAAAAGAAATGTTCCCTCGCTTCGCGCAAAGACTAAGCCAACTTTCTACTCCTTCGCAACCCACCGTCAATTGTCATCAATAAACAACACATCATCGGATCTGATGAAGAATTGAAATTCAGTAGCGGACTAGCGGGTGCGGGTCGAAGAAGCGATGTAGATGATAAAGAAGGCGGAGGAGGAGGAGGAGAATAAGGTGGACAAGAAGAAGATTTAGATTTGATATTTGTCTAATTGAACAAATTTCCGTATTAAAATTCAATTACGGAAGGTGAATTTCATTTCTTTCCACCATATTCCAAATGAAATTTAATTTAATTTTCAACAACTCCTCCAGATCAAAAACCCTCAATTGATTTTATATGATATTTTCCTAATTGAAGAAAACATGGTGAATCAAGATGAAGAGAAATTGCATATGGCGGTGACCGGTGAGGGAGAGGAAATCCTAGAGAGAGAGGAAGTTAAAATGGGGTTTGTGAAACTATGGAAGGCTGGAAGAAAGAGGTAGTAATTTTTTTCCCCAAATATTAGTTGGTCACGTGACCAACTGTGACAATAGGTGGCTCCGCCACTGGTATCATGTATAGGAACTATGTTCAGTTCATATATGATATCTATTATGTTGGATTTTGCATGTTTGATCTATTGTGTGAACATGTTGAATATGAGATTTATATTATGAGATTGATATTATGTTTGTATGGAAGATTGATGCAATCATTTTGGTCGGGAACTTTATTTTTATTAATTCACATGGGGGAATTAATATATATATATATATTAGTTGGATCATGATTGATCATGTTGTTCCCTTTTATTATTTAACTGCTTTATAAGGACCGAGGGCCTTATTTGGTAAGTTGATATTTTCTACCTATGAAATGTAATTTGATTGTTGGCTAGGTTCAACAAATAAGAAGGATTGAATTAAAGTGGAATTATTTTGGGTTGTTAAGTTGTTTGATCACTTATCTAATCCTAAGATAGAAATGGAAGTTTATGTTTGGTTGATGCTCTTAATGTTTGTTCAACTTGTGAGTCATAACAAGTGAATAAATTATTTAATCATGTAAAGTGAAACTGGATAGCAATAGCTTTAGACTAGTGCACGTCTGAATTGTTGGACAATTAGGAGTTGGGGTACATGGTGAGCGTGCCATGGCTTTTTCTGGGGCCGGATTGATCACCGTGTCCAGTTTTATTTAGAAAGGTTCCTCGATATCGTAGGTCATGGGAATACAGAGTCGCGCCCGTATTTCGTCTTCCAAAGGGAAGGCTGGTTTTAGTTAGACAACTTGGTCCATTGACTAGTCCTTTTAAAGTAATAATGAATGTTGTTAAAGTTTAGTTCAGTAAAAGTTATCTGCAAGTTATTATGCTATTATTTATTTCTGCCTATTATTTATTAGTATCATATTAGGATTCTTTACTTGTTTAGTATGTAGTACTCAGCTTTGCTGATTACGTGCTTTTGTTGTGTATGTTGATCATGGCTTTGCCTTATTGATCATGTGATGACCCATTTCGGTGAGCAGTCTCTAGGGATCAATAGTGCATTGTCTATTTACAGGTTTGAAGATGATGCATCATTGGGATCGGGATTTTGGAGAGCTTGTGTAGTTTATTTACAATACCGTTGAGTTATATTTTCATAGTTTATTTGGTTTGGTTTTTAGTTGACTTGGTTTTGTTGGTTGGTTTTAGAGTTGAATTTACTGTTGACTAAGTTTTAGTTATAAAGTTATTTTATGTTTTCCGCTATAAAATTCTGAATAAGTCGATACGTTTTCACACGGACGATAATACTTTGATAATTCTCAATGTTTTATTTAAAAATGTATTTTAGAAAAGAGAGAATTATCGGAGTGTTACAACCATTTTTCCAATATTCAAGAATAATCTATCAACCAAATAAAGATCAAGTTCTTTCATCTATTTTGGCACTTCCACACCTCATCGAAAGAAAATTTTAGTCATAGTTACCCAACAATTTATAAAATATTCAAAATTACTAAGCTTCTTTTGGAGGGGGGTTAGGTCGCAGTTTATCAAACAATTTGGTGAAGCAATTTGAAGAGGGAAAAATGTACCAGAGGCGGCAAAGCAAAATACAATATTTTCACTCAGCATTTGAGAAGATATACAATCTCCATTCTCAACAATAAATACAAAGACTTAACACTTAATTGATGCCAAACCAGGCCAGATGGTAAACCAAACTGTAATTGGCTACTTATAAAAGGTTGAACTCAAGACAACCTCATCATCCAACATGAAGGCGACAAGATCAGAGGAAGGCACAATGGAGGAGATAGACTTTGGCCATGAAGAATGGTAAGTGAAGACGACGACGGTGCCTTCACTCGGGAGAGAAACTGTGCAATAGTATCGAATTGCATTTTTCTTTGAATTTGAAGAGAGAGAAAATTGTAGGGCAAGATCGAAGAGAATTTTGTTGGATTTGCATTTGGGAATTGTGTTATTCTCTTTGAATGATAGAGAATATAATAGGATATTTTCTTTGTCATATTAGGTTTCCTAACATAGTTAGGACTAATATAGATTGTAAACCATTTATATATTAATTAATGAGAATCTCTCCAATTAGGGAGTTTACACAATCTATCATGGTATCAGAGCGGATGATCCTGGCCCATAATGAAATGCATGATGGAAGGTGTTGAAGATCTGTTTGCGCCAAAGTAAGCCCAATAGAATTATGTTGGCCCTAAGAAGGGGCACAGTTGACCTCATGTTGGAAGTTTAGAGGAGACGCAACGAGGATGTTGTGACCTATTCAGATTGCAAGATTAAAGGTGGCTCACATGTGAGGAGGAGTGTTAAGAGTATAACCCACATGTGAGTTAGGAAATAGTTGTCCCACATTGAAGAACTAGAAAGAGAATGACTAACATATAAATTTGGATATATTTTGTATTACTTATCTTTGTCATATTAGATTTCCTAACATAGGTAGGACTAATATAGGTTGTAAACCAATATATATATTGATCAATGAGAATTTCTCCAATTAGGGAGTTCACACAATCTAACATTGAGTTTGAGGAGAGAGAAAATTGTATTACGTTTGATTTGACAAGTGTAGGCGTGTTTTTATTGCCTACACGGGATAGAGTAGTGAAAATGTAAATAGAGCAATTAACAAGAAAATAATACAAGAAAAGCAATAAAGGACCCAAAATATTTAACGTGGGAAAAACCCTCTAAAACGAGGTAAAAAAATCCATGGCAACCAGTGTTCACGATGTAAAAATTTATGAGAGTAGAAATACACAAATTACTAGGATAAAGATAAAATTACAATTCACATGGAGTAATATTTAGTTACAAGCCCACAATGGAGAAAATTAGAGAGAATAGTGGAGTAAGAGATTGTAGGTATATTGAAGGGAGGATTTTTAAATAGGAAGCTCGAGTGTCGATGGCTTTTTGTGGAAGCCAAAAATAAGACTCAACCCTTCTAGTTAGAGTGGTGATTAAGTCAGTGATAGGATTTATCTTGCTCAGCTAGCGTGTATGAACTAGAGTATATATTGAAACGATTAGAGCTGCTTGCTGTTAGTGCTAGTTTAATATCTTTATGCAACATGGAAGGAAGCCCATATGCCTTATCTCTGCTCAAGAGCAAACAATGTTATATGGTTTTGTGGTAATGAGTACATAAGTTTGATATTTTCCTTGATGTCCTGCTGTTAAGTGCAAACTAAATGTACTGCTCTCAATTTTAATGTTTGATAATTTAGAGTATCTTGATTACGTCTGTATAACGGAATGCAATGTTAGTTACTTTGTGACTAGGTTAAACGTTGTCTAATTAATTTAAAAGGAAATTTTAATTTGTGTAATTCATCCTCCATGATTCATGTAATGCAGGGCCTTCACATATTGTTTCTCGAGTTAAGAGCAAAAAAAGGACCCAAACTATCACTTTTTTCACCATTTAGGACCTATAACTATTTTATGCACTATTTGGGACATGTGGACAACATTCCGGCAAGTTAACTCATTGTTAACTCAACTGAGGTTAACTACACCAAAAAAAAACTTAACTCACCTGAGTTAATTATATGTTCATTAAAATAAAATAAATAGTACTTTAATATCCAAAAAGTACAAGAACTTCATGAATTATACAGAGAAACACAAAACACCCCAAAAAATAAACTCCATTACAACTTCAATCTCCATTCTCATCTTCTCCAAAGCTTCAAAGATTAGTCCCCTGCAAATAGTATCACATCACCTTTGCTGCACTACTCAAAAAATTAAATGATAATTGAAACCCCAAATGAACAAGACTAATTAATAATCGCCCTAAAGATCCTTTTTTTTTAGTTTTCTGAATGAAAATGAAAAACCCCATTTGCCAAATTCACATTTATCGCAAGCCCATTAATCATCAAAACTAAATAAAACTTCAATAAACGAACATCACATACATATCACAGAAAAACCCCATTAACAAATCAATCTCAAATCAAAATCAACCACAGGGTCAAGTTGAGATGCATATAATATATCAAGAAAAATTAAAAATTTTAAAAGAGGAGTACTGCTTGAAGACACAACTCTTCATTGAAATTCGCAATTTTTGGTGCCAAGATGAATATGCGCAGCCAACATCATCTGAATTGCGGCTTATGATAATTGCTTTGCCATTTTGGATTACAGTGATGCGCTTGCAAAGCAGCTCGAAGCATGTGATAATGGAGGGATGAGATGAGAAAGAGAGAGAGAGAGAGAGAGAGAATGGTAAGTGATAAGGGTGAAAGGAAAAAAAAACGATTGGTGATTGAAGAAATGATACGAGTGATTTGGTGTTTTTGTGTTTATAAGATTGAATTGATGTGTTAAGGATAATGTTTTTGATTCATTTTATTAATCAGAGTAATGTAGAGAGATGATTACTAATTAGGGTATTAAGTAGAAAGATTTGGATTTTGTACCATGAGTAAAAGTTTCTAGGGCCATAGCTTAACCATAGTTAACAATGTTCACTAGAATATGACTCTAGGTCCTAAACGGTGAAAAAAAAACTAATGGGTCTTGAACGGTGAAAATTGTGAAAGTTCGGGTCCTTTGTTGTCTTGCTTAACTCATTTGTTTATCTTACTCAATGAATTTTATATTCTTGCTTTTCCTCGGTCCATGAAACGTTGCTTTCTCTGAATTATCTAATATTTTCTCATAGTTAATTGATCAATATATATTTTTCCACACCAAGAGAACCTATATAAAATCATATTAGATGATTGTAATTCAATTAATGAAGATTATTGTACGTTCAAATTCTTAAGGTATTTTAGTGTAGAATGTCAAGTATTTGTATGAATAATTTTTGATAGCACGCGTGGAAATTATCGTGGTTTCTTAATCGACTATATGCTCATAGAGTCATAGCTATATTGTCATTAGTCATAAGTTCATAACAACTCAAAGCCCACCATCCCTAAAATCAATGAAAATACTTCCACCCATTAGTTATATATTACTAAATTTGGCAATTTATGTAGAATACCCTCAGGAGATAGTTTGTCGTGATGAATTAGCTAAACACTAAGTATAAATACCATACCCTCTATCTTCTTCTTCTTTTTCTTCCATACTGGCATTCAGAGAGTAAAATTTAATCTAGCATAAGGCATACCATATTCTTGCTCCTTCCACAATTAAGGCAGTACTTTCTCAATTATAAGCTATGGCATTATCTTCTTTTCCGCCTTCTTCTTCTCGGCATTCGGACTCTCCTCGGTTGCTGCATAATGGAGTAATTGCTTCTCGATCCTTCAGACTAATGTCGATAATGTGGTAAGTAATTAGTTTGATGCATTGAACTTGTTCTTTTAGTTTGTATGACGTTCTTTTGTGGACTGATCATGCTTTATAAAAACTATTTTGTTGTTATTTCTCCCCCCAACTAAAATTATCTTTTCAAAAAAATTAAAGATAAAAGAGTTGGAGGCGTAGGTACAAATCTTTACATGTCTTGTATTCTATCTATGTCATCTAGTTTATACTTCCTCTGTTTTTTTAGTTGCAACAATTTCTATTTGTAGGTGTTTTTATTTAGATGCAATATTTCCTTTCTTGATAAAGGTTTTGGGGCAATTTGACAATTTTATCCTCACTTTAACTACCCCATATGCAAATAATATGAGCAATTGGGTTAAATTTTACTCTCTCTTATCTTTCCTTAATATTTGTGCAAAAAGACATTTATCGTAACTAAAAAGAAGGGATATTATACATGCATGTGTTAAGTATCGGTGCTCCATATTTGTAGATTGGTATTAACTTTTAAGTCTTTCAACTGAGCTCATGATTGTAATGAGCACTACTTCAGTATAATATAGAAAAACGCTACTCATAGAATTAGAACTGTTAAGGACTGAAGTAGTGAACTAATATATTTAAAGACATCAAACCCTTGCATATGTCTTTTTACAATTTGGTTTTACTATAAAACAGTTTAAAATTTCTCTGGAGTCCATAATATAGGATGAAGATGATGTTGATAGATTGAAGCTTACTATTACACAGCTACATGTTTAGATTTTGTCAAGGTGCCTTTGAAATTTGCTGCAGTTTGTAATGTTAATTGTATTTTTTTGGCGAATCTTTTGAGCATAATTCATTTTGGCACTTTAATGATTTTTTTATGTGAGTCTTAGATTATGGGTTTTTAGACGAGACCAATTCTTAAAACATATAAATGATAAGAATATATACATATATATGTAAGTCAATGCAAGGTGATAAATTATTTGTATATTAATTATCATGTCGAATCCATCCGTTCATATTCCTATTATCCTATGATTAATTTTCATGGTGTGCACGTAGATTTATTATCCGATATTCTTTACATGTACAAATTCCCAGAGGCGGGGTAAATATAAGGGGGTCCTATACACTCTCTTAAATATGGGCCCTTCATATGTAATTCATAAAAGATATAAGATTCTCAATTCAAAAAAAAATTATTTGGGTAAAAAGGATTAGTTGAAATTAATGAGAGAGAGTCGGGAGGAGAGAGTGTTGGAAAAAATGAGTAAGCCGTTAATGGGGGAAAATGGGAATATGAAGATTCGTCTTGGGTAAAAATAACCAAGGCGTGGTATTTAATGTGAGTATGAATCATCGGGGAGTTGGGGACTTTCCCAAAAGTCGTTGAAACAACAAAAATTAAAGGAAAAATGGATCGAAATACCCCCAACTTTAGCCCGTCCGCTTTTAATACCCCCAACTTTGGATTATTTTAAAATACCCCCAACTTTAGGGGTGGTCCATCAAAAATGCACCTAGATGACCAGTAACTGCTGTTAGCCAGGTAATTTTTTTATTTTTTATTTCTCTTTTATTTTCTCTATTAGCTTTTGTAAACTAAAATTCCCAACCCCCCTCCCACCCCCCCTCCTCTTGCTCATCCCACCACCCCCACCCCCACCCCCCCCCACCACCCTTGCCACCTTTCCTCACCCCACTACCACCCTTCCCACCCCCCTCCCCTAACCCGGTCGAAACCCCCTCCCTAACCCCGTCGAAACCCCCCTCCTCTTATCCGGTAGCAATCCGGCGCCCTCCTCCCCTCCTCCCGGTCTGCGAGATACCAACTACACCCCCAAATTCACCAAACCTTTAACATCTTTATTCCTCCAACCTCCAGTCTCCCAATTATAAGTAAACAATTAAGCTTGCTAACAACATAAAATGATCTTTTGTACTTTCTAAGCAGTGGGTGAAGAACATTTGCACTAAAAAAATCCAAGATCAAATCTCAATTTCGATTAGATGAAGTGGGCTAATTTCTTCGTGCCCACTAAATATCATTATGCTCGAACCAAGTTCGTTTACTCTGCTAGTCTCTGCCTTCAGGTATCACTAATTACCTTCATTTATAATCATATAATTTGTCTGCCTTCACTTGGTTTTCTCTTTATATCCCTCAAAATTCTAATCTTTTTTTCTGGGTTCATGTAATTATTTGAGATTATTTCAGTTTTACATGAGAGAGAAAAGGAAGAATGTAGGGTCAGAAGAGGCGGAAATGGTGGCGGCGGCAGAGGAGGAGAGAGAAAATGAGTGGCGTAGTGTAGGGGTGTAAGTGGATTGGACTGGATTGGACTTTGCCAAATCCCAATCAAGTCCAACGTTTTTTGGACTCGAGAAATTGAGTCCAAATCCGATCCGAACTTTTTCTGAGTCCAGTCCAATTCAGTCCAGAGTTTTTTTCTTGAGTCCAAATCCAGTCCAGTCCAGTCCGATTATTATATTTTTTTTCTCCTTATTTAGGTTCACAATGTTTTCTCATGATTGGATAGTTGAAATTTGAAAAATTTGACTCATTACATCCATTCCAAAAAGTAAGTTACGTAAATTTTTAAAGTCTTACAAAATGCAAATTGCAAAATACAAAAGGCGCCAAAAGGGTTAAAGTTTTCTGTTCTCACTTTGAACTTTTGGGGGGTAAGCGTAAATTTTTGGCGCCACGTAAAAGAATTAGAGCGAGAATGTTAAAAAGTCCAAAATTTTAGCAAAAATTAAGAATTTTTTTTAAAATATACATTATATGTATATGTAAATGTATATATATATTATATGCTAAAATATTTTTTGGACTGGATTGGATTTATTGGACTCTAAAGGGGTGAGTCCAAATCCAGTCCGAAAATATTTGGACTCGAAAATTTGAGTCCGAGTCCAGTCCAAACATTTTCAATCCGGTCCAACCCGACAAGTTTGGACTGGACTGGATTGGACTCGGACTTTTCAGATCCACTTACACCCCTAGCGTAGTGAAGGGAGTGGGAGAGATGAGAGTTTAGTGGAGCGAGGAAGAAGAAGGTTGAGAGTTGGGGTGTTTAAGAGAGGTCTGATAATGGAGAAGGAAGGAGTGCCCGTCATTTTTAGGGTTTGTAAGGTTGCTCCGCCCAGATATTGCGGTAACACCATTGTTGCCTTGTTTTAGTGTTCGTAAGATGGATGATAAGAAAGGGGGTGGGGGAGGAGGGAGAAAGAGGAATGGGAGGGACCGTGGTTGAGGAGGGGAGGAAGGGAGGGGTGGCAGTGGGGTGGGAGTAGGGGTGTGCACAAACCGGTACGGACCGGAATTTGGACCGGATCGGACCGGTCCCCGGTCCGCCAAAAATCAGGATTCCAGTCCACCGGTCCGGTCCGGTCCTAACCCGGAAAATTTCGGTCCGGACCGGTTGGACCGGAATTTCTACTATTTTAGTAAAAAAAAAATTTATATGTTAAAAAAAAATTAAAAGGTAGAAAGTTAGAAACTTAAAAACCTACTATTTATTCTTTTAGGATTATTGACATTAAAATTATTAATTTTTAATGTATATAATTTATAAATATATTTAAATAAAATAAAAAAGTTTATTTTTTTTAAAAAAAAAAAAAAATTCCGGTCCAAGAGGTCCAGGACCGGACCGGACCAAACCGGACCGGAAAAATTCCGGTCCGGTCCCGGTCCAAGAAAACCCCGGATTCCGGTCCGCCCGGTTCCGGTCCGGTCCTGGACCGGTGCACACCCCTAGGTGAGAGTAGTAAAATGGTAAAGGTGGGGTAATA
The DNA here is from genome assembly GCA_947648045.1 of Beta corolliflora. Lineage (NCBI taxonomy): Eukaryota > Viridiplantae > Streptophyta > Magnoliopsida > Caryophyllales > Amaranthaceae > Beta > Beta corolliflora. The sequence goes on from CANSZD010003236.1 coordinate 41,843, forward strand.
AAAAAGAAAAATAAAAAAATTAAGTAAAACCAATAAGAGCATGACACGTGTCATTGTAACCTGCTAAATCGGTTCTTTTAGGTCAGGGGTGTATTTTTGGCGGACCACCCCCAAAGTTGGGGGTATTTAAAATAATCCAAAGTTGGAGGTATTAAAAGCGGACGGGCCAAAGTTGGGGGTATTCTGATCTATTTTTCCAAAATTAAATGAGTTTTGCTTCTATCAAGAATTGAACACGCGTCATGTTGTCCTTCATTTACCACTTTACCACTGATCCAAATGCTTTGCTTTTGTGTTTCTTTCAATCATTTGATATAAATATATTTTGGGGCCCCTGTATTTTGGGGGCCCTATTCCGTCACCCATACTACATGGGCCAAGAACCGCCCCTGCAAATTCCTTACTTGCGAATACTGTTAATTCCTATACTGTCACAACCCTTTTAAAAATAAGGATTTTCAGGAAAAAAAAATAAAGGCAAAGTGCAAATATATGCTAGGCTTAAAGTTCAAACTAGCTACCTCTCGGACTGCGACTAAGTTTGAGCCTTATCATTAACTATTGGATGTATCTATCAATATATATTTTAATGAGATCCATCATTGAGTATGCTGATAGGGATCATATCAAAGGTGTTGAGATCCTCTAGAGTTTGTTATGTATACTATCAACAATGGTCGAGATTATTTCATACACCTAATTAAATCTATAGTGTTTGTTTTGAGTCCTATATCGTGAGTTATGTTTTTAGGTGGTTACTTACAGAGTTACAGTCCTTAAAACCATAAAAATGATAAAAATAAATGCCAAGGTGATACAGAAATCAAAATACTCCATATGATGATTGGGATTATGTCAAGGTCAATTTGTGTACGTATATCATTTGTCGAAATTTGTACTCTTGAAAATGAATATAATGCTCAGTACCACTGTACTAGTAATGTTAACTTGAGCCCCCATCATCATGGTAAGCTTAAGCCTTAAGGTTCTTTGCGTCCAATATTTGTCGTCGAAATTTGTACTCTTGAGAAGAAAATTAGTACTCTTTAGTTTCCACGTACCGGCTACCTAGCTTCATCTTCGCATAATCTAACTGATATCATTACCTTTCTTAATGACGGATCCCATTACCATGATAAGCTTCAGGCTTTTTGCGTCCAGTATTTTGTCATACACTCCAGAAGTCAATAATTACGATGATTAGAAACTGATTCCTACGAGGTGAATCCCTAAGAAATGGAAATCTGTGCACGTAAGCTAATGGAGTATATGTATGGCAAACTAATATGAATCAGAACGTATACCAGCATTTTATATTATGCACTACTCGAACATACTAAATTTGGTAAGTATAATTGTTCATGAATGTTTAGCTACCTCAGCGGAAGATGAGTCAGATTCTCAGCAGATTTAGTACTATTAAGTAAATAGAAGATTTTTACTTTTTATTTTTAAGGAAAGCTGAATATCCCGTGGGAGGGAATTTGGGAATCCGCATATGAATAGGCAAGAATCGAACCCTTGTTACACGTGTGGAAGGAGGGCCTCCAACCAACTAGTTCATTATTTGAATATGTGGATTAAAGAATCTTAAGCACTTTATTTTATGTTATGCTGCTTTTTTATTCTTGTGTAATTTGAAAACTAATTAAGTTTTGTGCATATATCAGGGCACTTGCACAATTGCCATCAGTCTATGGTAAATTCCATGATCAGCACGATCACGACAGAAAACTGTACATAATAGTTTTGGTTATATGTATAGCAATTACTGTTGTATTACTCTTATTAGGTTATATCATTTTTCGTTATTATTATCTAGCCAACAATTATGTCCAGCGTAAATTATCAAAAGATACATATACAAGATTTCCATTAGATATATATTTTGTTGATAGCCATGCTGAGTTTAATAATCAAGATTGTGTCATATGCATCTCCACTTTTGAAGATGGAGAGTTGCTTCGAATACTTCCGACTTGCAGGCATAATTTCCACTCTCACTGCATTGCAGAGTGGTTTTCCAAGAGTGATTGCCGATGTCCGATTTGTAAGCATGATTATTCGGAAGAAAAATGTACAATTGAGTATATTAAATTTTTTCTGTTTGGATAACTCTTATATATACAAACTTCTTTTGGCAACGTACATTCAATGGTAAATATATATATATAAATATATATATATATATATATATATATATATATATATATATATATATATATATATATATATATATATATATATATATATATATATATATATATATACTTAAATGTATATGTTTATATATATATAGTGTGTGTGATCTTGTGGAAACACTCGTACAGCTGAAATATGAAAACAGAAGAAATGGGCCATTGAATAACTTTAATTAGATGATTCGATGCGTAGGAATTATTTTTAGCCACCACCGCAACTTTACTAATTCTCATTTCTCTCGCTTCAAATGGTCCTCTGTAATGGCACAAAATCCTATTCGTTCCTCTATTTTTGCTCTCCTCTCACAATCCTCGGTAATGAAATGAAATCATCAGAAATTTTGCCCCCTTCCTCTCCAGTTTCTCTCTCCTCTTACCATTTAATTTCGAAGAATTAAATCATTTTATGCATAATTCAAAGGTAAAATCTGCCAATTTCGATGATTTAATGTCTTCCAAGCTCACTCCTCTTACTCTTTAAAGCTCTTTTTGTCGCGTTTCTCTGCCTCCATTGAAGATTTATGTAAGCTTTTAATCTATTTTCTTTTCTTGAAGTTTTAGCTAGGTTTAGTTTATTGTTGTTTATAGTAAGTTCTTCGAGTTTTGATTCTTCTAAATCTCTATTACTCTCTAGAGATCATGTCAAATTGTTAAGAATCTGAGGAGAATTTAGCGACACTGAAGATTGTGAAAAATTCGTGCCTAAGAGGAGCGAATCTAATAAAGGAGAAATTAGATGAGTAGAGAGATTAAGAGCAAGGACAAAGGAGAGAATGGGAGAAGTTGGAAGAAGAGGGGAGGTTGATGTGTAGCAAGTCCGCGATTGGAGGACTTGAGCAGAAGCTCGGGGACGAGAAGAAAAATAGTGCAATATTAATCTTATCAACTTTCTTTCTTAAATCAACTTCAAGATAAGTTGTTAAATCAACTTCCATTTTTATAACTTTTTACAGTGATTTCTTTTGATATTTTTGTTTGGATTAACGTTTGCACTTGGTTGTTCGTTTTCTTCAATCCGTCTATCTCGAGAATCAAGCTAATTTTCCTGTACTTGAGATAACTTGTAGTTACTTTTTTTTATTTAAATTCGGCGTTATTTTTTGTTTCTTGTTGTAAATTTGCTAGTTTAAGGTTTTGTTTGCTCATTTTCAGTAGTTTAGCTGATTTTAAATGATAATACAATAAAATGAGCAAAACAACATAAAATGACCAAAAACTTCGTAAAATGAGCAAAAATATAAAATAAACAAATATTTAATCAAAGGAGCAAAAATTTCGTAAAATTAGCAAAAATTTTGTAATATGAGCAAAAATTTCGTAAAATGGGCAAGAACATAAAATGAGCAAAGATGTGTAAAATGAGCAAAGATATGTGTGTGTGTGTGTGTGTATATATATATATATATATATATATATATATATATATATATATATATATATATATATATATATATATATATATATATAATTGAGTTCATATGAGAATGCATACTTACATGAGAAATGAGAATGAATTTTACGCGCTACAACTCTAATGAATAAGTGATGTAACTCTAATGAAAGAGTGATGTAACTCCAAAAAATAAAAATTGGAAGAAAAAAATTCGAATTTTTTTTCTTTTGGGCGCAAAGTTTTTTCGGGGGTATAACTCTAATGAACAAGTGTTGTGACTCTAATCCAATCGTGTGGTTGAGAGTCATTCTCATTTCTCATGTAAGGAGGCATTCTCATGTGATCCTACCCCTATATAGATATATATGTATATATATACATATACATATATATATGTATATGTGTGTGTGTGTGTGTGTGTATATATATATATATATATGTGTGTGTGTGTGTGTGTGTGTGTGTGTGTGTGTGTGTGTGTGTGTATGGGGTAATACCATCAAATCCTTGAAGCAATCATGTGTTTGGAGACTATAGGCATATGCGGCCTCAATCATGACCTATGATTCGGACATAGAATCCTCTCCCATTAGGCCACTTGCTTGTGATCTTCAATTCACGACTCGGTACTTTATCGCGGGGTAGCTCTAATACCATTTGTAACACTCTAAGCCATCACGGGACAAGAATTCTCAGCATTTGCGCATTTGGGACCAAAATTTGTTTGCATAAACCAATACAGCATGTTTTTTGACACATTTTTTTCTCACTCATGTATGTGCACCCTTGCAAACTTGCAAGACATCAACCATCGAGACTAGTCACATCAAAACACGCTTAATTGTGGACTATTTTAGCATGTGAGTTATCTAAAACAATGATGAACCTTGGTAATATGGTTGTACCACTACCATAACAAATGTATTTAATAAATCATGGTGTAACAGCTTGAAAACAATAACAAACTGAAAACGTTTTTATAAATCTTATATGCATGTATATAAACATTACATGTGGGTGCTTAGTACTAATATTGTTGTAGTAATCGTTTCTGAAAGAGAAATTTTTTTTCATTATCCTAACCTTAACGGTTCACTTAGGGTCATAATTATCTTGGGGAAGATCCTTTGTATAACAATAGCAGGTCCAAAGAAATGTGGAGGGCTACTTAAGTGAAAGAGTAGTTAATTTATGGGAAATTTCCAATGGTAGGCTCCTATTTTTGAGAATTCTCAATGGTAGATTCAACTCTTTTTTTTTCCATTGCTAAGCCTCGATTTTCCTAATTTATCCAAATGTAGCATTAACGAGGTTTAAAGGTTAATTTTATTTTTAGTTTTAATAATTTTGTTTAGTTTTAATAATAATTCTGTTAATAGAATTCTGTTCAGTATTGCATGTTCGCAAATGTGAAAATTTAATAAACTTAACAGATTATCATTAGTGAAAAAATTGGATCGTTTGCCAATAAGACTGTAGCATCCAAAATCCATGTTCACAAAGAAACTGTATCCAATTGCTCAGTAAACCTCTAGATTATCGAAAAAACAAACATCATCATCTACTCTTCCTTGGCAACTGAGATGCTTAGTCCAAAGCCTCTTTTCAACTATTAAGTATAGATATATCTAATCTATTGGCTAACTCCTACTAACAATTATGGCTTCTTCAGTGGCGTGTTTTTTTTTTTTTTTTTTTGCCTTCCACTGCGAATCCTCGAAGCCCAATTCTGAGGCCTTGCTTTTAGCTATTAGTATAGATATATCTTATCTTTTATGAATAAACACAAGTTTGTGTTTTATTAGTATAGATGAACAGTATTGAAGAGGAGATGAACAAAGGAACATCAAACCCCCATTAAGGGAGATGAACACTATTGAAGAGGAGAGTACATGAAGGGGAGTGTGGGCAACAGTAAAAAAAAAAAGAAAGAGGGGAGAGTAATGGGGTGGGTTAGCTAATTTAGGTTTAACATAGTTGTGGAGTTAATAGGCTAATTAAAGTCAAACCCCTATTATTGACGGAAAATTATCACTAATTCCACATTTAGCAAATAAATAATAGTTGAGGCCTAGCAATGGGAAAAAAAAGATGTTGAATCTACCATTGGGAATTCTCAAGAATAGGAGCCTACCATTGAGAATTTCCCTTAATTTATTCAAAACAAATTTAGAGAAAATAGGTTGAGTAAACAATTCTTGAAGAAATTTTTTCAAGATAATATTAGTGATAACAAGCTCTATTTCATATTTGAAGTCTTGGACTATAACCCCCATAAGGCCCAAAGATAAAGGGAGAAAAATCTAAAAATATATATTTTGGACTCTCACACATGTGGGCTAGGAATACCCATCATTTATTTGGGATGAGAAGGGACTTTCGAGCCCAAATGAAGAAAGAAGTTGGGGGTAGGGACTGCTGGGACAACAACTCAAAGTATGAGGGTTTTCTCATTTAAAATGTTGGGGAAAGTAAAAAGGGGGGGATTTAATTAAAGAAAAATTGTCGTAAATAAGTCAACCTTTCAACTATGTCTTTAAAAATAAGTCATTCTTTTCGATTATTCCTCAATAAGTCTAACTTTAGTACCAATATGTTTTTAGCGAGTCATGACCTGTTGCTAACTTATTTAACCGGTTAGATGTGCTACGTGTGACTCTTTCATTGGTTATTATAATTTCTTATTTTCCTTTTATTTTTTATGGTTATTATAATTTCTAATTTATTTTTTTATACAAAACTCTTCTCCTCCCTCCCCACTACCCGGTGCTGCTCTAAACTCTCTTCTTTTCTTTTCTTTTACTGGCCCTGTTTGATATTGAGCTTTTTCATCAGCTTTTAGAGGTTTTAAATCCATTTTAGAGTTTTGACCAGTCAAAACTCTAATATGGGTGTTTGGTGAGGAGAGGTTTGCAAAAGAGTTTTGGGGTTAAAACTCTCAAAACAAAAACGCTGCCAAATGCAGCGTTTTGTTCAGAGTTTTACAAAACCAAAATTTTGAAGACATTTTTACCAATTGTTAATTATCATTATTAACCCACAAAACCACTAACACATCCACCACCAACACTCCACCGAAATCCGCCACTGTAAACACGACCATCGACATCCACCCAAAAAACCACCACCACCCAGAAAACCACCATCATTGATGAAGAATCGTCGATGGAGATGCTGCCTGATGATGATGATGAACGGTGATGATGTTGCCTTATAATGGTGATGAACGATTGCCAATTGATGATGATGATTCTTGATGATACTTGATGATGATGATGATTCTTGATAAACGGTTAAGGATGATGATGATGATGAGATGATGTTAGTTTTAGGATTTTTTATTTTAAATGGAACCAGTGGGATGGACGTGAAAGAGAAATAGGAGAGAGGAGGAGAGAATGGGGCTATAATTGGCTTACTTTCACTTAGTAGCATCTAGATGGGGTTGGTAGCGTGGGGTGGGTTAGAAAAGGCGATATGTTATTACTATTATTATTGTTGTATTATCTATTTATTTATTTATTTATTTATTTATTATTATTATTATTATTATTATTATATTATTATTATTATTATATTATTATTATTATTATTATATTATTATTATTATTATTATTATTATTATTATTATTATTATATTATTATTATTATTATTATTATTATTATTATTATTATAATAAAAACCAATAAAGACCAATGTCTATAATTGTCATTTTACACTATAAAATACTTATCAGCTTTTATCAAACAACTAAGTATTACCAAACACATTTATATAAACAACAGTCAAATCTGCAGTTAAATCCACTGAATAAAAAAGTTAAAACTCTAACAGCTAACTCTAAACTCTAACAGCTAAACTCTAAACTCTATTTGCCAAACAGGGCCACTATCTCCTCCTCCTCCTCCTCTCTCTTTCAGAACCATCGCCTTTCACCATTGGCTGTGTTGCAATCATCGCCTGCTAAGACGAAACGGTACCATTCTAACTTAGAACCAATGAGCTTGATATCCAGAACTTGGACTAGAGGTTTGGAGTTGACATCGTCGTCGAGTATCGCCGCAATCAAATTTCGCGTCAGATTGACCGACATAGATTATAGATATTGACCTGTTTTAATGGTTTTATACATGACTCCATTTGATGCAGTACCAATTTTCAGCATTAATGTGCATCTATTTATTTAAATAGTATTCCTATTATGATTTTGTTTTGATGTTTTATCACTGCTAAAAAAATTGAAGAGAAAGAAAATTATGGTTTAGGAACTTATCTGAGAATTGTGGAGTTGATTTGTGAATGATTTGGAACTCTAGTGGTGTTAGGTTGGATAATTGAAGTATTTCTGGAGAAAATGAAATGGAGAATTGGGAGATTTGGGAGAAATGAGGATATGAAAGAAGACATTGAAAGAGAGCTGGGTGAGAGATGGGTGGAGAAGGTAGCCGGGGAATTACCGTGCCCGTATTGGGTTGTGACGGACTGGTGGGTAAGGGAGGGAGGAGAAAGTTTGCAAAAATTGTTAAAATACAAAAATACAAAAAAATACAAAAAAAATACAAACAAAATCTATACAAAACTATACCAAAATACAAAAACATATAAAAATAAGAACAAAAGTACAAAAAGAATTAGGTCCTTACTTGTAGAACCGGTCACCGGTCATTTGACTTGTTTAAAATTTAGGGGTATAAAAGTTAGACTTATTATAAGATAATAAAAAAGTTAACTTATTTTCATAAGACCGGCCAAAGGTTGATTCATTCTTGACAATTTTTCCTTAATTAAATAGCTAACACCCCTAAGTAAAGTACACAAGTCTCGAAACACCCAAATTTTACTGATTTAATGTTGCCCACTCTCCCTCTTCCTCACCCTACTGCACGCCAGAATTGAGAAGGTCTTCCTCCTCCTCTTTTTTTCTTTTCTCCTTCTTTCATGCTTACTCTCTCAACCCACTTTTTTTTTTTTTAAGGGGAAAAGCAAGCTAGATTAATTTAAGGACAAATTGTCCATCAATACATAGGGTGCCACTTCCAAAGGAGTGTGGTTTTCCCATATTTGTTCAACACCAAATGGAACTAGCCTTGCTAAATGGTGGGCAACATAATGCCCATCACGTTTGACATGCGACCAAGAAAGAGAATTGAAAAACGTACAAGAAGATAAAATCTCATGAAGAATCACATCAAGATCCGATAGGAAGAGAGCACTCTTGGCGAGACGGTTAATCACCACTTGGCAATCGGATTCTAAAATAACATCACCATAGCCGAACCTTTTCCCCAGCCGAATTGCCATAGCAATGGCCTTTGCCTTCGCTATTTCAGGGCTCTAGTATGCCTTGGTACCAGTGGAATCACGCTCAACAACACCCAAGCCAACCCACCCAACATCAGCACAAGAGGCATCTACGTTCAGCTTGATCACGCCTGGAGGAGGGGGAAACCATACCTTTGCAGAACTGGGCTTCGGGGCAGCAACAATGTGGCTGTAAATCTGGGCTGAATACTTGCCATACTCATCAATGAGACGGTGCACACGGTCCACCAAAATCTGGTTTGGGGTGGATTGGTGTTGAAACACCCACTGATTTCTTTCACCCCATAAACACCACAAAAGAAAAGCTCCTTTTATAACCATCTTCTTATCCAAGACTTTCCAGCTCTCCACAAGTTCACACTTCGTAAGGCTCGAAACATTCTTGCGCATATCACCACAACCACTATCACTCCATATTTCAAGCACCCGAGGGCACTCAAACAGTGCGTGAGTGGCAGATTCCACATCCCCACAACCCCATGGGCAAAGATCATCATCAATAAGGTGGCGGAATTTAAGGGAACGAGTTGGAAGAGAATTTGTGCAGAGGCGCTAAAGAAAATGTCTAACCTTTGGACTAGCTTCCAAGCTCCAAATATCAACCCATGCTTGATGAAAAGAGTCAAGATTAACTCCCTTGCCAAGCATATAAGCCGTTTTCACGGAATAGTGCCCATTTTTGGTTAGAGCCCATGTTAATTCATCTTGGAGATTCGAAGCACTTAAGGGGATTGCAAGAATGCCTTCAACATCTTTTTCTTGAAATTTTTCTTCAATCAAGTTCACTTTCCATTCCATAGTGCGAGGATTTATGAGATCACACACTTTTCCACTCCCTCTTGCGCCTCACTCAAGATAAAACGCCTCTCATCATTTGCAACCCACGGATCGGCCCATATGTGGATCTTTTCACCACTCCCTACTCTCCAAATGCACCCTTCCTTAATAAGTGCTTTCGAGCTCCATATACTTTTCCAAGAGTAACTACATGAATAACCGAGAGAGGCCTCGAGAAACTCACATTTTGGAAATTATTTGGCCTTCATCACATGCCCAAACAAAGAAGTTGGAGCCCGGATGAGTCTCCAAGCTTGACGACCAAGAAGAGCATCGTTAAAGACACTAAGATCGTTGAATCCCATACCACCGAAACATTTCAAGGTGCACATAGAATCCCAATTTTGCCAGTGAATCTTCCTATGAGTATCCGAACTACCCCACCAAAATCGAGCCATTGCCGAATGAATTTTTTGAATAATTGCTCTCGGGATCTTATACACACCCATGAGGTATGTAGGGATAGCTTGGATAACATATTTGAGAAGTATCTCCTTGCCTGCTCTAGAATGTAACTTCTCTTTCCACCCTTGGAGTTTCTTCCAAATTCTATCAATCAAAGAATCAAAAATAGCTTTTTTCGATCTTCCACTAATAGAAGAAATATCAAGGTACTTTTCATGTTTCTCAACTTGCCGCATCTTCAAAATCCCCAGAAGCTCATCTTTTTTATCAGTCCTAACTCCTCTGCTAAAAGAGACTTCAGACTTGTCATAATTAATTTTTTGCCCGGAAGCCAACTCGTATTGGTTGAGAATATCAACTATTAGAGTGCATTCCAGTCTGGTAGCTCTTGTGAAATAGAGACTGTCATCGGCAAAAAGGAGATGTGAGATTTCAGAGCCATTACGGCAAGCTTTAGCACCATGAATCTGTTTTGCCTGAACCTTACTTTGCAACATTCTAGAGAAAGCATCAGCTACTAAAATAAACAGGTAAGGAGAAAGAGGATCACCCTAACGAAGGCCTCTAGCAGGATTAACAGAACCACAAACTCCACCATTAATAATGAAGGAGTAAGACACTGTAGTAACACATTTCATCACCAAATTCACCCAACGCCCATCGAAGCCCATAGTCAGAAGAACGATGCATCTGGAGAAGAGCAGCATGAATCTCATCTTTCGAAAAAGGCCTCATCAACTTCTGATTACAATCATCTGAAATTATAGGACCAATGTACTGCAGAACATCGTGAATGTTCCCTTCAGAAGGGCTCGATGAAGTGAAAATACCTCTGAAATAATCTCCAAAGATAGCCTCAATGTCGTCGTCTTTATCCTGTCCTCATGTGGTCATATAATCCAGCAACATAGTTCCTCTTTTTCCTCTCTGAAGCTTTGTGATGAAAGTATTTAGTGTTCCTGTCCCCATCACGAACTTCCGAAACACGAGAGCGAAGATACCAATAGGCCTCCTAGCTATTTGCATGTATTTTTCCCAGAAAAAGAAGGCTTGAACTAAAGTGTTTGGGAAGAAATAAGGAGATCTAGAAGAAGCAATTCTCATAGTAAGGTAAGGGAATCAATAGAAGTAAAGTGGTAAGTTTTGCAACTTGAAATTCAAGGTTGAATCACGAAAATAATGACATGCATCAATGGATTCGTGTAGGTAATAGAGTCTCTAAACTGTTTTAAAAGAAGGAGATAAGTTGGGGTAGGAACTGAAGGGACAACAACTCAAAGTATGAGGGTTTTCTCATTTAAAATGTTGGGGAAAGTAAAAAGAGGGGATTTAATTAAATAGCTAGCACCCCTAGGTAAAATACACAAGTCTCAAAATACCCAAATTTTACTGATTTAACTAGTTATTAGGTCCGGGCTACGCTCCGAGTAAGGAAAAATTTTATTTATTAATATTATACTTTATGATGATAATACTAAATATTACTCAGTATAGTGGTTAAGACTCTATTACATATTCTTGAGGTCGCGGGATCAAACCCTATACTCTGCAATTTCAAAATTTTTATTATATGTGGATTACATTGAGTAAATCTCCCTTAGGGAGAGCGCCACGTGGCACCGTTCCTTGTTTAGGAACGCCTTTTAATATATTAGTATAGATGTTTTCCACTCTCCCTCTTCCTCATCCTGCTGCCCGCCATAATTGAGGAGGTCTTCCTCCTCCCTCTTTTTTTTTTCCCTTTTCTCCTTCTTTCATGCTTACTCTCTCAACCCACTTAGAAGAAATCTAACCTAGCTCTATGCGTGTATTTTTTCCAGAAAAAAAAGGCTTGAAGTAAAGTGCTTGGGAAGAAATAAGGAGATCTAGAAGAAATAATTCTCACAGTAAAGGTAAGGGAAACAATAGAAGTAAAGTGCTAAGTTTTTCAACTTGAAATTCAAGGTTAAATCACGAAAATAATGACATGCATCAATGGATTCATGTAGGTAATAGAGTCTTTAAGCTATTTTGAAGTTAAGGAGTAAAAGAGGTGTTCGAGGGAAGACTAGGAAGATTTAAGGTATTTAAGAACACCCCATTTTCTACCTACATTCTTATTTCTGTAAGGTGTTGTTGAATTATATCTAAAATTTGTGTTTATAAACTGAATTTTTGAGATTCATACATACATGTGAGATTTTGTACCATAATTATAATTGCATGTGAAGGAATTTGAGTTACAAATGTTGATTGTTAAATATCCATCCAAAGGAGGGAAGAAAGTCACACTAGTATAGAAAAAACTCAAGTGTTCCAGATGTTTAAAGTGTGGTTTAATATACATAACTACAAAATAATGAAGTTGTTGATATGTTTAAGAAAATCTCTGTTTCCTACTTGAACTTTTATGAGGAAATTTTTATAGAAAAAGTCTCCCTAAAAATGGGTCATTTTAGATGAACTTCATTTTCGGATTTAACCTTACATGTTATTGTAAATCTTACTTTCGGCTCTCAAAACTCAGTTTTTAGCGTTTTCCTATCTCACATGAAAACGTACGTATCGAAAAGTTCTCGAGGTTAGGCTCACGGATTTTTCGATTTGGAGTACGGAGCAGGAAGTTATGCCCCTTTTAAGTTCACTGTTTTTGCTGGAATTATTTTGACGAAGGTTTCAAATGTTCAAATTAACTCTATTCTTTTAAGGAAAAATTTCATAAAACTATCTTTTATAATCAATTTTTTTCAAAAAACTACCTTTTAAAAATTTTCTTTCAAAAAACTACCTTATATAACAAATTTCCTTTCAATATACTACCATTTTACCATTAATGGAGTTTAATCACTAATAATTGAGTCACCAAGTGTATGGGTGACACCTACAGGCAGTATCATTGGTTTTATTTCACTCTATCTTTATAATCAACTCTTACAAGAAGTTATTTTGATGTAAAACAAAGGATACCGAAAAATTAAGTCTTGAAACTGTAGAGTAGCACTATAGTAGTTGTGATTTTCTCTCCGCCTTCATGGATGAAATTATTCTCCAAAATAAAAATGATATTTATAAACTGCATATTTTGATCGTTTGTGTAAATAATTGTGACCAAATAATATAATGGGTAAAGGCCGGTACCAAATAGAGTACGGTATGAACAACAACCACTAGTAGAATAATTGTTTATTGTTGCGGCTGAATTGCTGCAGTTTTACCCATACGCAGCAATAAACCATGTTAAAAGAAAAGGAATAATTGAAAATCAACCTATTGATGCGGTTCTGGGTGGAAACCGCAGCAATAGATGTCAACGGGAATTTTTCAAAATTGTTTGACAGGTTTGACCAAATATATTGCTGCGGTTCCCACCCGAAATCGCATCAATAGATGAAAATATTAATTTTTTAATAATATTTGAACCTATAGCTGCGGTTCCTACAGACAACCGCAGCAATAGACTCTTGATATTAAAACTAAAAGGCGCCGCACCCCTCTCTCATTTTTCTCCCTCCTCTCAAACCCTTCTCCCTCTTAAACCATTCGCCGTTTACCCTCTCTCTCATTTTTCTCCCACCTATCAAATCCTTCTCCCTCCCTCGTCTTACTCAATCTGTCACCCTCTCAAATCCAAAAAAAATGACATTCACCTTCTCGTTCTACTGCTTTGACAAATTCAACGGTGGAAGTCGTTCCATGTGAGTCGCACCCTCCGTCCTTCTCCCTCCATCCTTCTCGCTGGCATCTCTCAGGTCGTTCATCGCCGCGCGCTCTTCACCTCTCCTTCGGCGCTGCAGTCCTCACCTCTCCTTCAAGCCGTCGCATCCCCCTCTCACCTCTCCTTCAAGCCGTCGCAGTCAGATTTTGAGAGTTGTTGGATCAGAATTTTTATTTCAGATTTCGAGCTTATCTTAGATCTGAATTTTTTTTTTTAGATTTGTTATAGCGAGTTTTATTTCAGATTTAATTTATTTTTAAATCTGAAATTTTTGTTTGATTTTTGGTGTATATATTAGTTTAGGATTTCATTTATTTTTTTTGGCGAATTTTATCCCTCGCCGGTCAGATTTCGAGTCTGATCTCCCTCGCCGATCAGATTTTGAGATTTGTTATAGCGATTTTTATTTCAGATTTGATTTATTTTTAGATTCGAAAATTTTGTTTGATTTTTGGTGTATACATTAGTTTACGGTTTCATTTATAGATTTATGATTTTGTTTTTTTCCTAGTACAAACATAAAACATCTTAGGTTGTTTTTGAATTTGGTTATATTTTACTATGTTAAAAATTATGATGACATAATCTTTTGGATATTGGAGTTAAAATCACCTGGAGTAGTTAGAATTTTCACTAAAAGCAAAAAAAAAATAAAAAAAAAAATTACAAGTACCTATTGATGCTGTTTTTACCCAAAACCACAACAATAGGCTTAAGTATTTTTTTAATTAAAATTAAACCTATTGCTGCGGTTTTGGCTAGGAACTGCAACAATAATTTGGCCTATTGCTGCGGTTTTTGCTACGCCCTTAATTGCTGCGCGGCCAAAACTGCCGCAATAGGCCACTTAATGACCGCTGCAATTAGCATTTATTCTACTAGTGAACTATAGCTCTTGGAGGATGGGTGATCTCCTTTCGTACCCTCGTTGGGTGGGTGAAGCCCATCAGATAATGAATAATGAGACATGTCCTGGTTAAGACTTGTCTACTTATATCCCCTCTATACTCGTGTTCGCTTTACCCTAAATAAATCAACAAACCAGACCTAAAGGGTTTAGAAAGTTTTAAGTGGTAGCCTTTGATGACATGAATTCTTATTTTCAAGCGTTTTGAACAAGGGTAGCAATTTCGATATATTTAGCAAACACCTTATATGCGAAACATAAGAGTTTTGACATAAATTGTATATAAAATATTTTGAGCCACCAAAAATGAGTTTTGGGGTGAACTTGTGTACTCAACTGTTGTTGATACTTGTTCTTGAACCTGTCCTGGTGGAGGGCAGAGTTTTAATTGATTGCAGAAAAAATCAAGAAGTTAGGGTGACCGCTTTTGTGTTATTATGGTCGTGTTTTGGACATCATTTCTATAGGAAGTCTTTTGATGTATATATACTCCGTAATTAAACTATATTCTTAAGAAAAGTAACTTATCGTTTCTAATAAGTGTATGTGAACTCTTTAAAGGACTCTGTTTTTCCATACATCCTAGTTTTTGGTGTTGTAAGAAAGACATTCCTAACTATTTTAACTTTAAATATTTTAATTACTACTTAGCACTTGTGCCACGTAATAATTCTGGATGATTAATGTATGCTTTCGCAATGCGCTCTAAGGCCATAATGGTGCCTAAAAATCCGGGTTGTTACAATTTCTACCACAGCCTAGGTGTAAAATCCTACATTATTTTACTTTATAACTTCATTTTATTATTTCATATTTGTAAATGGGGAGTTTTTATTACATCATATTTTAAGTATAATATATGTGGTTACGTGCATGAGTACATGTATTGTTTCTTTATGTCATCGTATAAGTATATAGGTGTAAAGTGTGGATATCAACCTGTAAGAAAGGAAAACATTGAAGTGAGTGTCTATTTTAAATATCCTTAAGGATGGGGAGTGTATAAATGTACTCGACGTAAAATCAAGGATTAATGGATTGTTGTGAAATAACGGATATTATGTTTGTTGAAATATGATGTAAATAAATTCAAGGAACCAAAGAGGACATGGTGCACGTGGGCCGTTCATGCCGGAGCCAGACACCTATAGGCCATGGAACGCTTTGTGGGATGATGCCATGGATAACGCAAACTGCGTACTTGGGAAGATCGCAGAATGGAATGCGGTGTATGGGAGAGGGGACCACAACCAATACTCGCGATTGGAATTCAAGCTTATGTCTTAACCAAGACCCTACTCGATTGTCAACCCTGGGCATCCTTTAGGGCAGCATATTGGAGACTTTTGTATTTGTATGTGGCTAACGTAGGAATATTAAGGAGTGGGATAGGCCCCAAAAATGTTGACAATGAGGGTATTAGATGGAAAGTAACAGTGGATGAGGTGCTTAGGGATATGAGGAAGTTAGACCTAAGAGATCGAGAGAGGGGGATGATTGAGGTTGTAGGTGGTTATTGGTAGAGATTTTATGAGCGGTTAGAAGCTCGTGAGGAGCTAGAGAGGCAAGGACAATTAGAGGAGAACCTAGGAGACAGTTTACCGCAGGTACTTCTAGGAGGATCCCACCTAATGCGAGTGTCTCACTAAATTGCAGCAGTGCGGGATCGGTGAGCAACACTCATATTTGGGATCCCGATTATGTAGTTGAGGAACCAATCATTAGCACTACCGATAACGACTATGACACTGACCCTTTGGATCTGGACTAAGATGGGAGTAACCTTGTGAAATTCAGGATGTGTTGTGTGAGGAGGCGTTGGGAGATGTTGTTTTCCTTATTTTCTTTTCCTTATTGAGACATTTTTATGATTGTTTTGGATTGTATGAACTATTTATGCATGTATTGAATTGGTGATGTAGAACTTTAATGTCGTACACTATCTATGGCATGGTGATGATAAACTTCCCTATGAGAAGTTTAGTATTGATCTCCCATGTAAGGGATGAATTAGTTTTGATTAGCCAAAATTTTGTAAGGACAAAACGTGTCTCGATTTAATTGGCTATGATGGGCCAAGAAATGATGTTTGAACATGGGCCATTAATGTTATATTATTAAGTTATTAAAAATTTAGTGTGTGTTTGTGTGCAAACATAATAAACTAGTAATTTCATCTTAGATGAGATGGACTTAAATGTGGTTTAGTTGTAACTTAATTGTCTTAAATCGGTAGTATTCTTTGTAGAAAACAAAGAAGGGGAATGTTTAGGAATATGGCAGGAGGATCCGAAACCCCTCATACTCAAGAGGTCGAGAACACCAGTGATGCAAGCCTCACTTTGGAAGGAAGACTGCGTCAAATGGAGAACATGAATGCCCGGTTGATGGCTATACTTGAGGCCCAGGGTCAAAAGCCCGATGATGAGGAAGGGAAATTCTATAAAAGGCTATCATCTCACAAGCCAAGGACTTATGACAGGGAACCGGATCCGGTCAAGTTTGAAGACTAAATAGCATACATGGAGAAGCTATTGGAGATCATAAACTGTCTTGAGCACATGAAAGTGAAGTTAGCCTCGTTCTACCTTGAAGGGCCCGCATATATGTGGTGGAGGACCGTTAAGAAAATTTTCAACAACCGGAGTTTACTTGGGATAAATTCCTGGAGACCTTACGCCAAAGGTTTTACCCACCAGCTTTGCAGAAAAATAAGGAGAGCGAGTTTCTGTATCTTCGTTAAGGGAAAATGACTGTTGTTGAATTAATACACTACGAAATTTATGGAGTTATCTCGATTTGCCCCTGAATTAGTCGGTTCGGAGAAGTTTAAAATTTCTCACTTCTTTGAAGGGTTTAATTTCAAATATCAGAAGAGAGTGGGAGACTACACCAACTATCAAGAGTTGTATGACCGGGCCCTGGAGGAGGAGCGGATTGTCTAGAAGGAGGAGGAGTCTAATAAGAGGAGGAATGGAGGAAAACCAAATGACGGGGGAAACAAATGGATGAGGAGTGGTTTGGAGCAACAAAAAAAGAGGGATAATTAGCAAAGGGCACCGAAGAAGGGAAAAGCATGTCTTAAGTGCAGAAAGGACCATTGGGGGAAGAGTTGTGACGAGAATGAGATATGCTACGGGAGCAAGAAGCCGGGCCATAGGCTTAGGGATTGTCCTAACAGATCTGAAAGTGGTGAAGGCTCGGAAAGCGACCAGAATTTGTTGGGTATAACAGAACTGGGGAAACAATCAAGGCTTTCAAGGAAGGAATGCAGGATTTAACCAGGGGAATCGGGGAAATTCTGGGAGAACCTCGGGCAAAGTATTTGCTATGTTAGAAAACCCTCAAGCTGAATTCGAGACTCCTACAACAGGAGGCAATGTTATCTCTGGCGCTTTTTCTGTATGTTCTATGAATGCTCATGTGTTGTTTGACTCTGGAGCTATAAAAAAAAAATCATCTCTGCTTCCTTTGTAAAAATGTTGAAAAGTACCCATCCCCCGTCTGTATTAAACTTAACTGTTCCGGATGGAACCCAGACTCGATGTGACATTATGTATTGGACATGTCCCGTCAGGATTTCTGAGAAGGAATTTATGGAAAACTTGGTTCAGTTTGAACTAGGGGTTTATGATGTGATATTAGGGATGGATTGGTTGAAAGATCATAAGGCTGTTATAGAATGTTCTAAACGAACATACAACTTAAGACACCCTTAGGAACCCAAGTGAAATATGAAGGAGTTAAAGTGAAACCTAAGGTACAAGTAGTGTCTGCATTAAAGATGATTAGAGAGTTAAAAGGGGGGAATGCCGGTTACTTGTGTCAAGTGGTGGACACAAAAATTGAGATGAAACTGGAGGATATACCAATAGTTAGGGATTTTTGTGACGTGTTTCTAGATGAATTGCCTGGGTTACCCCCTCATAGGGTAGTCGACTTCCATATAGATTTAATTATGGGAGCAACTCCTATATCTAAGGCCCCATATCGTATGGCCCCAGCATAAATGGCCGAGTGAAAAACCCATCTTGAAGAACTACATCTGAAGGGCTATATAAGGCCTAGCACATCACCTTCGGGGGCATCGGTATTGTTTGTCAGAGAGAAAGATGGGACCATGAGATTATGCATTGACTATCGCGAGATTAACAATATTACTGTTCAGGATAAATACCCATTATTTCGAATTGATGACTTGTTTGATCAGCTTAAGGGAGCGGAAGTGTTTTTAAAAGTAGATCTTAGATGCGGGTATCATCATATGAGAATTGTGGAGGAAGACATACCCAAGATCGCATTCATGATTAGATATGGACACTATGAGTTTGTAATAATGCCATTTGGGTTAACTAATGCCCCAACAACCTTTATGGACTTAATGCAAAGATACTTTAAGCCTTATTTGGATCACTTTGTGGTAGTTTTCATTGATGACATTTTAGTGTATTCGAAGAGTCACTCCGAGCACGAGAAATATTTGAGGATTATTCTGGGGACCTTACGGAAGGAAAAAATTTATGCAAATTTTAGCAAGTGTGAGTTTTAGTTGGATCGAGTTACGTTTTTTAGCATGTAGTATCTAAAGAAGAAGTTACCGTAGACCCCGAGTAGATCAAGGCAATTATGGAATGGCCAGCACCTACCTCCGTGACCAAAGTTAGCAGTTTTATGGGGCTAGCAGGGTACTACAGAAGGTTTGTTGAGAATTTCTCCCGTATAGCCTTGCCTATAACCAGCTTGATACGGAAAAACGTCAAGTTTTAGTGCACACCAAACTGTGAAGAAGCCTTCCAGGAGTTAAGCAGTGGTTGACAAGCGCACCAAAACTAGTACTACCCGATAACCGAGAGCCATAATGAGGTCTATAGTGATGCATCATTGGAAGAGTTGGGTTGTGTCCTCATGCAAAATGGAAAAGTGATAGCCTATGCATCCAGACATTTGAGACCTCATGAAAAGAATTATCCTGTGCATGATTTGGAGTTGGCAACGGTGGTGTTTATGTTAAAGCTATGGAAACATTATCTTTATGGTGTTCCTTGCAAGATATTCACAGATCACAAAAGTTTGAAATATATCATTACCCAAAAAGAGCTTAACATGAGGCAACGGAGATGGTTGTAATTAATAACGTGGAGATCCAGTACCACCCCGGTAAAGCAAATAAAGTGGCAGATGCCTTCAGTTGTAGACTGAGAATGGTAGTAAATTCTTTGCTAACTGTACCCCACGAGACTTATGAGTAGTTTCGAAGGATGAATTTGTATGTTGTCAAGAGGGGTGTTCCGCAAGAAATCCTAAATGTGATGTCCGCACAGCATTCACTATTTGAAGAAATCAAGGAGAAGCTGGCCCGAGATGAGTTCTTGAAGGGGATTCGAGCTAAAATTGAAAGTGGAGAACCCACCGAGTTTCACTTGGGTGAAGATGGAAGCATAAGGATGAAGGGACGGTGGTGCATACCCGAGGACCCAGAATTGAAGGAGAAGATATTAGAGGAGGCTCATATCATTTACTCGGTACACCCGAGAAGGACAAGTTAATTTGTGACTTTAAAGAGTACTTCTGGTGGAGGGGGCTCAAAAGAGACGCTTCAAGGTTTGTCTCTGAATGTTTGACATGCTAGAAGGTAAAGTTTAATCGAGGCAAGATGGCAGGCCCTCTACAACCGTTGCCAACTCCTGAATAAGTGGGATTCGGTCTCCCTGGATTTGTAGTTAGTCTACTTAGATCAAGGAAGGGGAATGATTCGATATGGGTGATAGCTGACAGACTAACGAAGACTAGTCGGTTTATTGCAATGAAAACCACGTGGAGCATGAAGCAAATGGCCGAGACGTATGTTAAAGAAATAATTCGACTACATGGAGTACCTAGGACCATAATATCAGATAGAGACACCAGTTTCCTCTCAAATTTATGGGCGAGGTTGCAGAAGGCTTTTGGTACTCGAAGATATGCTTAGGGCACGTGTAATGGAGTTCCAGGGAACTTGGGAGGACCGACTGACACTCGTTGAATTCTCTTATAACAACAGCTACCAAGCTATCATTGATATGGCTCCATACGAGGCTCTATATAGAAGTTGATGTCGAACACCAATATGTTGGGCCGATCTTGGAAATGGGACAATCGTGGGACCAGAAATGATCCATGAGGCCATGAGGCAAATTCGGGTAATCAAGGAAAACATGAACTAGCTCAAGATCGCCAGAAGAAGTATGATGATCTTCGACGAAAGAAACTGGAATTCGAGGTAGGAGATAAAGTATTCCTAAAAGTTTCACCTACCCGTGGAGTAAGGAAATTTGGAGTAAAGGGAAGTTGAGCCCGAAATTTACGGGACCCAATGAGATTTTGAGGAGAATTGGAGAAGTAGCTTATGCACTAGCTTTACCCCCTGAGTTGGCCAAGGTGCATAATGTGTTTCATGTCTCACAACTTCGGAAGTATTTCTATGACTGTAGATACATAATTGTGTCTCCCCATTTAAGGATCCGATGATGAAACATATCGTGGTCTTATTTGGTCCGACCCAAAGGCAGAGCAGTCTGAAAAGCCATTCAAAACTATTACGAAAAGTGTTAAAATCCAATTTTAAAGCCCAATTAATTATTCATGATAATTAATTGTATTTTGAGCCCAATTCTTTGAATAGCCCAATTAATTGTTTAATAATAATTAATTGTTTTATTTATAATAAATAAATATTTTCAAAATATATTTTTTTATAGTTAAAATCAGATTTTATCCCGTAAAATCAGATTTCCGGAATTAAAGCAAAAAATAAAATCTTTTAAAACGTGTTCTACAAAAACTAGCAATGACACGTCAAGGGCCGTGCGCCTGGCGCACGTCTGTGCGTCAGGCGCAGCTTTTGCTGACACGTTGCACTGTGCCGTGCGCCTGGCGCACAGCTCTGCATGAAGCGCTTTGTTCTCTTGTTCCTGACTTGAGACTGGAGTGCATCTTACATGTGGCCACCTCTTTAAGCAGGGGTACGAAGCGTGGGATCAATCTCTTAGTCATGGACCCTTTCAACCTTAACCTAAACCTGACCAATAGTTGAATGTAGAACTGGACTTTAGGTTGAAAACTTCTGCATCCATGTTACCTGACATTTATGTGTGATTGCACTTTTTGCCCGCTAATATGCTTTGCGCCCGAAAATATTGCAAATCGCGTCTAAAACAAATCGTCATTTTCGCCCGAACCTTCGTTGATTAATCAATACGCGTGCCGCAGAGCATTGCACCAGACGCATTAAGTTGCGCCTGGCGCAACGCTCATGCGCTAGACGCGTAGACTACGCCCACCAGTTGCGTGGCACGCAGTTTATTCGTCCGATGCTTATTGGTCTTTTGACCTTTGTTCGAGTCAAAGATAACAAGTTTGCATCAGTATCATAGTAAAAAAAAGGACCAGTTTTTTCATGCAAGGTCAAGTTTGTCCTAAAAAGTGCATCTAAAGTGGTCATTGTAGAGTTAGAGTTGTCATGCATGTCTACCTCTTCCCATTTTCTCCTTGCTATTCAACTAATCTTCCCTACCAATTCTACCCAATCATATTCAACAAATTTCAAAAACTTACATTTTTTTCAAAATAAATCCTACACCTTCTTCTATTCTACCTTTTTCAAGAAGCATTTACTAATCATCCTCATACCACGACATTTAAAAAAAATATTATTTTCAAAATTAATTCATCATCTTTTCCTAATAAAAGATAAAAACAAGGGGTTCCTTTCGAAAATGAATTTCAAAAAAAATCTAAGCCCAGTCCATACACCTTCATTCAATCCAATCCATTTGCATTTTTTTTTAGGCCCATATGCATTAGAGTCCATTTTGCATTCATCCTAGGCCCGTCTAATTTGAGTCCATACATTCACTAGCATTAGAGTCGATCTTAGGCACATATAAGTCTAGTTCAAGACAAAGCTAGGCCCATTTGCATCTCTATGTGAACCCTAGTCTATGTCAAGCCCAGTCCAAGTCTAATCCCAGTCTATTCCATTCTAAGTCCAATCCTAGTCCATCTCCAATGTCAAGCCCATGTGCATCTCTCGGTCCAAGTTAAACTTATATGTCAATTCATATCCTAGGTCTAGTTTGCATCTCCATGTAAGCCCTAGTCAGTCTTCGGACTATTAAAATCGAGTCTTAGGACTATAAAAGCTCATCCCTTAAAGTCTATCCTGCTTGCTCACCCGTAAGTTCAAGGTCTAGCATTCTTTAAGTCTATAGGCAATTCTTATGTCTAGCCTGCTTTCTCACCCGTAAGTTCAAGGTCTACCATTCCTAAAGTCTATAGGTAATTCTTGTATCTAGCCTGCTTGCTCACCCGTAAGTTCAAGGTCTAGCATTCCTGAAGTCTAGAGACAAATTTTGTGTCTAGCCTGCTTACTCACCCGTAAGTTCAAGGTCTAGCATTCTTTAAGTATATAGGAATTTTTGTGTCTAGCCTGCTTGCTCACCCGTAAGTTCAAGGTAGTCCATAGGCAATTTTTTAGTCTAGCCTGCTTAATTTAGTGTAAGTTTCGAAGTCTAGTTGTCTAGCCTGGATGCTCACTCGTAAGTTCAAAGTCTAGTTGCCTAGCCTGCTTGCCTTAAGTTAAGAGTCTAGTCTCCCTTATTGTCCAACCTTCCTTAAAGGAGGACAAAATGTGAGTCTACTCTAAAGCTCATCAATCACAACATCACCACCCCGATTTCATTTAGAGTCATGAAGATTACTTTTAACCGCCTTCACAATAGAGGCGCGATCACTTCCATAAGTTATCCGCCTTCACATTACAGGCGCAATCACTTCCACAGGGTCTACTTCCAACCCCGCACCTGAAAGAAAATTCAAAAGGTGCAACCTATATTTCTATTACGAATTCCAACAGAACAATGAACACCTGATATCTAGTGTCGAATACCATCAATGCGCTGCGAAACATGGTCGATGACAATATACTTCTAAAACTTGCTACAACGAGAATCAACATCACCAACAACCCCCGAGGCAGTGCATCAACAATTCAATAGGATTAGTCTTCTGTTTCTGGCTTCGTAGGATGAGTCAGAGAGTCCTTACCGTAAGCCATGTCTGTCCTTTCCCATCGAGTTTATGTCAATGTAGGACTTTATCTGTTTTAGCCTTTCCATTTTCATTTCATTTTATTTTCTTTTTATTTTCATTGACCTTCCATCATTTTATTTATGCTTCTAATTCAATGATGAAACTTAAATCACCAATTGATTTTGACTAATAAAAAAAATCTGAAAATAAAAAAAATAAAGAAAAATGAAAAAAGGACATATTTTGGATCAGGAGTTATTCCACTCTTTCTTCCAGCATCCTCCATGATACTTAGCCAAATAATCCCTCCATTAACCAAAGCTCCACAAATGTCTTTCAAGCCTTCTAATACCCTACACCAAACTTGTGTGCAAGCCTTACTACATAAAAAATAAAGATCAATGCCTGGCAAAAATAAAAAGTGAATAAAAATCTAAGTGCAAAAAAAATAAAGCAATAGAAAACGCACAGGACAAAAAATGCAAAAAAAAAAAAACCGAAGGTAAAGAAATAAAAAGTCAACCTTGGGGGGCTTGCACACAAGTTCTAACCCCTCATTCAATCCCTTCAATCCATCAAACCTTAGCCCATATAATCCAAATCCATAATCCTTACCTTAGCCCAACTAATTAAACCTTCATCTAAACTTCAAGCCTTAAACCTTTCAACCTTTCATCTGTAACATCCCAGAATTTCAAAGGCGGAAAAGAAAGAAATAATAATATATTTGATAGGACGATGGCGGAAACATCGTCTTCTGGGAATGTCACTACTACAAGAATACTGTTTAAATAACTAAGTGATAAAACCAAACATAATTAAATACTATAAGTAAATTAATTACTTAGATTAAAATCGAAATGAGAAAACTATCTCAAACTAAAGAGAAGTCTAGAACTAAAACCCCTAATAGATTATTTCTCGCATCTCAACCCGAGCCCAAAATCAAAGAAAATCCCCATCAACAAAACCTGCAAAATATACAACAAATATCCACAGTCAGTGGGGAGTAACTAGCAGTTCTCCCAGAACAATAGCAATCAAAGCACGATTCAGAAGGAGATTATTAAGAAAGGAATAACATGCAATCATTACATCAATAGCATGCACATAGAAATCATAAAGCTATAGATGAAACAAGTGATCATCAACAATAAGTAAACATGATAGAGTGAGTGACATAATTCTAATGTATATAAATAATAATAAATTAAGAATTCAACAAGTTATTGAGTCAGAAACCAAACGCCGGTGATTCGCAAATCACTTCCTAAGGTTTGTCAGATCGCAATCTCCAGGTCAGTCTATGGGCTTACGTTCCCCACTGCCTGTGTCTAAGAATGGCCAAAATCCCGATGCAGGGTTGAACACGCAGAACTCCCTGACCTCTCGGACGACAACAATTAACCCAGGTGTACCCCTAGTTCGCAAACCAGGTGGTTGGCATGTTCTTAACCGGGGACTACATCTATCCCACCAAATATTCTTATCTCAAAATACAATCATGCATACAAACTAAGTATCATTCATCAAAAATATTCATCAAAAAGGGGATGCCACCCGGCCTTATACCCACAGTTCATCAAACAGTTCTTCATAATTCCTCAAAATAAATCACTTATACAATAATCAACAAATAACTCTCACAATAACACTTGAACATTCCCAAACATCATCAATGACAATATACTGGTTTTTACAGCAACCACACTCAATCACAAATACATCACCAATTAACTCTAAATCATATTCATTAAAAGAGTAATAACAATTAAATCATTTTATTCCATAAATCAAACCTAAACATGTGGTTACCGAAATGATGTATACTGTATACTACTGAAAATCAGCAACCCAGAATATATTAAATTATAAATTATATCTGATTTACAAGCCTTCAAACAATTTAAAAGTGTATCCTCAATTTCATCACAAAAACACCATAATAATTATGAAACTAACAAATTCGAGCATTAAAATCACACAAAAATTATCATATAACCCTAATAGCTCTACTGACATGGTACAATTTTTATTTATACTTTTCGGACTCAAAAAGTATTTTTAACAGTTAATATACAGATTCCTCAAATAAGCCATTATAATAATTAAAAATATAAATAGACGCCCAAAACTTACCAAAAATTCACATAACATGTAAAAACTCACGAAAATACATATTATTAAAAGAAATTTATTTTTCTGCCTCTAAAAATAATTTTCATGAATTATATACTGACAGAACAGAAATTACAAAAACAGATATATCAATTAATTAAAACAGTAAACAGTAGATAAAAATTATTCTAAGGCATGGAATACATTATACGCATGTTACGTTATCTGAGAAAAATGATTTCATCAATTTCAACAGTCGATCAATAATTATTATGAAATTTAGCCAAAAACGCACAAAATACTAATTAAATCAAATAAATATTAAAAATCATGCAAAAAAATAATTTTTCTCTACACAGTATTCACATAGCATGTGTCACGTATGTTCATGTAAAATTTCGTCAAAAATCTCATTCAAAAAGTATTTTAGATAATTCCTAACGTATTAATCTAATACCGAATACTACTCTAATCACTATGATTCTAGGATAACAACTAGTTACCTGGATCGTCGGGAGGAGAGCTGAGTCCAAAGATACAATCACGAGTTAAGCATGCAATCCAAATCCTCTTCTAACCCCAAGGCATAACAAACGAGAATTGTAGCAACAAGTCACTAAGCATTTCTTCTTGAACGTTGAAAACTCTTGTTTCGCACTGCTCTGTTACGACCATGATTCCCGATGATCAAAAGCTCAGATTATAAATCGTTCTGGTCATAATGTATAACAAGATGTTATAAACGTTGAGTCCAAAAATGAAGACGATCCAACGGTTAGATCTCCGGCTACGGTTATTTTCGTGAAGGTGTGACAGGAAAAACCGGGTTGAAACTTTCTATTCTTTTCCTCTTCCTTTTCTCTCTTCCTTTTCTTGAAAAACGGTGGGTGATAAATGCAAATGATGCTGAACTTCTATGAATAAAAATCAGAATTTTATGGATGTTTAATGGTTGAAATAAAGGGTTTTAATGAAGGAGAATGATTAGGGGGTTATAGGAGTTACAAAGCTACCAAGAGTCACAAGGAAAAATAAAAAGAAAAGAAAGAAGAGAGGCTTTCCTTTTCCTTCACTTGGCCGGCTGTCAAGCCCAACACACCCACAAAAATCTTCGGCCCAAAACAACAAGGGTCCACGCTTCAAAAGCCCGCTACGCGATAAAACGATTAATTCTTAAATCGCGCCTAAACTTTGAAAATACTTAATAATGAAAATAATTCTAATAAATTATATTATATTATAAATATAAATATAATGCACACATTAACACACCATATAATAAAGTAATAATTCGGCTCCCAAATTATAAAGAATAAAAATCATTGATCAAGAGAAAATAATAAATTATTTATTTTTTTACGAAAAGAATATCATTTTAAAATAAACTAACACCAAAAATAAAGGGTGAAAATTACGGGGTGTTACATCATCAACCCTAACTCCTTCTCCAAGGTATGTCCAAGCCCGCTAGGTTGAAAACCCGAAAGAGCAGCCTAGGCAAAAGTTAGGGCACAAAAAAAAAGATAAATAAATAAAATAAATCAGATCTAGAACTACGAATGGTCTGATTCCGTAAGCATACGTAGGAATCCTCATCTCGAGGTCCGACCGCTTCAATAAAAAAATTAGTCATGGTCTAATGATTTTATTTTTAGAGTTCAGGAGCATATTCTTTCTAGATCCCGACATAGACTCGAGTCTGAACCTAGCCTCGTCAATGCTTTTTTCCACCTACATTTATTTAAGTCATAAATTAACCTTTTATTTTTCAATCCCAAACTCTCATTGTCCCTGAAGGACTCTCCGGCAATTCCATGGTTTCTGGCGATATTTGACTTTGCCTATATCAACTTCCCAAAGAAGAATCCCCCAGCGACAACTTTCAACGTTCAAGACATGTCAACTACATTTCAATCAAGGCTCAAGATGCCTAATTCAGGCAAGCTCACCCAAAGTTGGGGGCTTCCAATATATGTGGTGGTTCCTCCAAATCAAACTCCCGAAAAGTTGTAATCCGCGGACCTCGTTTACGGACCTCGATTATTTACTAAAAATGATTTTTGAAAATCATTCTATTCATTCCTGATCATTCTATCTCTTTGTATATCCAGATTATCCTAGCCTTGTAAAACCCTGACCTTGCATTGCATTTCATACATTCTAGTCTTGCATAACCCTGACCTTGCATGACGTGTCATCCCTTAACTTTGCATAACCTTAATCCTTGCATAGCGTCTCATGCATCCTTAGAGAGTCTAAGTTTGCATTATTTGCATCATTATGTGCTTTATCTGAGTTGTTTGCACCTATCTGCCGACATCTTCTTCTGTAGGTAATCAGATTGATTGTAGTTATTGTCCAGCATACTAACTTTGTTTTGCAGAGACCAGCGTATATAGATTAGTTCTAAACTGCGGAGCGTTTAGAATCGTTCTCCGTCCCGACACCATATACTTTGACTTTCGGTTTCCTGAAGCTCAGTCAAAGTGGAGGCTTCTGTAGATACATAATTGTGTCTCCCCATTTAAGGATCCGATTATGAAACATACCGTGGTCTTATTTTATCCGACTTAAAGGCAGAGCAGTCTGAAAAGCCATTCAAAACTATTTCAAAAAGTGTTAAAATCCAATTTTAAAGTCCAATTAATTATTCATGATAATTAATTGTATTTTGAGCCCAATTCTTTGAAAACCCCAATTAATTATTTAATAATAATTAATAAATATTTTCAAAAGATATTTTTTTATAGTTAAAACCATATTTTATCCTGTAAAATCAGATTTAATCCTGTAAAATCAGATTTTCGGAATTAAAGAATAAAAAAAAATCTTTTAAAACGCGGTTTACAAAAGCTGGCAATGACACGCCAAGAGCTAGGCTGGTGCGCCTGGTGCAGGGTCGTGCGCCTGGCGCAAGTCTGTGCGTCAAGCGCAGCTTTTCCTGACACGTGGAACTGTGCCACACACTGTGACACACACTGTGCTGTGCGCCTGGTGTACAGCTCTGCGTGAAGCCCAGTTTTCTTTCTTATCTTTTTCATAAAGCGTACCACGTGTACGCTTTCTACTGGGCATGCCGCGTCATGCGCTTGACATGTCAGCTTGCGCTAGGCGCAGCAGGCGAGGGAGGCGCAGTGTCGTTTTCCCTATAAAATGGCCTGATTTCCGTATAGATTTAAAAAACGGATTTTTCACATTAACACACTTCGAACCCCACAAATACTTTACGAACCTCTCTATGAATTACAAAACTTCCCTACAAAACTCATACATTCAAACACAAATACATTCAACCTACATACTTTCATACATTCAGATTTTCAGGATTCACGATTGCTCGTCCGGAAGGTTGTCAATCTTGCAGACCTAAGCCACGGTATAATCCTGAGGGTCCTTAAATAAATTCTTTATTTTTATATTGAAGTTATTAATAATTTATTTCATGATGTAGATCTTCGGTATAAAATCGTTCTACTGTATATTCTAAACCTTTTTCTTTCTTTTTATTTATTTTTTTATATATTATCATGCTTGCCTAATCATCCTATTCTTATTATATGATTGTCCTGATTTATTGATTTTATCACCTACATGTTATTTTTGTTAATCAAAGACCTAAAGAACTGTTCTAACATTAATCAGATTAATTTGGACAACCTGTTAGGTTCCCTGTAATATTGATTGCATAATAACTTGTCACTAAAATTAGTCTTTTTATGTGTTTCCTGAACCAATTTGGACTAAATATTTTTAGGATGCTTCAAAACATTATTTGATTATTCTTTGGCATAAAATCTGTAATGAATCGATATTTATTAGAGGCCAACTTTGGGCGAATGTGGTTCATTATGACTATATTCGTACCCTCACTCCGAACTCAATCTTTGGTTCATTTTCACCATCTATGGAGTCAGGACGGGAAAATCTACATTGGATAACTTGTCCATACGGTTTTCCCATATCCAATTAGGTTTATGATTCTTCCTAAAAAGAATTGTTAGCGACTTCTTTCAAAATAATTTTCAATAAAACCTTTACAGTGGGGTAGTCAAATCTAATACGCGCTCACACCGCGTAGGTGAAATAAAAACACGCCTGTAATTTGGCGATTCACTGGGGAGGATTTTATAAAATTAATTTTTTAAATGAGCGGGTGAAACTTGAAAACTACGATTCATTCTTATTTTTATGCCTTTAAATAATATATTATTTTGCATATGCATGGCTACTGTTCAGCCACCATAAGGACAATCTACCTTGCCTCATTAGCACATGTTCTATGTGTAAGGTCACCCCCGGGGGGTTTGCGCTTTGTCCTTCCAAAAAGCTTCCAGAGCGATAGTGTTGGATCTTAGTCATAAGCAAACCTACCCAACCATGGCATTGTTCTCTTGTTCCTGACTTGAGAGTAGAGTGCGTCTTACACGTGGCCACCTCTTTAAGTAGGGATACGAAGCGTGTGATCAATCTCTTAGTCATGGACCCTTTCAGCCTTAACCTATACCTGACCAATAGTTGAATGTAGAACTGGACATTAGGTTGACAACTTTTGCATCCATGTTACCTGACATTTATGTGTGATTGCAATTTTTGCCCGCTAACATGCTTTGCGCCCGAAAATATTGCAAATCGCGTCTAAAACAAATCGTCGTTTTCGCCCGAACCTTCGTCGATTAATCAATACGCGTGCCGCAGAGCATTGCGCCAGACGCATTAAGTTGCGCCTGGCGCAACACTCCTGCGCGAGACGCGTAGACTGCGCGCACCAGTTGCGTGGTACGCATTTTATTCGTCCGATGCTTATTGGTCTTTTGACATTTGTTCGAGTCAAAGATAACAAGTTTGCATCGGTATCATAGTAAAAAAAGGGTCAGTCTTTTCATGCAAGGTCAAGTTTGTCCTAAAAAGTGCATCTAAAGTGGTCATTGTAGAGTTAGAGTTGTCATACATGTCTACCTCTTCCCATTTTTTCCCTGCTGTTCAACTTGTAACACCCCAGAATTTCAAAGCGGAAAATAAAGAAATAATAATAGTATTAATAGGACGATGGCGGAAACATCGTCTTCTGGGAATGTCACTACTACAAGAAATGCGTTTAAATAACTAAGTGATAAACCAACATAAGTAAATAGTATAAATAATTTAAATTAATTAGAGTAATAACTAAAAGAGAAAACTGACTCTCAAACTAATTAAAAGTCTAGACCTAAAACATCTAACATTTCAATGCTCACAACTCAACCCGAACCAAAAACCAAAGAAGATTCCCATCAACATAACCTGCAAAATATATAACAACAATCCACAATCAGTGGGGAGTAACTAGCAGTTCTCCCAGAACAAAAGAAATCAAAGCATGATTCAGACATAGATTAATAAGAAAGGAAATAATAAAGTCAAGTCAACTACAATATGCATCCACTTCCATATAACTCACAAATAACGCAAATGAATAATAAATAGCAAGTGAGTTGGATAAAAATAAATAAATCATCTCAAGAGTACTTTTATAAAAATAAAAAGTATAGGTAAAACAAGTTATTGAGTCAGAAACCGAACGCCAGTAAATCGCAATTCACTTCCTAAGGTTTGTCAGATCGCAATCTCCAGGTCAGTCTATGGGCTTACGTTCCCCACTGCATGTGTCTAAGAATGGCCAAACTCCCGATGCAGGGTAGAACACGCAGAACTCCCTGACCTCTCGGACGACAACAATTAACCCAGGTGTACCCCTAGTTCGCAAACCAGGTGGTTGGCATGTTCTTCACCGGGGACTACATCTATCCCACCGGATATTCTTATCTCAAAATAAAATCATAAATATCATCAAAGTATTATTCATCTCAAAAACATTCGTCAAAAGGGATGCCACCCGGCCTTATACCCATAATTCATGAAAAGTAATTCTTCACAAATCCTCAAAGATAATAACTTACAAACTTTCAACAAATGTCTCCAACAATAAACACCTTGAACATCTCTAAGCATCAACAATGATATTAAACTAGTTTTTACAGCACCAACAATTCAATCAAAAATACATCACTAATTAACTCCAAGGCTTATTCAATAAAAGAGTGGTAACAATTAATCATTTTCTTTCATAAATCAAACATAAACATAAGGATACCCAATAATACTTACTGCAACCTACTGAACATCAGCAACCAAGAACATAATAGAATACAAATTATTTCTGACTTAAAAGCTCTTAAATAATTTAAAAGAGTGTCCTCAATTTCACAACAAAAACCCAATAATAATTATTAAACTAATAAGTTCGAGCTAGTAAAATCGCACAAAAATTATCATACGACCCTAATGGCTCTACTGACATGGTAAAAATTTTATTTATAATTTTCGGACTCTAAAAGTATTTTTAAACGTTAATATACAGATTACTCAATAAAGCCAATATAATAATTAAAAATAAAAATAAACGCCCAAAAATTACCAAAAATTTACACAACATGAACTCACGGAAATACATAATCTACAAAGAAATTAATTTTTCGGCCTCCAGGAATAATTTTCATGATTTATATACTGACAGAAATGATAATGCGAAAATAGATATATCAATTAAATAAACCGGTAAACAGTAGAAAAAAATTATTCTAAGGCATGGAATACATATTACGCATATAACATGATCCACGAAAAATAATTTCAGCAATTTTAACATTCGTTTAATAATTATCATGCAAATAAGCCAAAAACGCACAAAACACCGATTAAATCAAATAAATACTAAAAATCAGACGAAAATTATTTTTATATATACAATATTCACACAGCATGCATCAAGTATATTCATGTCAAATTTCATCAATAATTTCATTCAAAAAGTATTTTAAACAATTTCCTAGCGTAATAATCTAATACCGAATAATACCCTAATCACTATTGTTCTAAGATAACTACTAGTTACCTGGAACGTCGGAGGAGAGCTGAGTCTAAAGAAATACGAAAAATATGTGCAATCCAAGTCCTCCATGAACGATAATTGTAGCAACAAGTCACAAGGCGTTTTCTTCTTGAACGTTGAAAACTCTTGTTTCGCACTGCTCTATTCCGACCATGATTTCCGGTGATGAAAAGCTCGGATTCTAAATCGTCCGGTCAAAGTGAAGAACAAGATGTTGTAAACGTTCTGTCCAAATTTGAAGACGATCCAACGGTTAGATCTCCGGCTACGGTTATTTTCGTGAAGGTGTGACAGGAAAAACTGGGTTGAACCTTTCTATTCTTTTCCTCTTCCTTTTCTCTCTTTCTTTTCTTGAAAACGTTGAGGGTTAAATGAGAATGATGCTGAACTTCTTTTAATAAAAATCAGAATTCTATGGCAAGGAAAAAAATGAAGGGTTTAGGAGAAATGATTAGGGGGTTATGGGGGTTACAAACTACCAAGAGTCATCAATTAAAAGAAATGAAATAAAAGAAGAGAAACTTCTTCCTTCTCCCTCCCCATAGCCGGCTGTCCAAGCCCAAGTACACCAAGATAATTTCGGTCCAAGTCATCAAAGGTCCACGCATCAAAAGTCCGCCACGCGATAAATCGATAAATTCCTAAATCGCGCCTAAACTTTGAAAATACTTAATAATGAAAATAATTCTAATAAATTATATTATAAATATAAATATAATGCACACATTAACACACCATATAATAAAATAATAATTCGGCTCTCAAATTATAAAGAATAAAAATCATTAATCTAGAGAAAATAATAGTTTTAGGGAAAACTTTTGCGAAAACTAGGAGCAAAATTATAGGTTGTTACAATAATCTTCCCTACCAATCCTACCCAATCATAGTCAACAAATTTCAAAAACTTACATTTTTTCAAAATCAATCCTACACCTTCTTCTATTCTACCTTTTTCAAAAAACATTTACTATCATACCACGACATTTCAAAAAAAAAATTCAAAATTAATTCATCATCTTTTCCTAATAAAAGATAACAAACAAGGGGTTCCTTTCGAAAATGAATTTCAAAAAAATTATTTTCAAAATTAATTCATCATCTTTTGCAAGTTTGCATCTCCAGGTAAGCCCTAGTCAGTCTTCAGACTATAAAAATCGAGTCTTAAGACTATAAAAGTTCATCCCTTAAAGTCTAGCCTGCTTGCTCACCCGCAAGTTCAAGGTCTAGCATTCCTTAAGTCCATAGGCAATTCTTCTGTCTAGCGTGCTTGCTCACCCGTAAGTTGAAGGTCTAGCATTCCTTAAGTCTATAGGCAAATTTTGTGTCTAGTTTGCTTGCTCACCCATAAGTTCAAGGTCTAGTATTCCTTAAGTCCATAGGCAATTTTTGTGTCTAGCCTGCTTGCTCACCCGTAAGTTCAAGGTTTAGCATTCATTAAGTCCATAGGTAATTTTTGAGTCTAGCCTGCTTAGTTTAGTGTAAGTTTCGAAGTCTAGTTGTCTAGCCTGCTTGCTCACCCGTAAGTTCAAAATCTAGTTGCCTAGCCTGCTTGCCTTAAGTTAAGAGTCTAGTCCCGCTTATTGTCCAGCCTTCCTTAAAGTCCAGCCTGCTTACTCACCCGTGAGTTCAAAGTCTAGTCTCTCATATCATCACCAAAACCCAGTCATGGAGTCCAGTCTACTTGCATAATCCAATCCAGTCTAGTCCAGTCCATGTCTGCCTTTGCATATAGTTAGGCCCATGTCAGCATCATGGTCAAGCCCATACCATTCCGAAACCCATTTCCATTATCATTTCTCATTTCCATTTCCCAATTTCAATTCCATTTCCCATCTTCATTTCCATTTTCATTTCTCATCTCCATTTCTTATTTCGAAATTCATTTCCTAAAATTTACAAGCGAGGTCCACTCGATTCTGTTCATGACTGGTTTAGAAATTACAACTTAGGAGTGCCTAAAGGAGGACAAAATGTGAGTATACTCTAAAGCTCATCAATCGCAACATCACTACCCCGACTTCATTTAGACTCATGAAGATTACTTTTAACCGCCTTCACAATAGAGGCGCGATCACTTCCATAAGTTCTACACCTTCATATTAGAGGCGTAATCACTTTCACAGGGTCTACTTCGAACCCCGCACCTGAAAGAAAATTCAAAAGGTGCAACCTATATTTCTATTGCGAATTCTAAAAGAACAATGAACACCTGATATCTAGTGTCGAATACCATCAATGCGCAGCGAAAAATGGTCGATTACAATATATTTCTAATACTTGCTACAACGAGAATCAACATCACCAACAACCCCTAAGGCAGTGCATCAACAATTCAACAGGCTTAGTCTTTTGTTTCTGGTTTCCTAGGATAAGTCAGAGAGTCCTTACCCTAAGCCATTTATGTCTTTTCCCATCGAGTTTATTTCACTGTAGGACTTCATATATTTTAGCATTTCCATTTTCATTTCATTTTATTTTCTTTTTATTTTCATTAGCGTTCCATCATTTTATTTATGCTTCTAATTCAATGATGAAACTTAAATCACCTATTGACTTTGACTAATAAAAAAAATCTGAAAATAAAAAAAAATGAAAAAGGACATATTTTGGATCAGAAGTTGTTCCCCTCTTTCTTCCATCATCCTCCATGATACTTAGCCAAATAATCCCTCCATTAACCAAAGCTCCACAAATATCCTTCAAGCCTTCTAATACCCTAAACCAAACTTGTGTGCAAGCCTTACTACAGAAAAAAAAAAAAAAAAAAAAAAAGATCAATGCCTGGCAAAAATAAAAAGTGAATAAAAATCAAAGTGCAAACAAAAAAGCAAAAGAAAACGCACAGGAAAAAAAATGCAAAAAAAGAAAAAGCCAAAGGCAAAGAAATAAAAAGTCAAGCTAGGGGGGCTTGCACACAAGTTCTACCCCTCATTCAATCCCTTCAATCCATCAAACCTTAGCCCATATAATCCAAATCCATAATCCTTACCTTAGCCCAACCAATTAAACCTTTATCATCTAAACTTCAAGCCTTGAACCTAGCCTCGTCAAAGCCCTTTCCCAGCTACATTTATTTAAGTCATAAATTAACCTTTTATTTTTCAATCCCAAACTCTCATTGTCCCTGAAGGACTCTCCGGCAATTCCATGGTTTCTGGCGATATTTGACTTTGCCTATATCAACTTCCCAAAGAAGAATCCCCAGCGACAACTTTCAACGTTCAAGACATGTCAACTACATTTCAATCAAGGCTCAAGATGCCTAATTCAGGCAAGCTCACCCAAAGTTGGGGGCTTCCAATATATATGGTGGTTCCTCCAAATCAAACTCCCGAAAAGTTGTAATCTGCGGACCTCGTTTACGGACCCCGATTATTTACTAAAAACGATTTTTGAAAATCATTACATTCATTCCTGATCATTCTATCTCTTTGCATATCCAAATCATCCGAGCCTTGCAAAACCCTGACCTTGCATTACATTTCATACATTCTAGTCTTGCATAACCATGACCTTGCATGATGTGTCATCCCTTAACTTTGCATAACCTTAATCCTTGCATAGCGTCTCATGCATCCTTAGAGAGTCTAAGTTTGCATTATTTGCATCATTATGTGCTTTATCTGAGTTGTTTGCACCTATCTGCCGACATCTTCTTCTGTAGGTAATCAGATTGCTTGTAGTTATTGTCCAGCATACTAACTTTGTTTTGCAGAGACCGGCGTACATAGATTAGTTCTAAACTGCAGAGCGTTTAGAATCGTTCTCCGTCCCGACACCATATACTTTGACTTTCGGTTTCCTGAAGCTCAGTCAAAGCAGGGGCTTCTGTAGATACATAATTGTGTCTCCCTATTTAAGGATCCGATTATAAAACATACTGTGGTCTTATTTGGTCCGACCCAAAGGCAGAGCAGTCTGAAAAGCCATTCAAAACTATTTCGAAAAGTGTTAAAGTCCAATTTTAAAGCCCAATTAATTATTCATGATAATTAATTGTATTTTGAGCCCAATTCTTTGAAAACCCCAATTAATTGTTTAATAATAATTATAAATATTTTTAAAAGATTTTTTTTTTATAATTAAAATCAGATTTTATCCCGTAAAATCAGATTTTCTGAATTAAAGGATAAAAGAAAATCTTTTAAAACACGTTTTACAAAAGCTGGCAATGACACATTAAGAGTCAAGCTGGTGCGCCTAGCGCACCAGCTTGCGCTTGGTGCAAGGTCGTGCGCCTAGCGCACGTCTGTGCGTCAGGCGCAGCTTTTCCTGACACGTGGCATTGTGCCACACATTGTGCCACACACTAAGGGGAAAGTAAAAAGGGGGGATTTAATTAAATAGCTAACACCCCTAAGTAAACTAATCAAGTCTCAAAACACCCAAATTTTACTGATTTAATGTTGCCCACTCTCCCTCTTCCTCACCCTGCTGCACGCCAGAATTGAGAGGGTCTTCCTCCTCTCCTTTTTTTCCTCCTTCTTTCATGCTTACTCTCTCAACCCACTTAGAAGAAACCTAACCTAGCTATTTGCATGTATTTTTTCCAGAAAAAGAAGGCTTGATGTAAAGTGTTTGGGAAGAAATAAGGAG
Source organism: Beta corolliflora (assembly GCA_947648045.1). NCBI lineage: Eukaryota > Viridiplantae > Streptophyta > Magnoliopsida > Caryophyllales > Amaranthaceae > Beta > Beta corolliflora. The sequence goes on from CANSZD010003236.1 coordinate 79,317, forward strand.
ATCTAGAAGAAGCAATTCTCATAGTAAGGTAAGAGAAACAATAGAAGTAAAGTGGTAAGTTTTTCAACTTGAAATTAAAGGTTAAATAACGAAAATAATGACATGCATCAATGGATTCGTGTAGGTAATAGAGTCTCTAAACTATTTTGAAATTAAGGAGCTAGAGAGGTGTTCGAGGGAAGACTTGGTAGAACTAAGTTATTTAAGAACACCCCATTTTCTACCTACATCTATACAAAGATATTAAAAGGCGTTCCTATCAAAGGAACGGTGCCACGTGGCACTCTTCTCAAGCTTCTAATACACATGTTTATAATCTCAATCAAAAATATTAACAATGTGTAGTTACTAGGATTCGAACACATGACCTTTGAAATGAGATGTGAGAGTTAAACCACTAATCCATTATAATTTCAATGCTTAATGTTTCAAAGTAAAACATAATAAAGTCTTATAATTGTATGTAATTATAAAAACATGTGGACAAGGTTTTTGATCTTTAACCCTTTTATTAAATAATAACATTGTCTTACCCAAGTTCCATTGAAATTGTTAATTTTATCCCTAATTCCTTAGAAATTTTTATTAAACAACTTACCATGCCATACCGTCCATTTTTCAATTTCGCACTAGACAAAATATTACAGAATCAATTATGAAATTTATGAATAATAGTATATTTGATAATAGTAACTGACCCGGGCCATCACCCTTGCCAAAATATTAGTTCTTATTTATATAAAGTGTTGTTGGATAATATCTAAAATTTGTGTTTATAAACTAAATTGTTGAGATTAGTACATGTATGTGAGATTTTGTACCATAACTATAATTGCATGTGAAAGAATTTGAGTTACAAATGTTGATTGTTAAACATCCATCCAAAGGAGGGACGAAATTCACACTAGTATAGCAAAAACTCAAGTGTTCAAGATGTTTAAAGTGTGGTTTTTTTAATACATAATTACAAAAAATGAAGTTGTTGACATGTTTAAGAAAATCTATGTTTCCTACTTGAACTTTTATGAGGAAATTTTTATAGAAAAAGTCTCCCTAAAAATGGGTCATTTTAGATGAACTTCATTTTCGGATTTAACCTTACCTGTTACTGTACATCTTACTTTCGGCCCTTAAAACTTAGTTTTTAGCTCTTTCTTATCTTAGATGAAAATGTCCGTATCGAACAGTTCTCGAGGTTAGGCTTTGGAATTCCTGATTTGGAGTACCGAGCAGGAAGTTATGCCCCTTTTAAGTTCACTGTTTTTGCTGGAATTATTTTGACGAAGGTTTCAAATGTTCAAATTAACACTATTCTCTAAATGAAGTTTAAATGAGCACACCAACTATATGGGTGACACTTACAGGCAGTAACATTGGTTTATTTCACCCTATCTTTATAATCAACTCTTACAAGAAGTTATTTGATGTAAAACAAAGGACACCGAAAAATTAAGTCTTGAAACTGTAGAGTAACACTATAGTAGTTGTCACTTTCTCTCCCCCTTCACGGATGAATGTATTCTCCAAAATAAAATTGATATTTATAAACGGCATATTCTGATCGTTTGTGTAAATAATTGTGACCAAATAATATAATGGGTAAAGTCCGATACCGAATAGAGTACGGTATGAACAACACCAATAACCTTTGGAGGATGGGTGATCTTTTTCCGAACCCTCGCAGGGTGGGTGAACCCCGACATACAATGAATAATGGGATATGTCCTGGTTAAGACTTGCAAGTATAATAATTAAACTGTGGGGTGACGACCTCCATTAGTTTAGAGACAGATGGCTACTTATATAGGGAGCGCTCCCTATATAAGTAGCCAACTGTCTCTAAACAGTTACTATAATTGCATGTGAAAGAATTTGAGTTACAAATGTTGATTGTTAAACATCCATCCAAAGGAGGGACGAAATTCACACTAGTATAGCAAAAACTCAAGTGTTCAAGATGTTTAAAGTGTGGTTTTTTTAATACATAATTACAAAAAATGAAGTTGTTGACATGTTTAAGAAAATCTATGTTTCCTACTTGAACTTTTATGAGGAAATTTTTATAGAAAAAGTCTCCCTAAAAATGGGTCATTTTAGATGAACTTCATTTTCGGATTTAACCTTACCTGTTACTGTACATCTTACTTTCGGCCCTTAAAACTTAGTTTTTAGCTCTTTCTTATCTTAGATGAAAATGTCCGTATCGAACAGTTCTCGAGGTTAGGCTTTGGAATTCCTGATTTGGAGTACCGAGCAGGAAGTTATGCCCCTTTTAAGTTCACTTGCTTTTTGCTGGAATTATTTTGATGAAGGTTTCAAATGTTCAAATTAACACTATTCTCTAAATGAAGTTTAAATGAGCACACCAACTATATGGGTGACACTTACAGGCAGTAACATTGGTTTATTTCACCCTATCTTTATAATCAACTCTTACAAGAAGTTATTTGATGTAAAACAAAGGACACCGAAAAATTAAGTCTTGAAACTGTAGAGTAACACTATAGTAGTTGTCACTTTCTCTCCCCCTTCACGGATGAATGTATTCTCCAAAATAAAATTGATATTTATAAACGGCATATTCTGATCGTTTGTGTAAATAATTGTGACCAAATAATATAATGGGTAAAGTCCGATACCGAATAGAGTACGGTATGAACAACACCAATAACCTTTGGAGGATGGGTGATCTTTTTCCGAACCCTCGCAGGGTGGGTGAACCCCGACATACAATGAATAATGGGATATGTCCTGGTTAAGACTTGCAAGTATAATAATTAAACTGTGGGGTGACGACCTCCATTAGTTTAGAGACAGATGGCTACTTATATAGGGAGCTCTCCCTATATAAGTAGCCAACTGTCTCTAAACAGTTGCATATTGCAACGGCCTAAATGTGTTCGCAAAGATCCATTAAATGCTGCGATAGACCTATAGCAGCAGTTTATATGGCGTTGCCAATAAGTGGCGCCGCTATAACTCTATGACAACACTTATGATACCTTAGGCAACAACTTTATAAAATCGTTGCCATAGATATCATTAGCAACACTTTTCTTAGGCAACAATTTTTAACTTTTGCCAACAGTTTTATTATATCTAAGGCGACAATTTTTAAGTTTTAGTAACAATTATTTAGGATTTAAAGCAACATTTTTAGCGTTTAGGATACCACTTTTATTATCTATAGCAACATTATCAACAGTCTATGGCAACATCCATTGCTCTAATATTGCAACACTTTTATAGTCTATAGCAACATTTCTTGATACAACTATTCTGACACTTTTACCTGAATATATAGCAACTTTTCTCGCTACACTATTGCGACATTTTCATGCGAGTCTATAGCAACTTTTATTCATACAACTATCGCGACACTTTAATGTGAGCTTATAGCAACAGTTTCATACGCGTTTATTTAGTAGCTTATTAAAATGAAATATTATACCAAATATCCAACTACTACAAAAAGAAAACATTTATTTCAAATTTAATCTTACTTATTATTAAAATAAAATATTCATAACAATTATTCCAATGACAAAAACCATTGTTATAATATGAATACATCAATTCTGAAAACTAATGAATCTAAAACCTATATAGTATTAATTTTTTTTCATTCAAAATCAGTCCAAAAGACCTTGAATCTATACCCTTACTGCCATCCTTGTATCTACCTTTCTCCTTTTATCTACCATCCTGTAAACAGAAAAATAATAGTCAATTCTCCTTATATGTTATGATACAATAGTGCAACAATGGTGTTCATTGGAAGCATATCATGCAGTAGTTCAGTCAAAAGATCAGACTCGCAATTAAACTAGTTTCCATGTTATGATACTGTGTGATTCAGCATTTTGTGAAACAAAAATCCTAACTTTATATATGCTACATGTCAGCTTATAGGTGGTTTTCCCAATTTAAAGTTTCTCATTCTAAATAATCTCTATATCTCACATGGTGAGGTGAATTGAATGACATATGGATAAGTTGCAATTAGATACATGCAGGGAGGGAGAACAAAAGACATTCAAGTGTTGGTTTAAAGTGAACCATCAGAAGGCTGGTGGGGTGAAAAAAAAAGGGTGCACATGGTCTAGTAATTAGCTTATGAGACAATGGACAACCTGTTGTAACTGGTCTTGTTGCTGTGAAGAAGATTACTGAATCTGACCCATCTTCATCTGTTAATAAACATTAGACCTGTTCAATGGGTCGGGTCCCCAAAAAAGCCCTTGACCCGACCCTATATTATAGGGTCATGACCCGACCCAATTAAGATAGGGTCGGGTCATATAGGGCCTGACCCTAATAAGAAATTATCGGGTCGGGTCGGGTTAAAAAAGGGTCATTTGAGTTTTGTGCAGGGTCTTAACTTTTCAACCTCATTTTATCTAAAAACCCAAAATTCTCTCTCTCTCTCTCTTCTTCTCTCTCTCTCTCTCCTCTCTTCTTCTTTCTTTCAAAATTGCACGTATTTCTCCATGTGAATTGCGACGCCATAGCTTAACAAACACGAGGTATTTAGATCTACTTTTTAGTATTCTCTTCGATTTGTTTTTCGATCTACATTTTAGTATTCTCTTCTATTTTTTTTTCTGATTTGTAAATCAATGCTTGAAGTTCTGTTTTTAGGGTTTAGATTGAGTTCGATTTTTTTCTGATTTCTTCTTTGTTAAGTGTTTTTTTTTAGTTTATGCAATGTAATTCTTATTTTCCCTGCTTCTATTTATATTGAATGCTAAAAAAGATTAATATTATGAGTTTTTGATTCTGGGTTTTTTTTAATTGCTTGTTTATGGTTGTTTTTTTATGTTTAGTCATGTGTTTTGAGTATTTGAGCTTGTACTACACTGCTGTGAAATTTCGAAATTGTTCAAAATTTGTAATTTTTATTGCTGTTGTACTGCGAAATGTTGATGATTATGTAATAATTTTAACTTTTGATACCTTTTCCAATAGCAGTTTCTGAGTTCCTTGTAATTCACAATCAACAACCCTTTTAATAAAACAAATGTTGTAGAAGTATCAATTTTGGATGGGTTTTTTTGGGTTGATTGTGAGGAATATAGTTGCAATTTTGTTCATTTTGACAGAATTATCTTTGAGTTAGTTTTGTAAACTGGGATATTGTAATGGAATGTGGTGGGAATTTGTCATTTGTTCTTTCGATTCTACAAATTTTGACTTGTAATTAAACAATAAAAAGGCAGTGAGTACTAACTTATTCATAAACTAAGCTATCTGCTAACATTATTAGAATCAATGCTTGAATTCTAATGTTTAGCTTCTGCTGTATTTACTCTTTTTTTAGGTGGTAAATTTTACCATGGAAGCTACTTCAATGTCAACACCCGTGGAGCACCCTGTGGAGGACCCCGAAGAGGATGGGTATTTTGAGTACACAGCACCTCCTCCACAACAGAAGCGGCAGAAGTCGAAAGTGTGGAACGAGTTAGTGCAAGGAAGGAATGAGGCAGGTGAGAAAATTGCAACCTGTCCTTATTGTAATATAACTTTGGTTGCTGGGGGAAATAGTGGTACATCTCATTTAAAACGACATTTAGAAAGGTGTTTGCAGCGACCTGTCGGACTTGAAATTGGGGGGGAGAGTGTGAATGATGATGAATCTTTTAGGTTCGATATGAGTCAACTAAGGAAAGCTATTGTGTTGTTTATTCTTTGAAGGTGGACATTCTTTTTTGTTGTTGAACAAAAGGGTTTCAAAAGGATGATGTCTAAAGCTACGCCTCACTTTGTACCTTTTAGTCGTTATACAGCTACTAGAGAGTTAATGCTCCTGTATGTTTTAGATAGGGAAAGGGTGAAACATATGCTAGCAAAAAGTCCTGGACGAATTTGTTTTACTACTGATTGTTGGAGTTCTTCGCATTCTTGGCAACACTATATTTGTATCACTGCCCATTTTGTTGATTCTCACTGGAAATTGCAAAAAAGAATTTTGAGATTTAGGGCTTTAAATCCTCCGTATGATGGTGAGAGTATTGCAAATGAGATTTTTCGTTTTGGTCCAATGGTCACTAGAGAAAAAGGTCCTTACATTTACTGTTGACAATGCCACCTACAACGACACAATGTTAAGTAAGTTACGTGGTCGTCTTGATGAGAAATGGCCTTTGGTTGGTGATGGTGCTTTTCTACACATTAGGTGTTGCGCTCATATCGTAAATTTAATTGTGAAAGCTGGTTTAGGTTGCATAAAAAGTATTTTGGATAAGATTAGAACACTTATGAGGTTAATTCATAAATCTGCCAAAAGGAGCAAGGAATTTTATGAGACTGCCCAAAAGAATTTTCATTTAGATGTTAAGAGAAAATTGAGTTTAGACATGGAAGTTCGCTGGAATTCAACATACAAGATGCTTGATAATGTCTTTTATTACAAAGATGTGTTTGTGCAATTAAGGTCAACAAATTATTCCTTTATGAGCCTTGTACCTTCTGAATTAGAGTGGAATAAGTTGAGTGTAATACACAAGTTTTTGAAGGTTTTTTATGATGTGACATGCATGTTTTCTAGTGTCAATAATCCTACATCAAACTTGTACTTTAAGGGTGCTTGCATGATTCATCTCCGCTTACTTGAGGCAAGTACGAGTTCCCATGATTTTTTAAGAGATATGGTAAACCCGATGTATGATAAGTTTGACAAATATTGGGAAGAATATAACATTTACTTGTCTTGTGCGACTATTCTCGACCCAAGGTTTAAAGTCAAGTTTGTGGAGTATAGTTTTACCAAATTGTATGGGATTGAAGATGCGGGAAAAAAGGTTGATCGTGTTTTGGATACTCTAAATAAATTATTTAATGAGTACAAGGAGTCATCGGGATCACTAATTGTTAGTCCTCCGGCTCCAAGTTTCACAGATGATAATATGTTTGGAGATTACCATAGTTTCACAGGGAGAAATACTAGAAGTCGGACAAGAAGGTCTCAACTTGACTTGTATTTGGAGGAAGAATGCCTTGGTATGGATTTAGAGTTGAATGTCTTGGAGTATTGGCATCAATGTGCTATTAGATACCCGGTCCTCTCTGTTCTAGCACGTGATTTTTTAACTATCCCTGTGAGCACAGTGGCTTCTGAGTCTGCATTCAGCATTGGAGGTAAGACCATATCCCCGTCTCGTAGCTCTTCAAAGCCTAAGACTGTACAAGCCCTGGTATGTATCCAAGATTGGCGACGTGCAGAAGGTGATAGTTGGAGCGACTCAGAGGTCGATATTACAGAGGATGATGAGGCTTGCGATGATATTGGTGATGATATTGACGAAACGAGTCTTTTTCTTTAGAGGTAAAGTATTGGTTACTCGTTTGTTTCTTTTGCAATCTTGTTTTTCTTAAGTTTTACTGCAAAGAATTTGATGATTGTTCACATATTATGCAGCCTGTGTAGAGACTGATCACAGTAAATACGGATGTGTTGATTATAGGAAGGAATGATACATTCAAAATAAAATTATTTGGAGTTTGTGATACCTTAATTGGGTAATCTGTGACTGTGAGTGAGATCATTTGAACTGAATGATTATAATGTGCCAAGTTTTATGCTATACATTCAAGTCTCACTTACATAGGCTCCTAGTCCTAGCAAATATTAGGGGTACTTCTATGTACTTTCTTTTGGCATCCATCCTGTCATATGTTGCATGTCAGTGAGACATTTAGGGTGCTAGTTTGGTAGATTATGGTATTTATACATCAGGTTATAGCTTTATGTTCAATCTGGTTTGGTTGTCCTTGTAGAATCGTTTTCTCCTTAACAATTTTCTTTTACAGTTTTACAGGATTCTGGTAGGTATTCAATCACCAGCAGGAGTTACAACTACTCGAGGAGTATTGAGGAGGTTTAATGATTTTCTTAAGTTATTTTTCGATGTAAGTGAAAACTTTGTCCTTTTTTGTCTTCAATTTGATCACTTGATGGCAATTGAAGATATTGAAAGAGTAGAGGTGGACACATTATTATTAGAGATTACTGAGCATATTCCTTGTTTCTTATTCTGTCTGCTACTGCTCCTCCTAAGGGTCTTTTGCGAATGAAGAGTAGGGCACTCTTGGAAGAGGTCAGTCCTGTAGCTTTGATATCATCTACTTGTATACTCTTAGCTGAAACTTCAGAGTTTTGAGCCTTAAAGATATCATTAACCTTTTGAATGGTATAATCTGCTTTGAATGGGATTAACTTGTATTTTAATTGTTTCAGTTTCAGGTGTGAATTACAAGCTTAAGGTCTTAATGCTCTGTGATCCTATTCCTATTGATGGCTGTAAGAGATCAAAGAAGACGCAAAAGAACAGTGTTTAATTATCCTTGTAAATTCATCACTGTTTATCATTGAATTTTAGTGAGTTGTAATCTATGATTAGGATTTGTGTTTTGTTGCTGTTTACAGTTGGAGCTAAGTTTGATTGATTGGGAATATTTGTTCAATACAGAACACTTTGCTTATAATATTCTCCATGTTCCAGTTTTTACAATTACTCAAGGTTTTAAAAAAATAGGGTCAGGGTCGGGTCGGGCCGGCCCAGCCCTTGACCCGACCCGACCCGTTAACAATGAAAAAAATCAATCAAGTTTTAATTTATATTACGCACATATAGACAATCAAAAGAGAATTAAGTATACAAGATTAGGATACCATGAGAAAAGGTTGAATCTTAGATAACTCAACTAGTTCTGATGTTCCTAGTCAAGCGACACAAACTAGAACGCATTCTAACATCGTCGGCACATACAAGTTATATATGGACCATGATCACTTACCAATTGCACTTTTACGGTTTGTTAATGTTAGGGCCACGTCCGTTGCTACTTTACCCCCACCACTTGCATCGGTATTAGCCGAGAACAAGCTTTCAAGTTCCAATATATCTATCTCAGGGCCCTGTAGAAAATTTTTGCAATTAAACTTCCAAATGTCACAAAACATTGAAAACAAAACCAAAAAACATAGAACTCTAAAGAGACGTTAGTCAATATGTGCAGGTGCCTGCAATATGAAGGTAAAAAAGAAAACACTTTGGCAATTTCAAGGTCACACCACCCTAGCAACAGCTGTACCCTTATAAATTCAACATTTTTAGACGGGGAAAAGCGCTTACACACGTCTCTCTCTCTCACACACACAGAGGACAAGAGAGAAATTGAAGAAGCAATTAAATAGCACATGTGCAAACAATAGCTATGATCACGATAATTTAGAGATGAGCTAGTGAAGGAACGGGGGTCGAGTACATACCCGGCCCGAGTCTCCTCGCTTATGTGTATCGGCCCATTAACTTCCCTTTACTGCTCGAGTAACCTTCACCCAATGCAAAGGGTTTAAGGAAGCTTTCTTTGTCGTTGAAGAAGCACCTCTACTTCTTGAACTAGCCATCCCTAATGTAGTTTTTCCCCTTCCAACAGGTGTGGAGGAGGAGGTGGTGCACCCGAACCCTTAGGTGCGGGTGGTAGAGGAGGCCCGGGAATTGCACCATGTGCGAGATGCTTGAGTTCCATCGGCCTTTGGTGCGAGGAGGCCCATGAATCTCTATTACACGCATGTAGGCGGTCAAAATGTTGCTTTGGAACATATAGTCTCGCTATAGTCCCGCCGGCTAATACTTAAAGGGAGAAGAAATTACGGCGTGAAATAATAAAGGATTGAGAATGTCATAATGGTATTACCAATACGTTTGTACTTTCACTAATTGTGTGTCAAGAGAAAGCTCCCATAGTATAATTGACTTGCATGATACAACATGAATAGAGAGAGACTTGCAGGAATTATGGAAAGTTGCGAAGATAACATTATTAGATTCATTTGACTGGTGGAGTTTACTGTGAAATGCAAATAACACCACCCTCCCACCAGGACTTCGGCTTGTGGAGTGCGTGCGTCATTATAGTAATTCTATAGAAAGCCACAAACAATCAAACAACCTTCTTGCTGACCAACCAATAACATCTGCTTCTAACCACCTAAAGGTGCCTTTTGATCTGATCTCTTGCAATATATTATCTCGATTCCAAACATAGTAAAGCTGAAAATATTTAATCAAAACACTTTTTGCAACTTCTAACTCATAAACATGATAATAAAATTAGTTTTATGTCCTCACAATTACTCAACAATATGACCAACAAACAAGAAATCATGAATATATCGGAAATCGAACCACAACCTCATCAAATATCAAAACACAAAATAAAGAAAAGAAAAGGGTGAGTGTGGCACCTCACGTGGTGTCTCAAGGACACTAAGCGAATTTGGCGAAGAGAAGACAAGAGCTTCGAGCTTTGACAAATCAGTGAGAGAAAGATTGATGCTCGAGCACAGGGGCGCATTTAGGGCTTCGAAGAAGCGGCGGCATCAATCACATCGCAGCAATGATCAAGAGGAGGGAGCAAAACAAAACGGTAAGCTTTGTGGCTCACTGTTGCGCTACCAACAGCAACAGCAGCGACATCAGGGCAGCAGGGGCATGAGCAGGGGCGGATCTATGCTACCCCTAAAAAAAACTGAAAAAAAATTGGCTGGGAGAAAAAAAAAAGAATAAAAGAAACAGGATATAAGCAGAATCCCGCAATATTATACTGATGCAATGCGCTTGCTGCAGTGGTAGGATGACTTTTCTAAAGACATGTGTTTTGAAGTCTCGGGTTCGATTCCAAGTTATGTACTTTTGCTTGTTTTCTTTTCTCTTTATTCGTTTTTCTTTTTCCCCCATACTCTAATCTTTTCCATCTACCACAATTAAACTTAGCTTGTTCGAGTAAAAAAAAAAATTTTGCTTGTAAATTTAAACAATACTCCCTCTGTTTTTTTATCTTTCTCACTTGGAATCTTGGTACTATATATACTTAGAGAAAATCTTCTCAATTTTTTTCAGTTTATAAGAAAAAATATAGTCATGTGGGGTCTTGTTTAATTCGTCTCAATTAGTACATTATTAATATTCAATCGTTATAATTTTTACTAATATATAATGAAAGATATTTAAGTTCAAAAAGGTGCATTGGGACACACGCACAGGAAAATGAGAATGATAAAAAAAACAGAGGGAGTACTTCATATTACGATTCCAAGTTATGTACTTTTGCTTGTTTTCTTTTCTCTTTATTCCTTTTTCTTTTTTCCCCCTATACTCTAATCTTTTCCATCTTCCACAATTAAACTTAGCTTGTAAATTTAAACAATACTTCATATTACAACAAATTTTATTCTAATTATAGTTGCTTTTTATTATATTATAAACACATCACACTCCCTTAATTCCGAATAAAAAGTTTCAACCTTTGAAAAATCATATATTTTAAAGAGATTTTTTTTGGAATTTTTGATAAAGTACCCATATATTTTTTCTATTTTCTACGCTATATTCTGAATTTTTTTTCTTTTCAAATTGTAGCTTTGATTTTTTATTTGTTCAATACTACGCTAAATTTTGCAGTGGTAGGATGACTTTTCTAAAGACATGTGTTTTGAAGTCTCAGGTTCGATTCCAAGTTATGTACTTTTGCTTGTTTTCTTTTCTCTTTATTCCTTTTTCTTTTTTCCCCCATACTCTAATCTTTTCCATCTTCCACAATTAAACTTAGCTTGTTCGAGTAAAAAAAAAAACTTAGCATGTAAATTTAAACAATACTCCCTCTGTTTTTTTTATCTTTCTCACTTGGAATCTTGGTACTATATATACTTAGAGAAAATCTTCTCAATTTTTTTCAATTTATAAGAAAAAATATAGTCATGTGGGGTCTTGTTTGATTCGTCTCAATTAGTACATTATTAATATTCAATCGTTATAATTTTTACTAATATATAATGAAAGATATTTAAGTTCAAAAAGGTGCATTGGGAGACGCGCACAGGAAAGTGAGAATGATAAAAAAAAAACAGAGGGAGTACTTCATATTACGATTCCAAGTTATGTACTTTTGCTTGTTTTCTTTTCTCTTTATTCCTTTTTCTTTTTTCCCCTATACTCTAATCTTTGACATCTTCCTCAATTAATATTAGCTTGTAAATTTAAACAATACTTCATATTACAACAAATTTTATTCTAATTATAGTTGCTTTCTATTATATTATAAACACATCACACTCCCTTAATTCCGAATAAAAAGTTTCAACCTTTGAAAAATCATATATTTTAAAGAGATTTTTTTGGAATTTTTGATAAAGTACCCATATATTTTTTCCATTTTCTACGCTATATTCTGAATTTTTTTTCTTTTCAAATTGTAGCATTGATTTTTTATTTGTTCAATACTATACCCTTTGTTAAATCAACGTTAAGTTTTTCATTAGTTTTCTTATTTGTAGTTCTTTAGACTTACATTATAAGGGAGAGAAAATTCGTCGACTTCTAAAGGGTTGGATATGATATAGTAGTACGGTAGAGTTTTTATGGGAAAAACTTTCTAAAAGGGTTATGAATATATAGTATTATGAACCATATAATAATATAGTGTCATATTTTTAAAAGGATTATAAATGTTTTTTAACGTGAATTATGTTATAGTATTATGAACCGTTATTTAAATAGTTATTTTATGCTACCCCTGATTGAAAATCCTGGCTCCGCCACTGGGCATGAGTAGAGGGGAAGGAAAACTCCTATGGTCTGGGGAAACGCCAGTGAAGGTTTGGCGGCAGGGGAACCGGAAGATCGAAGCACGAGAGAGAGTGCTAGGAACCACGGGGAGGGAGAAACGAGGGTTATGGGGGTTTTCGGGAAAAATGGAACTCGAGAGAGAGGTGAGGGTCGAGGGGTCTGGGTTTTTTAGGGTCTCAAATTGATCGACATCAGGGGGTTTATGATTTTCGGGTTTTATTTTCTATGAAAATTTAAAATGTCTCGAACACAACTTACTAACTTAATAATGTAAATGTTTGCAAATATGATATACTACGTATAATTATATTCCATTGTTCCCTAAAAAAAACTATATCCAATTGAAATCCAAGTTATTCAAACTCATTTTTAGAAATATAATAGTATAATTAAGCTAATAAAATAACTAACTTACGATTAAATGTGCACTAAAATATTACCTGCTACAAATAAATAACACATAATATCAACACCAACAAAATAATAGAAGATCATTAGTTCCAACTTAAATATAATAAGAATATTTAATATATAATTTTGGCTAGTTATGATGATTAAAACACTCTTAAAATTTGGGTTGTTACAAAAGTGGGGAGGGAAACCAAAAAAACAGCGATCTTTTAAAAAAAATTAATAAACCTATTTTTTTTTAACTTTGTTTAGATGCTTGACAGAAAAACCGTTGCAATATCTCATCAAAATATTAAAAGACTAAAAACTGTTGCAATAAAATAGTCATAATATATAATTGTTGCAATAATTTTTCTATAGCAACGTTTTTCCGAAGTCAAAGTCTACTCAAATTAAAAATTATTTAACTGTAAAAAATAAAGAAAACTAGACTAATTGTTATGAGAAACATACTCCTTGAAAGATAGGACGCTCTCGCCTTTTCTCAAGGCTTGCCCTAACCCTATAGGTTTGATTCTTCATTCCTTCGATCATGGAGGGAGAATTGATTAAACGTTGCGAACGACTGAAAATCAATGACGCGGAAGTTGAAGTTTTCGATACTGCAATCATTGGTGACGTGGAAAACGCTGACCAAGTCTCTCTTCTCTTGGTTGGGAGTGTTGTGACCGAAAAGAATTTCAACGTGGAGGCCTTTAAGCGTACCATGACGCAGGCCTGGGGATTGATGAAACGTGTAGTTATGCGCATGATTGGCCCTAATAAATTCGTTTTCCAATTTTTTCATTGGAAGGACAAAGAGAAAGTAATGGATGGTCGACCATGGTGTTTCGACAATCAATTATTGGTTCTCAATGAGATCACTGGCAACGATCAACCGTCCGAGGAATAATTAACTCATTCACCTTTTTGGATTCGTTTGAAAATTTTACCCTTTAATTGTCGTTCCGTTTCTATGTGCAAAGCCATTGCTTCCAATTTGGGACATGTTATGGATGTAGAGGATGATTGTTTTCATTTAGACAATTATCGTAGGGTTTGCATTAATATGGACATTACTAAACCATTGTGCCGGTTCCAAAACATTAAGGGGAGGGATGGACGGATTATACAAGTTGCCCTAGCCTATGAACGGCTTCCGTTCTTTTGCTTCGTGTGTGGGACAATTGGACATAGTGAGAGGGAATGAGCTAATGTGGATGATGATAATGACCAAGCGAACATTTTAGGGTGGAGTAAATCGCTGCGTGCTACTCCTCGTAAGGGGATGCAAAAGCTGCTGGAGGAAGTAGAGGAGGTGAAAGCTAGTCGGAGGGTATTGTTTGTTCCGAGGCCGAAGCGGAGTGAGGAGGAAGAACGTTCGGTAGGGAAGGATACTGGATGCGTAGGGGTGCGTAAGGACCCGGAGGGTCTTTGGGGAGGGGTCCGCCGACTCTATGGGGGCTATCAATGATATTGTGCACTTCGAAGGGGATGTTACTCCTTTTATAGGTGCGATAGGGGTAGGAGTGGAGGTGGAAGATGTCGGGGATGTTGTGGGGCAGAAGGGGGATACTGAGGATGGCGCTGGAGTGGGAATCACTTTGAGTTATGAGCAGGCAGTGAGTCAAGATGGGGGGAGACTAATGTGGGAGGGGCTGTAGGCTCGGTGTTGCTGAGACGAGCCGAAGGGGTTGTGGGTGCGAAGACGAGTGTCCAGGTGTATGGATCGAAGGAGGGTGGAGATGAGAGGAAAAAGGGAGGGAGGAAGTGGCGAAAACTGGCGAGGGAGAGGGGGGACGGAATGGAAGGGGTGGAGATGGATGTGGAGGTGGAGGTGGAAGGGCCGAAAAGGTGGAGGGAGGAATTGGATGAGATGGGAAGTGACGAAGTGTGTTCGAAGAAAATTTGTTCGAGTGTTGATGAATCTGGATGGCGTGAGGCGAGGTTTGACTTAGTGCAGACCCGCCGAGCCCAATGAGTATCTTGAGCTATAACTGTAGAGGGCTGGGCAACCCCTCTGCAGTTAATAGTCTCCGAGAGTTGATCCGGAGAGAGGCCCCGTCTCTAGTATTCTTGTCGGAGACGAAGTTGAGTAGTGTGGAGTTTGATAGGGTTAGGAGTCGGCTTGGTGACTTTCATTGGTTAAAAGTAAACGTCGACGCGGGCGAGCTCGGGGAGTGGGGCGCTGGCCTGGGCATGGTTGTACGTGATGCTCAAGGTATGTTGGAGTGATGTGCTGTGGTGCAAAGGAGTGCGAAGTGGGAGGCTCGAGTTGGTGAGGCAAAGGCGGTGTGGGAGGGTGTTAGAGTAGCGAAAGAGATGGGTGCTTCGAAGGTGATTGTCGAAAGCGACTGTTTGCAAGTAGTTCAAGCTTTACAAAAAAAAGTTAGAGGGTCTAGTGATTTTCATTCTATTGTTGATGTCATTTTAGATTTGTCTTCTTATTTTACTTCGGTTATTTGGTCTTTTGTTAAGAGGTCGGGTAATAGGGTTGCTCATGCCTTAGCCCACTTTCAACCGCTTGAGGTTGGAAAGAGGTGTTGGGACATTGATTTCCCCGAGTCTGTTGTTAACCTTTGTTCTAATGATCTATTGAAGTAGTTCCCTTTTGGGGGTTCCCGTCAAAAAAAAATTATTTAAGTGCTGCAATAGCAATGATATAGCAACGCTAGTAAAACTGTTGCATAAAAGGGCGTTGCTATAGCCCTATTTTGTAGTAGTCTCTTTACTCATGTTTGCTTTACCCTAAATAAATCAATAAACCAGACCTAAACGGTTTAGAAAGTTTTAAGTGGTAGCCTTTGATGACATGAATTCTGAATTTCAAGCGTTTTGAACAAGGGTAACAATTCCGAAATATTTAGCAAACATTTTATATGCGAAACATAAGAGTTTTGACATAAATTGCATATAAAATGTTTTCAGCCACCAAAAATGAGTTTTGGGGGTGAATTATGTACTCAACTGTTGTTGATATTTGTTCTTGAACCTGTCCTGCTGAAGGCAGAGTTTTAATTAATTGCAGGAAAAAACAAGAAATTGGGGTGATCGCTTTTGTGTTATTATGGCCTTGTTTTGGACATCATTCCTGTAGGAAGTCTTTTGATGTATATACTCCGTAGTTAAACTATATTCTTAAGAAAAGTAACTTATCGTTTGTAATAAGTGTATGCGAACTCTTTAAAGGACTATGTTTTTCTGTACATCCTAGTTATTGGTGTTGTAATAAAGACATTCCTAACTATTTTGACTTGAAATATTTTGATTACTACTTAGCAAATGTGCTACGTAACAGTTCTGGATGATTAATATATGCTTCCGCAACGCGCCTTAAGGCCATTATGGTGCCTAGATATCCGGGCTGTTACACATCAGGTATTACAGTGTTTATTTTCCAAATAATGAAGTTTTAGCGTAATTAATTTAATTTTTCGGTGTTCATATGGTTTATTTTGTTTCTTGAATTGTAAGAAATATGTCATAGAAACGAATCTAAAACAAGCCAATTATGGGTGTATCTGGGCTTTTGGCTTAAACCATATTCTCATCCTCCACATCACCTTTTATTCAAGATCATGAGTTATATTTCATAAGTGAAAGTATGTGGAAGAAAATTTGTTGGATTTACACCATTGAATGTGCATGCCTTTGATTTTTCTGTTTCGAGAATCCAACAAGATTATGAGTCTTCCTTAATATATATTCGTTGCCTATACGTCACAACCAAGACAATAATATATTAAAAGTAAGTAGGAAATTGAAATAAATATGATGATGTAACATTCAAACTAATAATATCATATGAGAGAAAATATATCCTTCAATTATCCCATAACATTACAAACAAAGTCCAATTATAAAATGGAAAATAGAAATTTCAAAGCAGACGACAATATATTAGATGATTATAGAGTAGTTCCACCATAGCATATTGTTCGTCCCCTGTCTTTATATATTCCCATATCATAGACACCATAACGCCATTCAGGTGCAAATCTTTCAGTTTGCTGAGGATTAATATAATGACGATTTGCATCTAAAACTGTAAAGTTACGACAATATGCAGTTAGTACTAACTCCTCAGAGGGGTAGTAACCATTTCCCATGGGTGGAAGAGGTTGACCAGGTGGGCCATATGCTTCCCCACCAACTGCAACATAAGTAGCTGCATCTTGCATTGCCGTGAATATTTGGTGTGGCCAAAATCCAACGACCACACCACATACTTCAAGCCACCAATTCTTGTTATCAACATCCTTCGCATTTTATATCATGAAAAATAGCTAGTGGTCATTTAGCTAAAATAACAGCAAATGACAATTTAGTTTCCAGGATTTTAGATATGCTTAATACCTGATGAACGAATATACTTATGCTTCTTTGTTCCCCTCCTCGTTTTGAGCCACCGACAATTTCAGTATCTATTGGTACATCTTTATTAATGTTGACAAACCCAGGACATAATGTATTGAAACAATGATACTGGCCCACCTATAGAAAGACACGTAAATGCATGTTAGTCTAATTATTTAATTAATTTGGAGATGATTGTATACAGACTAATAATCGAAAATTATAGCCTTCAAAGAACAAATGAAAATATTGTAAACTTACACTTAAATATTGAAAAAGGTGCACATGATTGTCCTTGTTTATTGTCGGATTAACCTCCAATTATATAAAAGGGAAGATATTATTGACTAAATTAATTTAACTCGATAATATAAGATTAATCATGTCGATAGCATGACATATTATTTGATTGAGAACTTACTGTCCAACCAACTTTTATCACTTCATTTCCATTCTGAAATATCATTTCTCCAGATGAGTACTGAGATGCTCCAACAGATAAATGATAGTCATTGAATATGCCGGTAGCCCCGTAATATTTTGTTGTACTCGGATCAGATGTAGTTTGAACAATGGCAAACTAAGAAAATAAAAGCCCAAATTACTTTAGAGAAACAAGCATAAACAACTTGTAAAGTAAAGTACTACTAAATATGTATATTTGCTTCCCGTAATAAAAAAAAATGTATATTTACTTATTTACATTAATGATGCAAGCAGGGCCGGATTTTAGCCCGTGCAAAGTGGTCCACAGCACAGGGCCACATTTTTTTAGGGGCCCAAATTTGAGATAAGCCCAGCTGAAAAAATCTGATATTTTTGGCAAATAAAATGAATACCCCTTTCTCTCTCTTCCATTACTAATTTCTCTTTCCAAAAAAAAAAACCCAAATCACGCTGTAGATTTTCATTCCCCAAGTCAGTTAAGTCACGCTTCAGCCTTCAAATCCTTCATTGATTTCTCTCTCTAAATTCGGGAAGCAGTGACTATGGAAATTTTGGCAAAGACCTTCAAAATTCTTGAATTGATTCAACTTCAACATTTCTTCATCATCCTCCTCCAATTCTTTTTCTGTTTTATCAATAGAAAGAAAAATCTCGATTGCAAATATACCAAGAGAAAGAAGAAATTATACTACTTACAAGCTTCGAGTATTCATCATCAAAGCTAGCTATTGACCTATTGTCGGTGAAACTAGGTATTTTGTATGTTCTTGTTTATTTTTTTGTTTTTTATTGGTGGGTATTTTTTTCAATTCACCTTCAAGATTTCAATTACAAAATTGCAGATTTTTTTTTCTCGTTTTGGATTAAAATGCAATGATTAGGGAGATGACTAGATGAGAACAACATTGTTAGATTATATAATAGATTATTAAATGTTGGGCAGCAGTAGATTGTTTTGGTGAATTATTATGCATCATAGAAGAAATTGATATGTCATATGATGTGTATTTGTGTTTTTGATCGTTTTGTCCTCGGTAACTCATGGCCTGTAATGTAGGCTCAAACTCATTGATATATCAATGCTTTATTCAATGTATCCTACGATTGGCTTTAGCCTGATTAATGAAAATCTGGAAAAATTATCAAAAAAAATAGCATATACATAATTATATGAATTATGAAAAAGGAAGAGACAACTCTGTTATAGAATAAAATTAGAGGTTTCTTGAATTATTATGCCACTTGTTTTGTGTCTTGGGCATTCCTTATTTTGAGATTTAAAAAAAAAAAAACTATTTTTTTTAAGGTTGAGATTTATTACAAAATTGCAATACTAGTGGAATGATGCAGTGATGCTATTACTATGAAGTGCCAAATACCAAGACAATTTTGAATGTTCGGCTCCTTGTTGTAAAAACAATCAAATATTTTATAGTATATATTGTGTGTTAAAAGGTTGTGCTTATACTTACAATAGGGGCCTTATTTTCTTATAAGAACGGGGCCACAATAATCTAAAAAACGGCCCTGGATGCAAGTCAAGAAATATATGCTTGAACTCCTGAGGAAACAACTTTTACATGAAAATCAGTTGTTGGTGTGCTTGTTAGGAAGTTAAAACTTAAAAGTACTATTGTTTGTTTTAGTTAGATATTACCAATGACTTTGACTTTGTTCTAGTTTCTTCATCAAATATGCAAGTAATTACCAAAAATATCGGCCAAAACATTAATTATATCAAAGCCTAAGTAAAATTCATTTGCTAAATACTCATGGTCAATATTTTAACTTGTGAAACTTACCTATGCTACCTCTTGGTTTTATTATTTAGTTAGATCACTACTGTGATTTCTACGCTATTCATATACTAAGTTTGAGTAGAAAGTTTTGACTAATATATAAAACAGATTTAAGTAAGTAATATGTTATTGGACCATCTAATTAATGCATGTTTCCAATATATTTGTTCTTAATCCGAAGATTTTCACCTATAAGGTGATTGCTTAAGAGATTGCCAGTCTTTAAGGTGTTCTCTTTCAAGTTTGTAGTGATGACGATGTCATGGGTCAAAATCCTTTGCATCTTGGAATTGCACCACCACAAGCTATAAATACCAAACCACTAAAACCTGGGTTCCATGGGATGTCCAAAGTGAGATCAAGAGAAATTTCTATTCAGAGAATTGTAATGGAGGAGATGTTTCGCTAAACAAAAAGAGAAGCGAGTAGAGAAGGCAACTTAAGAAAGATCGAGGTGTGCTAGGCCTCCTCCTTGCAAGCAACACCTCAGAAATATCCCCTTTGTCAACAAAAAAAAGACCACTCTCCCTAGTGTTTTTTAATCAGATGTAGGAAAGTTAAGGAAAGGAAAGAGCTTCAATTCTATCAACCCCATTCCTTGTCAATTTTGAAGGTTCACACCTTCACTTCAAATATTAAAATCTAGGAGGCCCTGCAATTTTAAATTAAGGGGCGTACAAGTCTCTAGTTCGGCTCTCATTGTTAGTGAGGGCCTTTTGGCTGACGTCTCAAAGAAGCTAACAAGTCCGAAGGCTGAAAATCAGACTGTTATGGCTCTTCATGTGATGCAAAATAGTGAGGTAAGTATGGATGCCTCAACTAACACAATTTTGAGTTCATTGGACAATCCACTCAAAGAAGAAGTAAAGACAAATGTTGCGAGCAGGAAGGAAATGAGCTCGAGTATAAGGAGAAGAAGACCAGTTGCACAATTTAATGTCAAGCCCGGCCCATCTCTAGGTCCAGCTGAATGTTCAAGAAAAATATCAACATATGTAACATCTCTCATGTAGGATCAAAGCGAAAAACTATTGCTTCACCCTCATCGGATCTCCCTTATCATGTTAAGAAAAGATATGTTAGGCTTATTTTCTCTATTGTTCATGTATGCTAATATTAGTGTCTTGATCAAGTCAAGGGTCCTCAAACTCTAGCCAGTGTTGCTAGCTTAATTCGATCCTTAGTGTCTCGTCTTTTTTCCGATGTTAAAAAAATGACATATATAGAGGTAGATTAAAAGAAACACATGTCATATATATATTTAGATAATGATAGTGGATCTGGGACAGGGCCCTATTGCCAGGATACGTCATGCCCATATAATGTACAGACACCTTAATTTATTAAGGATGAGGGAGATGGTAAAGGAATCATACCCCAAAAGTGCCTATGCTAACCTTCGGATCTTTGATCTAGGGCAAGTGAGGTGAGTATACTACAAACTATACCACAATTTGTTAGGCGTAGAAGATCGAACCAATGTGCGCTCTCTCTGTGTTTGTCTCTCCTCCTTTTGTTATGTAAACCTTCACACACTTTCACTATATTTATTTTACGGTTTTTTCACCAGGTACCCCTGAGGTTTCACGAAATGCACCAAATACCCTCGTTGTTTGAGAAATGCACCAAATACCCCTGAGGTATGATTGATTTGCACCAAATGCCATTAATGATGAACCGCGTTGCCTACTATTATTAGTCCTAAATCAACCTAATTAAACATAATCAAACATAATTAAGCCTAATTAACTTTCTTTTAGTTGTTTCTTCTTCCTCCCTCATTCCTCCCCTACCACCCCTCTGCGTCCCCCTCCCCTGCCACCCCCAAAATCTCCTCCCCCTTCCCGCCACCAGAAATTGCGTCGCCTAGTTAACAAACCATAATCTTTTACAGTGCTGAGTTCAACGAAAACCACAACCATGAGCAATATAAAAATAAAGCACAAAAAAACTCTCAAATTCGTCACCACGATTCAACGTCTGCCCACAACAGAATTATCACCAAATCAAATTCATCTTCCACTAATAAACGCAAAACAAACTTCAACATTTGATCAGCCAAAAAAAAACAAAATTCAAAGGCTAAAATTTGAAAAAATTAAGCAATATCAATTTCAGGAAAAAAAACCTAACAAATTTCGAAGGCAAAAATGTGACAGATTAAATGATGAAATTCAGGATCTGTATGTAAATTAAAGCCCTAAATTATTCTTCTCGGAGACGAAACCTTCAGCGAAGTGTCGGTGCCTACACTTTACGGAGATCCGGCGACCGATAGCTGGACTTTATTCTTCTCGGTGTTGGTTTTCTTCATTTTACCCTTTGATGTTGTGGCGGTTGATAATGGCTGCAATTTGTTCTAGGGTGGTGACGGGAGGATGGTGGTCGATGCCGATGTTGGGACTGAAGGTGAGGAGGAGGAAGAGTAGGGGAGAGAGTGAAGCCATTGTTGTTGGACAGAGAATTTTTGGGAGTTGATGTGAGTTTGCAGGTGAGGAGCAATTTGTTTATTTTTTTTTTTTGAGTTTTGGAGGTTATTGCTTAGGTATGATTTTTGAGTTGGGTTTTGTTGCTTGCGTATGATTTTTGAATCGATGGAGCAATTTTTTGGGTTTTGTTGCTTGGGTACGATTTTTGAGTTGATACGATTTGATGTGAGTTTGTAGGTGAGGAGCAATTATGCTGATGTTGGGGGGTTTAAAGAAAGATGGGAGTGAAGGTGAGGAGGAGATAGACGGTCGCCTTTGTTGTTAAAGAGAATTTCTGGGTGGATGTGAAGTTGCAGAGGTCATGTTGTGGCTAAGGGCAAATTTGTAAAGATGTACTAACGGCAGTCTAACGTCGTTCATCATTAATGGCACTTGGTGCAAATCAATTATACCTCAGGGGCATTTGGTACATTTCCCAAACAATGAGGGTACCTGGTTTATTTCGTGAAACCTCAGGGGTACCTGATGAAAAAACCATTTATTTTATGGTAATATTTCTTTTCCTCTTTTGTCCTTCCTTGGATTGCTACACGACACCATTTGAACTTTTAACCCTACAAATCTATTTCCTTATTTCAATCTCTTTCCTCCAAAAAGTAAAAATATCTAACATGGCTCCATGTAGACCTGGGCATGGGCCGGGCGGCTGTTCGCTCACTGGCCGGACCGCGGCTTGGGAAATGGCGGGCCGGACCCGAATTTTCAGATTTTGTCCACGCGCCCGCCCAGCCCACGGGCCGGGCCGGCTCGTCTCCTCCGCGGCCCCGGCCGTGTTTTATGTTGTTTTTTAGATTTTTTAGCAGCTTTTAAAAAAAACAAAAGGAAAGGGCGTTCGGCCCGCTGCGCCCACGGGCCATATAGCGGGCCAGCCGTGCCGTGCGGCCCGAAATAAAATTTCTTGTCGTCATGAGAGGCCCACGTGGCGGACAACGGGTCGGGCCGGCTCGAGCGGGCTCGTGCCGTGCGGGCCGGGCCGGCCCGCGTGGCCGGCCCGGCCCATGCCCACCTCTAGCTCCATCCTTTATTTTATCCTTGGACTTTGTACCGAATTTAATTAGGTAGAACTCAAGAGGATGGAGGATGCATGCTTAGGCAATTAACTTGATTTCACCTATATACATATAATACAAATTCAATGAGATGAAGCTTATAATGAAGAAGCGTGAGAAGGATCATTAGCTTTTTATTTATTTATTTTGAATGCATGTTTTTCAACTGAATTTGTTTTTGTTTGTTTAGAATTCAAAGGCAATTATTGTTGAAGCGATTAACTCCACGACAAGATAATTCACATATATTCATTTCAAATTAAACGCACATACTATTTTATTTAAAAAGTTACACATCTATATCTATATCTATATAAATATATTAAAAGGCGTTCCTATCAAAGGAACAATGCCACGTGGCACTCTACTCAAGCTTCAGATACATGTTTATGATCTTATTAAAAAACATTAACAATGTGTAGCTAATAAGAATCGAACACATGATTTTTGAAATAAAATGTGAGAGTTTAACCACCAATCCACTACAATTTCCATGTTTAATGTTTCAAAGTAAAACATAATAAAGTCTTATAGTTATATGTAACAATGAAGACATAGACAAAGTCTTTTGATCTCTAATACTTTTTGTTAAGGTAATAACATTCTCTTACCCCAATTCCATTGACATTGTTATTTTTATCCCCAATTTCTTGGAAGTTTTTTTTAAACAATTTATCATGCCGTAACGTCAATTTAATTTTCCAATTTCGCACTAGAAAGAGAATTACGAAAAGCTAATAAAATCAATCATGAAACTTATTATTTGATAATTGTAACTGCCCAAGGCATCGCCCGGGCCAAAAACACTAGTTTAGTTTAAAAAAGATACACATATAATTCAGAAAAATGGCTAGTTTAAAAAAGATACGCACATAATCATTAGGAAAGAATTGTATTGTATTGTATAAGAAGGTTGAAAGGACCATTTTCAACAAAAAAAAGTTGGAAAAGACTTATATACATTGTTGAATATCATTAGTCTGGTTTTGGTTTCAATTATAAAGAATAAAATTCAAGTGAGAACAAATATATTATATGAGAATGTGAACAATGTAATAATAATATAATTTAGTAAAAATGTAATCCTTTATTAGAAATTACATGATCATCCTTGTTTCTTGAGAATGTATTTTTTTTAGAAGATTGACCCGATAGGGAAAATGGTCAGAATTCCCAAAAATGGATTATATATTGGTTATAGATGACTACTACAAAGTGTTCTCACGTTCTTATATACAAAAAATTTATGGATTATATACTACTACAAAGTATTAAGAATTGAAATTACCGAAGCTCATCCCCAATTGTAAATAAGCATTTCATAATATATTACTTATGATCTTCATATCATTTACAGAAACTTGAATCATACTATTTCTTATGATCCAACTATCATATACAACCTATAAGAATATATGTTTACAAAAAGGGTAATAAAATCACTTAAGTATTTTCGTTGCCACCGTAGCTAGATAGCACCACCTAGACTAGATGATGTAAATATAATTGATTTAAAATATTAGTTCCTGATTATTAAACTTATATTATTAGGAAACTTTTACAACTTATTATAATTAAGAAATTAATTTAATTAGAATAGGTAAACGAAAATCTAATCCAACTAATAGCTTACCATCAATTCGAATTTTTTTTTGAAGGGCCATAAATTCGAAATTGAAAAATCAACACTTTTATTGTCTAGCACTATAGGCTATAGGAACAAAAAAGAAGAAAAACTTACATGTTGTCCAGGTTGGGGTTGTATAGAGTATGGATTCGACCTAAATACATAATCTGTTGTTAAACTCTTCATTTCGATCCAATCATCCTTGTTAACTCTTCTAATAGGCACTGTTCCAGTTGGACATCCCCCGTCTTCTAGCTTTTGAAAACGACATTCGTAAGTTTTTTCATTGGATGTTGTAGCTTTTATACGTTCTTGACTATAACTAGGTCTCATCTGAACCTCAAACAAGAAGCAAACCAAAGTAAAAAAAATTGGCATAGCATTTTAAATTGAAATGAAAATTGAACATAAGACGATCAGATTTATGGAAGAAAATATGGAAGAGAGAGACTATCACGAACCTGAGGATGAAAAGTATGATTTTTCAATAGTGGATGATCAAAAGCAGGTTGTTTGTAAAAGTCCACACAATCATATATGCCTCCGTATTTGGTCTAAAAAACAATCCAAAATCTATCAAATGTTGTATCCATTTACAATTAGAGTTTTGCTTCGTGATGTATATGACTTTCAATATAGAAATAAGAAAATGATATACTTCCCCCTTTTCTTTTTAAATGTGACACTTTGATATTTTACACTATTCACAAATTTCACTTTGATCATTGTTTGTGATTTAGGCCCTGTTCTTTTGAACTTATTTTGGCTAAACTGAAATTAAATTAACTGAACTGAACTGAAATTAAATTAATTGAACTGAACTGAAATTAACTGAAATTAAATTAACTGAACTAAAATTAAATTAACTGAACTGAAATTAAATTAACTGAATTGAAATTAACTGAACTAAACTGAAATTAAATTAACTGAACTGAAATTAAATTAACTGAACTGAAATGAGAGAAACTGAACTGAATTGTATATTTAATTTTCTAAAATAATAATAATCGATAATAATCAATAAGTATTAAAATAATAATAAATAATAATAATAATAATAAAAATAATAATAATAAAAATAAAAAATAATAACAATAAGTATAATAATAATAAAATAATAAAAATAATAAATAATAAAAATAAATAATAATAATAAAAATAATTAATAATAATAATAATAATAATAATATAATAATAATAATAATAATAATAAATAATAATATTAATTATTATTATAATAATAATAAAAATAATACTTCCTCCGTTCCATAATAAGTGAAACATAGGGATATGGCACAAGATTTAATAAACATCACTTTCAAAAGTCAAAAAGTCATAAAATACCCTTTTCATTATCAAAAGGAGGTGAGAGAAAAGCAAACCACACAAGTTTGTGATGGGTAATCATGTCATTTTGTCACTTTCTTTTTTCCATTTAAGGTATGTTTCACTTATTTTGAAACGTTCTAAAATAGTAAGTGTTTCACTTATTATGGAACGGAGGAAGTATTAATAATAAAAATAATAATATTTATTATTATACTAATTAATAATAATAATAATAATAATAAATAATAATAATAAGTAATAATAATAATAATACTAATAATAAATAATAATAATAATAAATAATAATAATAATAATTATATTAATAATAATAATAATAATATTAATAATAATAATAATAATAAATAATAATAATAATAATAAATAATAATAATAATAATAAACTGAACTGAAATTAACTGAACTGAAATTAAATTAACTGAACTGAACTGAAATTAAATTAACTGAACTGAAATTAAATTAACTGAACTGAAATTTACTAAACTGAACTGAAATTAACTAAACTGAACTGAAATTAACTGAAAATAAGTCCATAAGAACTGAAATTAACGTGAACACAAATATAGTCATGTGAGATTTTGTTAGATTCGTTTTAATATGTATTTTTTTTTAATATGTACTTTTAATAATTTTTACAAATACAAAATTAGAGATATATATCCTCAAAATTTTGCATTGGCATGTGTGAAAAGTGAAAGTGTCACATTTAAAAAGAAGTGGAGGAAGTATGTAGCATTAAGGATTGCACATGAGAAGTTAAAAATAAAAATATCAAATAGTAACCAATCATTAATAACATTGGCCGACAAGTAATTTTGTCATAAATTTCTAAACTAATGCTTCCTCCATTTTTTTAGTTGTACTATATTGACTTTTGACGTTATTCACAAATTTCACATGGATTTTGTTCACTTTGTATGCATAAGAAAAGTCACAGTGATGTGGAATTTTGTTAGATTTAATTTGTTATATGTCTCATAATATCAACTTTTTATATTTTTTATCCATATATAATTAGAGATATTAATCAAAGTTGTGTATTGACAAACTTGCCAAGGCCTTTGGGTACAATTAAAAGAAATAGAAATATTCCTATTTCAGAAACGTTCTTCTAAAAAAAACCCTTAAAATACATACATCAAAAGCAATTTAATGTTTAACAAGAACTTAAGAGGAATTCCTTAAAAAAAAGAATTTAAGAGGAATAATAATCATAGAAATTAGAATCTATGGTGTGCATTGTCATCAATGAGAGGAAAGCGATCCCCTAACATTTTTTTAGATATACAATCTAAGTGGTTGTTTGGTTGATATGAGAATACATGGGAAATAGAAATTCCTAGGAATTGAAAATTTGGTGAGTTGTTTGGTTGACAACATAATAGTAAAATGAAGGAATTAGAAATTCATAGGAATTTTGAGTTCCCACAAAATGGAGGAAGTATACTTGTCGAGCACGAGTGCTAAATGTCAAATAACAAAGAATTTTAATATATATAATGTAAAACATTATTTTATATGAGTAACAATTCCGACAACGAAATAATAAGATGAAATAGCGAAATAATATAACACCTCGTATTATAGTAATAGAATGAACATTTTGAAAGTACATAAAACATAGCTTATATGATTTCAATAAAAAAATAATTGCAAAAAGGGAGGAGGAATTTTTGTTGCATTGAGAGTACATAAAACATAACTGATTATATGATTTCAATGAAAAATAATTGCAAAAGGGAGGTGGAGTATTTGCCCGGCAAAAGAATTACCAGCTACAAAGTTTTAACTTGGGCCCAACCACCACCAAAGCAAAGTTGCTTCTGTGATACAATACAGCGAGAATAAACATTTATCTCATCTACTATGGGTTCAGCTGAACCCAGTGAGTTCATAGTGGATCGGCCCATGATGCGTGGGGATTCTGTCCATCTCTAACCACGTGTCATCTCATTCTGTAAATATTTAAATTTTTTTGCCATTTGGGCTATGGATTGCTTCAATTTGATCTTTGAGTTATTCATGTTGGTTTTAGAAGTTAATTAGAGTTTTTATTTCATTCTTGGAAAACTAGTTGAAGTAGCAAGTTTTTCTTGTCAAATCAAGCTTATTTGCAACTAGGGCTGGCAATAGGTTGGAGATGTGGCGGTCGGGTGGACCTCAACCCATTTCATAACCTGCAACCCAAAGTGCCATCTATGTCATCCATCATCCGCCAAAAATTCCACCCCCTTTCTCTACTCAAATGCCTTGGCAAGAAAAAGAAACGAGAATTTCTCACCACCCTCCCACCAAGGGTGCCAAATTCGGGTCGAATTCGCCGGCTTCAGTTCAAGCATCAAATAGCACCACTCACGTCACCTCCTTCCAGGCCCGCAGAGCAATTGATGAGAGTATTTTGTTGTGACCCATCTCCTCAAAAACCCTTAAACTCGTCAATTTTACATTACATAATTTCAAATCACCGAAAATTTCACTCTTTTCTGTGAACCCAGTACTTCCGAAATTGAAGAATTTGGAGCAAAGTTAGCACATTTTGCTCTTCAAATATCATGGCATGGTACAAAAATTCAAGATTTTCTACAATGCTTTCAAATATCAAGTGTTTCGTTTGTAATGGCCTCTGGGTGGGGGTCCGGTGCGAAGGCAGCCCAAAGGATTTCTTTTTACCTATTTACAAAAAATATATATAATACATGGGTGGGTGGATGGATGGAGCTGGTGATGGGTCAAAAAAATTTCATCCATCTCCGACCCATCCGGCCACCCTTGAATAATTGTCGGCTCTATTTGCAAATTAGTTAAATAAGGCTTGAGTTCTAAGTACTTCCTCCGTTCTATTTTAAATGAAACATTGGGTGAAATGACACTATTTATTGATCAATTTTGACTCCAATTTATCGG
Organism: Beta corolliflora; assembly: GCA_947648045.1. Classification (NCBI taxonomy): domain Eukaryota; kingdom Viridiplantae; phylum Streptophyta; class Magnoliopsida; order Caryophyllales; family Amaranthaceae; genus Beta; species Beta corolliflora. The sequence continues at coordinate 108,355 of CANSZD010003236.1, forward strand.
CATTATATAAAGAAAAACATAGTCAAGTGGGATCTTGTTAAATTCGTCTCGATGCATACTATCAAATTATAACTTTTTTATATTTTTTACGCGTGCACAACAAAAAATATTAATGATTAAAGAAGCACATTGGGTTGCATGAAAAAACAAATGTTTCATTTAAAACAGAACCGAGGAAGTATAAGTTAGCATTCGACCAACTTATCATATCCTTAAACTAGTGAGTGTCCCGGGCGATGCCCCAGATTGTTACTTTTCCTAACTTTTTGTCAAGTGAGAAAAAATTGACGTAATGACATGATAAGTAATGGCATGATTTTTGAAAAATAAACCCTTAAAAATTTGGGGATGAAAGCAATAGCTTAACTTTCTACAAGGAAAATGAGTAAGAGTTTATTTCTATAATAGACTCTTATTATTATCATAAAAAAGTTAGATATCTAACTACTTGTGCAAATTAAATCTTTTAATGAGATAATTATAAGACCTTATGATATTTTATTTTGAAATACTAAACAATAGTGTTATGTTGGATTAATGGTTAAGTTATGGGATGCAATAAAAAAACCCTAGCCGTTTCCTCTCCTCTCTCCCTCTCCAATTCTCTTTCTAGGGTTTTTAATATTCTTAGCCTCCTTGGCCGAAAATAGTCTAATTTCTTCGAAAATTAGACTATTTCCGACCCTTTTCCTTAGATTTTAGTGTTATTATCTTCTTTATTGCTTTCTTCTGTTCAATTCTCTCCATCTGTGAGAGTTTTTGTTCCCCTTTTTGGTGGTTGTTTCTCATCTTTGTATGAGTTTTCTTATTTTCATGGTGTCAATAATTTGGAAGATGGTCTGGATCCATAAGGGTTTAGGTTTTTTCAGCAATTCGTCACTGGGAACAATTATATCACAGAATCAGATTGTGAAGGTCTCTACTTGGAAAGATGCAAAGACATCGAAGTACACTGCTCGCGTCAAGCTTGAAGCGGTGGAGTTGGAGCTGTGCTCGAGTATGCTTAAAATTAATTGGTTCCATTGTGAAAATTGTTGCAATTTGCTAAATCTGTATTTTTCGGGATCTTAATTATCATTGTATGTCTTAGTTTGGCTTATTATTAATGATATATTTTCTTCCTGTAAAAAAAATTTGTTGGATTAATGGTTAAGCTTTTACTTTTCATTTCTAAGGTCACGTGTTCGATACCTTGTAATATATTAGTATAGATAGATAGTCAGGATCAACTAAAAAAATTTAAAGCTTTGTTCGTTCGAGCTCCAGCACTGCTCGAGCACCTATAATCCTAAAGACCTAAACTTATCAAGACCAATTTAAACACGCTAAAAGTCAACTCGATACGTATGCAGCCTTGTTGATAATGCCATGAACACTAGCTAACCTTGATTGTTTTGAGATTGAACTTCCTCAAAAGTTGTTGCTGTTTATCCAAATCACGTTCTTCTTCTGCTTTAGGTGATTGGGTACCTCTTGTTCCATGATTGAGTAGAAGTAACAATAATGCCACCAAGTATACTCGACTTTTTATAGCCATTTTTCTGCAAGCAACCAAGGAAACCATATGAACATAATTACAAGTGAAATTTTCAAGGTAATAATTACCCCCTTCCTTTTCTAAAAAATCATTTTACTTTTCATTTAAGTTTATTTTCAAAAAATCTTCCTACTTTCACTTTATCTCTCCTTTGGTAAAAGTTTTTTTTCCTTTCCATACTACCGTATCCTACTTGTTGGAATCATATAATTTTACACGATCTCACAACTAAATTCTCTCTCATATTTAAATAAACAAAAAGAACCAACTTTTACACTCTTTCTTCTCCTAATTGCCTTGATATTGTTGCTGAAATAGATCGGAAAGATCCTTAAGAAATGAATTCAATATATAGATGGTAAGAAATAAGATTATATAGTTTATATTTGTATTTGTAATTTGAATTAGGAAAAATTGATAGGAACAGTCCCAACTATGGGCGTTCCGCTATTTTCAGTCCCAACTACAGTTTATTTCTGAGCGGTCCCAACTAGGGCTGTTCACCGGTCCAAACCCGGACCGGAAAAAACCTGACCGGACCGAAGACTGGAATTCTTAAATTTAAGACCCGGATACCGGATCGATTTTTTATTGGACCGGGACCGGACCGGACCGGAAAAACCGGTCCAAACCTTGGACCGGATCGAATTAGACCGGTTTTGCACTTTTCCACACTTTTTTTAATACGTTTGATAATTATAAGGAAATATTATTAAAATAAACAATGAAAACTAATTGTTCAAGGTCTTTTTTGAGACTTTAATGTAAATTAGTTACTAATAAAATAGATTTTCAAAAGGAGAAAATTATATTTTTTATCTTCTATATTCATATTTTTTAATGAAAAACCGGTCCGGTCCAAGACCGGTTTTTATAGGGTTTTGGACCGGACCGGACCGGACCGGACCGGACCGAAGACCGGAAAATTAAAATCCTTGACCCGGAGACCAGACCGGTTGTGACCGGTCCGGTCCGGTCCAGGACAGGTCCGGTCCGGTCCAATTTACCGGTCCGGACCAAAATTTGAACAGCCCTAGTCCCAATTATATATCATTTTTGCCGAAATTGGTCCCAGCAGGTTCATGACCTGCTACAATAGGTAAAACGATTTTTTATTTTTCGCCCCAATCTGTTTCTTCTTCCTTCTCCACCTTTTTCTCACTCCTCCCTCCACCATGTCCTTCTCTCTCCTGCACCCTCCCTCCTAAGTGTTTGAGGTTTCCTTCCTCATGTTCCTCCTCTTTTTCTCTCCTCCCTGCCACTTCCTCCTCTAACACGCAGTCACGCAGTGTTCTCACCCATTGGTCAATCACCATTCTTTGCCTCACTCCAAAGCTAATCCCCATTTCTTCCCCATCTTTAATGTAAAAAAAAAACCCACCTTTTCAATCTCCTCTCTCTCCAATTTCCAAAAACAAATGGGGGAAGAAGAAGAATCAGGATTGAAATATCTGTTCAAAAGTAGTACTCCCTCCGTCCCACAATACTCTTGACACTTATCAACGCACGTAGTTTTAGATGATAAGTTATTGTTTGGTTATCAATTGTTATTTTATTGAAAAGTAGATGTGATAGGAGTTAATAGCTAGTAAAAGTAGTATTGTTTTATTTTAAGGAGAGAGAATGTGGGTCATGGTTAGAGTTGGTGGGTAGTAAGAGTGGTATTATTTTATTTGGAGGTGAGAGAGTGTGGGCCAATGGTTAAAAAGTAAAAAGATTAAAATAATAGTGGGTCATATCCAAAAATAGAAGTGCAAAGAGTATTCTGGGACAGATGAAAAAGGAAAGTGTAAAGAGTATTCTGGGACAGAGGGAGTAGTAATTTGGGGACTTAGCAGTTGGGATTGAATCAGGTATTCTCTCTCTCCTTCAATTTTGTTGATTTCATTTCTATTAAATTCGTTTTTTTTTTTTTTTACAAATTCAAGTATCAAATTGAAGTGTTGAAGTTTATTTTTATTCCTTGATGTTTAATAATTTCGATTTTTCTTGCCTTGTATTTACTAAATTGAAGTGTTACAACTTAGCATACTCATTAATTAAAGCTTTTTTTTGGTGGTTTTTCTTCTGTCAATGGATTTTATGTGAAGGAATTCCATTTCTGTTGAAGTCTGTGGAAATGTCACCGGTGCTACATACGAAATAGAAGAGGGAAGGAAGAACGAAGATTGAGGAGTTTAAGCCAGTGGAAATCATCTGGGCATGGAGTTTTCGAGAAATGGGCACAGAATCAACAGATGAAGAAACTTCCATTGCCTCGAAAATTTTCTGAGATTTCTGCATATATGATTGTTTGGAAATCATAAATTGCAAAGAAAATTCCATTTGTCTAGACTACAAGTGAACTGTGACTGACGAATTTTTGTAATCAATCTCTTTTCAAAATCAAAATCTCATCACATCTTGCTTTTATTCTTCTCTAATGGAGTACCGCAAGATTAAGGATAGGTTTTTCTCTCTCCTCCATATTTTCCTCAATTATGTATGTAATTTTCTCACTCATCTCATACTATCCTGTTTCTTTCATCAATGGCCGATTTTCACCAGTTTTATCTGGAATTTTCTTTTACTTATAGTTTGTTCAATTGATTCCTTCCATTTTATTAATGTGATTATACATATCTTTATAGTTGCATTATAATGGCGATTTATCTCCTTGTAATTATTGAAGATAGTTCAACTTTGCTATTTTATTTATCTTCTTTAACCTAAATTATTACATCGTTTAATTTTTCGATATATTGCTGCTTCATCTGATTGCTGTTAATGACAAGGGGGGGCAGAGGGTTGCAGGGGAGGGAGAGGCAGATGAAGGAATGCACGGGAGGGGGAGGCACAGCAGTGGTAGGGATGAAGGATTAAGAAATTTTTGTAAAAAAATTTAACCTGTTAAACAGGTAATAAGTCACCTGGGACCAATTATACTCCCTCCGTCCTCAATAGACTTTCCATTTATCCTAATTCACGTTTGCCAATGCACAGTTTTGTATCATTGACATATTTATTTACTTATTAGTAAAAATAATTAAATTTTAATTTTCGTAATGTAAACAATGAGATTAATCAAACAAGACCCCACATAACTAAATTTTTTTCTTGTATATTGGAAAAGAATTTGGAAAATTTTCTTTACTTATAAATAGTGCCAAAATTAGAAATGTGAAGAGAGACGGAGGGAGTAGTTAGCTAAATTAGCTATTAGGAAAGATGCTTTGTGAGAATGTGGTGACTTTTGTAATATCAACAAAGGTTTGGATATGAGATTTTTACTTCATTTTTACAGATTCAAATAAGGGTGAACCACAATATTGAGCCCCGTTGAAGCAAAAAGCCACTTTTCAAAAATCATCCTAGGATTCTGCCTCCCTAAAGACCCAAGACCAATATCAAAACATAGTATCAAAATACCGTCATGTGTTATCCTCTTCGCACCAAATGACATCACATCACATACGCGGTGTCTTGGCAAGTTACCTAGTTGAGATGCGACTACTACTAATGAAATTCACTTCACCATCAAGTTATCATTCTATATTGTGATACAAAGTTATCAATTAATACTCATTAATAATCTAATGCTAAGAGAGTGAGGGTTAGCTTAGTTGGTTAGAGCCTCCCTCCCGGTTCCAGAAGATATGGGATCGATTCTCATCACTTGCCCTTGTGGCCAGTGGCGTATCCAGAATTTTCAAATCGGGGGTACTGTCACCTAAATAGCACAGATACGGATACGGGGACGGGTATAGGGACGGAAATCGGCAAAATTAAAATTTTAAAAAACGAGTACGGCTTAGATTCGGCAAATATATTTTTAAAAAAATATTTTAAAAGTTTCAGCCATCCCTAAAAAAATATTTGGTCATAATTAAAAGTAAATTATTAAATAAATATGTTTCATATTTATAAAGTATTGCAGTGTACTTAATTTATAAGTCAATCTTCCATCCAAAAAAATCTTATTATTGAAAGGGTTGAAAAGTCAAAGATTGAATAAAGAAAGAGTGAACAAAAGTTATAGCCCGTAAGTCTAAAACCTAAACAAAAAGACAACAAATCATCAGAAGGAGGGAGAGAGAAAATAGAAAGACAACAAATCATCAAAAGGAGTAATAGAGAACTGAGAAGACTCTCCAGTTCTCAGTTCAGACGAAGGAGAGACAGACGTCGGAGATAGCCGACGAGACGCTGCCGGAGAACGCCAGAGAAGAGGGAGTTTGAACTTCGATAAGTTCATACGAAGAGTTTTGCAAGATTTTTTGTTTTTCCCCTTTAAACTTCATTACAGTAACTCTCTTTTGCAGAAATCCGACAGGCAACAGATTTCCGGCGGCAGTCGCGACAGATCTAGTCTGAGGAGTGAGGACTGAGAATTGAGGAGGATAGAGAAAGTGAGAAAATGAGTCACGCTATTCTGATATTTTGGGATGTTTTTTTATCTTTTGATTAAAAAAATATTTGAATTCTGACAAAGTTAGAAAGAGACCAGCAAAAGTTGAAAAGCAAAAGTAATAAATGATTATGCTTTTTCCTTTTGGCTAATGGGCTGACACACTAATGAAACCAGTCCTCTAACTCATGCTGCTCACGCATCAAATGGCAACTTAAACTTTTTTTTTTTTAAAAAAAAAATCCTTTTTTGCTTCGGGGGTACTACAGTACCCCCACGACCCCTCTGAATCTGCCACTGCTTGTGGCTCACTAAACACCAAAAAAAAAAATCTAATGCTAATAAAAGCGTGCCCTATCATTCACTCTTAATCCTTTTTCTAAAAAACTCTTAAATTTTTTTACCTCCTTAATATATATATATATATATATATATATATATATATATATATATATATATATATACATGGTCTTTATCATCAATCATATATTTATAAAAACTTATATTATATTTAATGTGTAAAAAATTGATAGGAGCGGAAGATTATTTCGCCGGAAAAACCCAATACTTATAATAATTTTTTTTTACTTTTCTCAAATGTTTCATTTAAGACATCAAACTTCACACTATTAAATGACCAGTTATATCACCCGGAAAAACAACTAGCTGTAAGATTTTATGATGTGATTGGATGGTGTAAACTTACTGAAATAGAATGACGAAAATGTAAGGGAGAGTAGATGTATACGTACCTCATATACTCTGAGCTGGTAAGAAAAAAACTCATTCAAGTATAAATCCTGGTAATGAGGATGATGAGTATAAATACTAGAAGTGGTAGGGGAAAGGACATTATTTTAGTGATTTTTTTTGTTTTCTTTTGGGATCATTATGGTGTTTTGTAAATGGGCATATATAGAAATTCATGATAAAATTATACGCCAATTAGTGTTGGTAATGCTTTGTTATTACTCCATTTGTCCCATAAATATGTAAACACGTGTTGAAACATACATGTAATTTAAGATGATAAGTTGTAATGTGGTTATTAAAGGTTATTTTATAAAAAAAAGTATATATGATAGTAGTATGTGGGGTATCTTTTTATTGAATGAGAGAGAAAGTTAGGCATTACTCATTGATTCAATAGAGTGTGGGGCCAAAGAGAAACTAATATAATAATAATGAGACGATTTAAGCTAAAGATTAGGTTCCAACTTTTCACTTATACTTCCTCCGTTTTTGTTTTAAATGAAACATTGGGTGAAATGACACTATTTATTGATCAATTTTGACTCCAATTTATCGCCATTATATAAAGAAAAACATAGTTAAGTGGGATCTTGTTAGATTCGTCTTGATGCATACTATCAAATTATAACTTTTTTATATTTTTTACGTGTACACAACTAAAGATATTAACGATTAAAAAAGCGCGTTGGGTTGCGTGAAAAAGCAAACGTGTCATTTAAAACAGAACGGAGGAAGTATAACCATTTGGGTCATATACCTTTTTTTTCCCACCTTTCGAGACCTACTATTTATTTTGCGGCTAAATTTAACCAATTCAATCATAGAATCTCTTTAGTTAAAAGTTTAGGTGCTTGAGTAAAATTCACTTGGTTTGGTTTTCAAATTATGTCTAATAGCTAACAAAAAAGGAAAGTAAATTATTTTTTTGAGGAAGGAAATTAAATCAATTCTTCCTAATGAGGTCAAAGATTTAAATTAATGAAAGAAAAAAAAACTTTACCACTATATATGTGGTACTCGTATGTACAATCATAACCTTTTCATTACATTTTTCCATTTTTCGCATACTTCCATTAGGGCCAATTTAGTTGATAATCTCCTTCTACGAACTCTAATACTCTGCAGATTATTTGAGTCCATAGTTTTTGTATTCTTATGTAGTGGGAAGACCGCATCCGAGATTCCAATACCTTCATGTTGAGTCTCGAACTTCAACCAATGAGAATAATTTCTCATACCTAAAAACAAAAGAACCATACTCACAACTCCCATAGGGGAGAAGGAGATTTCCAAAACAGAAACTAAAAACCCCATAACAGGGTTTGAGAAAATCTCATAAAGAGAGACTAATTTATTAAATAAAACAAGAAAATGAACTAAAAACTGAAAATAAAAGGGAAAAAGGGGCTTACTATGGATGAAATCATCCATGGCAGCCCCTAATTGATGAAGAAGGGGTAGGGGAGGCTAGGGTTTGAGAGAGAGAAAAAAAGAGAGGGGGCGACTTATTTTTTGTTAGCCGATCAAGAATGTTCTTCCCAAACTATATCAGAATGATAGACTTCCTCATCAATAGCGTTTGATTCAAATAAAGGACAAGGAGGCTTATTTGTATTGCTCGATCTGGTTCATTGTAGTTTCTTCGAAGACGAATTTGATTTAGTCTTGTTTAATTGTATCTTGTTTTTCTTTAACACCTATTGTAGATGCCGTTTGGCCTTCAATTAATGAAATTTATCTTTCAAAAAAAATGTAGTGGGAAGACAAGATAATGAGATATAAACGGTGGTTTATTTTTGTTTCTGATTTCTGATACATCCAATTATTAAAACGATCATATTCTTAAGAAAAGTGTCAAAATATGGTTAATCTAACATATTGCTACGTATATGTTATCATATCATTATAAATTTTTCGAGTGACTTCCAAGCGCTACATAGGATCTCCATATCACAAAATAAATTGAAATGTTATTTTAATATAAATATAAATAATTTCCAAATGAAGTATATAGTATGTACACTCACACTATATTAGTAGATAAATATTGAGACTTTCAGTAAAAAAAATTTAGGATAAGATCAAGTAAAAAAGGTTAGTAGTATACGCATTATAATCTAAATTTCACGTTTTCTCGTAATTACAGTCCTTAAGATTATAAACCTTTATATTTAACAGAAGGTTTTTACTTAAGAAATTTCACAAGCACACACTCCTAAATAATTTTGGGTAATTTTGATATGGGTTTTCGCTTTTTTTTTTTCTTTTGAATTTAATAATTTTCTTATTGTTTTGTGTATGTAGATGAAGATTAAAATTATTGTATGTATTGCATTACTGCTAAAGTCAGGGAAACATGGCAACCTGATATCACTGCTAGAATCCAATAGTCTACTAAATTCAGTCCAATTCCGTTCAGTTTAATGAATTGCCATTGATCACAATTTAAAGTTTAGTTCAATACCCCTACAACGTATGTTGTAACCATTAGTCGTAGTGAATTCAACAAAGTAATACTTGGGCATTTTAATCATTGATTTTTCTTTTTTTTTTGTTTGCCTTTAATTGCTTTTTTTATATTATAATATTGCTGATTTGGTTAACGGTGGGTTAGATTATGGTTAACTTACTAAATTTGTGTTTGAGGTCCCAAAAGGTGAAAAAAAGGTGTAGGTCCTAAAAAGTAAAAGTGTGAAAGGTGGACTCGGATCTTTAGCTTAACTCCAGTGATGAAACAATATCAAAAATTGAAGTGTTCAAACTAATTTGGAACAAATAAAAAAGAAAATTGTTCAAACTATTTTGCAACGGAGGGAGTACTTAATATCTTTGATTTGATCTTCTTATATAAATCATTAAATGCTCAATATTTTTGAAAATTTATGTTATAGTTATGCCAAATTAAAAGTTAAAATTTATGATTCATTCTAGAAACAGGCTATACTTATTGAAATAAGACAAGAAACAAAAAGCGAAATCACAATAAGCATTTAAGTAAGGAAATCCTACAGGATACTCTATTGAAAGAAAAGATCCTTGTAATTTTAGAAAGTATCTAAATCATAATGAATAGTAAATGTTTGACCTTGCTAACAGGTGCCCTGGCACTGAATAAGGAACTTATTTTTACATAAAAGTCATTTAAACAAAAATTACTTTGGGAGAGTAAAATATAAATATTTGTTCCTTATCCAGGCAGGGGCACCTGTTATCATTTATTTGCCTTAAACGTTTTATATGGTATAATGAATTTCGTTATGATGCTTATAAATAATAACTATTCCTTCCGTCCCTTATTGATTCCCAATTTATTTTTCGCGGTCTCCAAAACACATATTTGACCATTAAAAGCTTTATCTTATTATTACAAATTGTAAAAAATTTATATTTGAGGAAAATTTAAAGCAACATTAATGAAAATTTGAGAAAAAATTTATCTTATTATTACAAAATGGCTTAACTGAAATTAACGCACAAAATTGGCTTCAATATATGAAAGAAAGCGTAGATATTAGTGTAGACGTGTTTTTATTCGCCTACGCGAGATGAGCGCGCATTTAACTACCTCATTGTAAAGGTTTTGTTTTGAAAGTTATTTTGAAATAAAGAAATCGCCAACAAGTCTTTAAAGGAAGACTCATAAACCTAATTGGATATAGGAAATCATAGGGACAACTTAGGGACTTATCCAATGTAGATTACCCCGTCATGACTCTATTAATGGTCAATAAACCATATATTGAGTTTGGGGGTGAAGGTACGGTCAGGAATCACATTCGCCCATTGCTGGACTCTACTAAATATCGATTCATGTCAAGTTTTATACAAAAGAATAACCAGATAATATTTTTAAGCACCCTAAAAATATTAGTCTAATAAGTTGGTTTATTAAACACATCAAAAAGACTATTTTTAATGACACGTTATTACACAATCAAAATTACAGGGTTCTTAACAGTTTGTTCAAATTATCTGATTATTATTAGAACAGTTCGTTAGGTCTTGATTAGCAATAATAATATGTTGGTGATGAAAATATGAGCAGGACAATCATGAAAATATATGTAAAAAAAATAAAAAGAAAGAGTAGAGATTAGAATGTACAAAAGAACGAATTTTTATTAAAGATCTACATCATAAAAGAAATCGTTAGTAGCTCCAATACAAAATAATAGAATTTTATTCAAGGACCCTTAGGAATATACCGGCGTGGCTTGAGTCTGAGGGAATAACAACCTTCTGGAAGAGCAACCGTGAAGCCTTTCAAAGAACACTTGTGAATATTGATCGAAATATGTGTTTGAAAATATGTGTTTGTATGTTTGTAAATGTGAAAATATGAGAGTATGGAAATTTTGAGAGTTCGCAAGTTTTCGGACGCAAAGAGTACGTGAAAAGTGTCTTTTAGATCTGGAAAATCATGGCATATTTATATGAAAAAATTTAAAAAAAGATAGAAAAGCCAACCGCACGTCACGCAAAGAGTGCACTTCTGCGTGACGCACAGATCCACGTGGCTGCACCTGACGCTGCACAGCCAATGTGCTGCACGCACGTGGCGCGCCAGACGCACCGTCTGCGTCAGATCCACGTGGCTGCGGCTGACGCTGCACAGCAATGCGCTGCGCGCACGTGGAGTGCCAAATCGATGCACCGTATGCGTCAGACGCACCGTCTGCGTCAGACATGGTTACATCCTTTTCATTCGACGCGAATTGGTACGATTTTTTTTTATCATTTTAAATCCGGAAATCAACCTTTACGAGATAAAATATGATTAAAAATATCTTTGAAAATATTTATTTATTTATGAAAATATTTATTAAAATAAAAAATAAAAATAATTTATTATCACGAATAATTAATTGGACTTTTCAAAGGATTGGGTTTAAAAAATTTTATGGGCTCAAAATACAATTAATTATTAGGAATAATTAATTGGGCTTTAAAACAGGACTTTGGATTGCAAATAAATAAGTTTTTACACTTTAAAACGAATTTGGGCCTGGCTATTCGGACTGCTCTCCCTTTGGGTCGGACCAATTAAGACCGCGATATGTTTCATCATTAGGTTTAAATGGGGACACACGATTATGTGTTTACAGAAGTCCCCACTTTGACCGAGATCAGAAAACCGAGAGCTAATGTATACGGTGTCGAGACCGAGAACGATTCTAAACGCTCTACAGTTTAGAACTGATCTATATATCTCCGATTTCTGCAAAAATAAAGTTAGTACGCAGGACGATAAGTACAAGCAATCTGATTACCTGCAGGACAAGATGTTAGCAGATAGGTGCAAACAACTCAAATAACGCACATAATAATGCAAATAATGCAAACTTAGACTCTCTAAGGATGCATGAGACGCTATGTAAGGATTAGGGTTATGCAAAGCTAAGGAAAATGAAACGTCATGCAAGGTCGGGGTTATGCAAGATTAGGAGGTATGAAATGCAATGCAAGGTCAGAATTTTACAAGGTTAGGAGATATGGATAGGTTGAGAGATAGATTGATTGTAAATAGATAGATTGATTTTCGAAAACTGTTTTGGTAAATAATCGGGGTCCGCAAGTGAAATCCGCAGATTACAACTTTTCGGGAGTTGGATTTGGAGGAACCACCACATACATAGGAATCCCCCACTTTGGGTACGCTTGTCTTGAATTAGGCATTTTGAGCCTAGATTGGAATGTACTTGATTTGTATTGAGCATCCAGAGTTCTTCACTATGGATTCTTCTTTGAAGAGTTGATACAGGGAAAGTCAAATATCGCGAGAGACCATGGAATTTTCGGAGAGTCCTTTAGGGACAAAGAGAGTTTGGATTAAAAAAAAAAAGAGTTTAAATTTATGACTCAAATAAATGTAGTGGGAAAGGCTTTCGTAGCTAGGTTCAGACTCGAGTCTATGTCGGGATCTAGAAAGAATATGATTTCGAACACTATAAAATCAAATCATTAGACCTTGATTAATTTTATTTTATTGAAGCGGTCGGACCTCGAGATGAGGATTCCTATGTATTCTTGCGGAATCAGACCATTTATAGTTTTGGATCTGATTTTTTTTTCTTTTTTCTTTTTTGTGCCCTAACTTTTGCCTAGGCCGGCCTTTCGGTTTTCAACCTAGCGGGCTTGGACATACCTTGAAGAAGGAGTTAGGGTTGATGAAAGGTTGAAAGGTTTAAGGCTTGGGGTTTTGATGAAGATTCAATTGGTTGGGCTAAGGTAGGATCATGGATTTGGATTATATGGGTTAAGGTTTTGATAAAATTGAAGGATTTGAATAAGGGATAGAGCTTGTGTGCAAGCTCCCTAGCTTGTCTTTTTATTTCTTTACCTTTGGCTTTTTCTTTTTGCATTCTTTTTCTTTTTTTCTTTTGCTTTTGCTTTTTTTTTCGCACTTCGAATTTTTTATTTTTGCGTGGCATTAATTTTTTTATGTACCGAGGCTTGCACACAAGTTATTGGTTTAGGGTATTGGAAGGCTTTAATAGTTATTTTGTGGAGCTTTGATAGGGTAATGGAGATGATTGTTTAAGGGATTTTTATTTTGGATTGCATGGAGATGGTTTATGGATGATGGTTTTTTGAATGATAGAAGGAAGAGGGGAATAACTCCTAATCCGAAGTATGTCCATTTTTATTATGGATTTTTTTTATTTTCAATTAATCAAGGTCATTAGAGGCAATGTGATTTGAGTTTCATCATTGAATTAGAAGCATATATAAAATGATGGAAGGCCAATGAAAATAAAAAGAAAATACAATTATTTTATTAATTAGAAATAAATAAGACATAAGGCTGATTAGAATCAAATTCCTAAATGACATATATAGACTCTACAGGAAAGAAATAAAGAAGCTAGGGGAGGAACTTTCCTACTCAACCTAAAAGACTATCGCTAAATGACTACGCCTCATCATTATTTAGGCACTGCCCAAGGGGTTGTTGTTGTTGCTGACTTGCTGCGGGCGGAATTGACAGTCTACCATCTTCAATCATGTCCTGTAGGGCATGCTTTAAAGTCCAGCACTGTGATGTCATATGTTCGTTTTCTTGATGGTACTTGCAGTAGGCATTAGGATTCCACTTCTTGGACCTATTCTCAGGAGTAGGGTCTGGCATAGTCTTCCCTCTATCCCCAAATAATTGTTTGTATACATATATAATCGTTCAGTCCATAGATAATTGTTTAATGCATGTGCGGTGATTAAGCAATAAACATTTAAGCATGGATATTATATATAGAAGAATAAAAAAAAGAAATAGAGAACATGAATTAGAATATATTACCTATGTTTCATAATACATGCACCATTTCTATATGATACATAAACTAAGGGTGAGGAGAGAGACAGTTGTGATTGCATTTGAAACCCATGAGATTATGTTTTAAAGGTGGAGATATATTGTGAAACATCCAAAAGAGGAAATGATGCATGTATTGTGAAACATCCAAAAGAGAAAAATGGTGCATGTATTTGAAACGGAGGTAGTACAAAAGAGCATGAATTATTTGAAGATTTACATATGAAAAGTAGATTGTTAATATATTAAGAAATAAATTGGAATTGACCCTCCGAATTTATACCTTTGTCGCTTGGGTCTTGTATAACGATCCATAGCAGGAGCAATTGATAAGTGCGTTTCAAACGCACTTTATGGACTCCTTTTAGCTCATTTTGATCCTCTTTCTCCCCTTTCTTCCCTCTTTCTTCTCCCTTTCCCCTTCCGTTTCACTCACTTGATCATTCTTGATCATAGTGACATTTTGCTAGATTTTCATTCATATTTGAATGAATTTCTAGTACTTTTGCTTTCACCCTGTTTTGCCATGTTCTTAATGTAGGTGGAACTACTAAGCTGGCTACGTGTTGTAGAGTTGGCAAAGGAAGCAATGAAAATAGAGAACACGTTGAGAAATGGTGCGCTTGCACCATGCCCCATGTCCGCTCGTACGAAGGAGCACATTGCACAATAGAATCTTGAACATAGAACTTCAAATAGACATAGCTTTCAAACCACAAATCAGATGAAGGAAATTCCAGTTGGAGGTGAAAGCTTGTTTCAATAGATTTCCAACGACTGATCATAAGCTTGATTTGAATCTAAACTGAAAGAGTTATGCACATTTTAAGTTGAACTGTCCGACCAGAGCAGAAGAAATGGTGCGCCCGCACCTGATTTTGGTGCGCCCGCACCACTCTGGTGCGCCCGCACCATTCCTGCGAAGTTTGGCCACCTGAATCAGTAGCCTTGGTGCGCCCGCACCACTTCAGTGGTGCGCCCGCACCACCTTTTTCCGCCAGAAATTTGTAATGCTCGTGGCTATTAAGAACAATAGAGGTTATTATTTTTGACTTATGCTTTATTCCAAGTTTTTAGAGAGGATTATTAGGGCTTACTTTAGAGAGAAAAACACTTAGTTTTGGATCAAGATTTGAGAATTCTAGATCATAGTTTGTGATTGCTACAACATTGAAGGTATATTAATTCAATTAGTTTCAAAGTTTCAGTTTTTATTATCTCTTTTCATTGCTATTATTTGTTCTTCCCTTTTATTAGATCAACTTTATTATAGTTTCATAATTGTTATTTTAATTAGACTAATTATCTCTTAATCATGTTTAGCCCTAGATTAGTTATAGATTTCATGTTTTATTGCTTAGATTCCATGATTAGTGAGTAGTCTCTTATCTAGGGTTAGGGTGAAAGTATGGATTAGGGTTTAAATGTATTGTTAATGTGATTGTGATGATTTAAAGACGTTTATGCATTGATCTTGGTGTTTTGAGGCCTTAGGATAGATATTGATCACATTTGTGCTTTGGTATTTTGATTTCAAATGTTCTTAATTGAATTATGAACTCTTTTATCATCCCCATGAATCAACTTAATTTCTAGGCCAAGATATTGGGTAGAAATTAAGGGGATCCTATATTAGGGGTTTTCCAAATTCATTGGATCTCTTAATTAATTGACTAAAGACCATTCGAGAGAGGATTTAGTTGATTGATTAAGCGATCATTCTCGAGGACCATTCGAGAGAGGACTCGAGTATTTTAGAGGAAAACTAAACCTTGCGTAATCGTAGCCTTTGAATCACAATTGCATTAATAATCGTTGTCCACTTTGATCCATGCTAGTAACCTTAACTCTAGTGTCTTCCTTATTCATATTTTCATCTCATATTATTTGCTAGTTCTTTGATAATAGTTAGTTTTAGTTGTTACAAAAAATCATTCAAAACCCCCCAAAAACCCTTCAATTAGGTAATTTAGACTTAATAGACTTTGATTAATCCCAATTTCCCGTGGATCGACCCTTGACTTGCCTTTACTACGTTCTTAGTAATTGCTTGTTAGGAGTTATAAATATTGTTTGAAAAGCGATTTTTGGTGCCTTAACGACACACTAAAAACCTCTTATCAGCAATCTTCAAGCTTGAATAGAGATTGAAGGTTCTTTAATTTGAATATGTGTTTGAAGTGTTTGAAGTGTTGTAGAGGAAATTCGTATTATGTAGTCGTGTTAAAATATGTGGCAAAGTCGTATGAATGTCGTGTGGAGATTCTTCTCGAAATCGAATGAAACAAGGTTAATTTATAGGGAAAATCAGAAAAAACATGAGAAGATATGCGATGCGTGGTGCAAGGGTCCGACTTGTGCGCGCCGCGCATCACGATACGCCGCACGCACTTGGCCGTTGTGTCTCGAGTTTTCTTTGTCTGTCTTGATGTTTCGCATGCGAATCCTGGTGCGTGGAACGCATTAGGTCTGCGTCGTCGGCGGGAGATCCGATCGGGTTTTATTTGTTATACAAAATTAAAAGATTTTTTTTTATATTTGAATTCGAAAATCAATTATCTTAAGGATCAAATCTAATTTTTTACAATATCTTTTATTTTAGAAAATATTTATTCAAAATAAGATTAATTATCAAAAATAATTAATTGCGCTATTAAAAAATGGGCTTTAAAAATACAGTTAATAATCATGAATACTTAATTCGACTTTTAAAACTAGTTTTGGAATAATTAGATGGACTTTAGGTTTTTAAAACGATTTTGGACTTAGGCCTTTCGATTGCTCTCCTTTGGGCCGGACCAATTACGACGACAATATGTATTATCATTATGTACTAAAATAGGGAGACAATATTATGTGTCTACAGAAGCCCCCACTTAGACTGAGGTTCGTGAAATCGAAAGTCAAAGTAGTCTGTGTCGGGACGGAGAACAATTCTAGATGCTCACCAATGTAGAATTGGTCTATATATCACCAGTTTCTGTAAAACAAAGTTAGTCTGCAAGACGATAACTACAAGCAATTTGATTAGCATGAATGCCTCCTTACATGAGAAATGAGAATGAATCTCAAACACAGGATTGGATTAGAGTTACAACACTTGTTCATTAGAGTTAATACCACTGAAAAAAATTCGAGTCCAAAATAAATTTATTTTTTTCGATTTTTTTTTCTGATATTTTTTTCGGAGTTCACTAGTGGAAAAAACGCTATATGTCACAAAACAACCGCTGCGGTCCCTAAGAGAACCGAAGTGGTAAATCTGCAAAATTTTGGGAGGGAAATTGGGCAACATTAACCGCTGCGGATCTTAGAGAACCGAAGAAGTTAACAAGAAACTGATCCAATTTTCTGTTAACCGTTTCGGTTCTCTTAACCGCAGCATTTAAATTATTTTTTTTTGTCTAATGCCCGCGTATGGTCTTTTCCTCCCTCCTTCACTCCTTTTTTTCCTCATTTCCTCCCTCCTTACTCCATTTTTCCTCTCTCATCCTCGAACCCTAAACAAACTCTCCCATCCATTCACTACCATCTCTCAGCCACCACCGTCGAACCCTAAACCATCTCTACCATCGACTCATCACCATCTCTCATCTCTCACCTTCAAACACCCACGAAAGCCCTGATTTTTCTAATTCTTCCATGAATTTGTCTGGGTTTTGCTTAACGCGAGGTTGCCGGCGAAAAATTGAGCGACAAAGAAGGCAGCGCAACTACCAAGGGAAGACAAGGAAAATCTAAAGGTCCAAAATCGATGTCTACGATATTATTTGTTCATCTTTTGATGTCAGCTGCCAATTTCGCTTACACTATTTTCAACGCATCTTCGCACACCCTCGCCAGCCCTTATCTCACCTCGCGCATTTTCTCCTCTTTCTCTTTCTCTCTCCTCCCGCCATCTCGCAGATATCATCTTCTTCCTTTCTGTCTCCTCTTTTTCAGATTCAAATTCAATTGCACTAGAACAATTTTCGCCATGGCTGGTGATGCGAAGGTTAAAGCTGGTGATACGAAAGCTAAACCTAAAACTGGTGAGTTTCTAAATTCGAATTGAGTAGTAATGTCGCTTAATTGAGTAGTAATGTAATGTATCTGTTGATGACTTTGAATTTTTACCGATTTTTAGGTGGTAAGAAGAAGGAGGTGAAGAAAGAGACTGGTTTAGGGTTAACTTATAAGAAAGCTGAGAATTTTGGGGAGTGGTATTCTGAGGTATCCGATCATTGTGGTTATGTTAGATTGATGTACATTTAGTTTTGATTAATGAATGTTGTTTATTACTGTGTTGAAATGTTATGCGTGATTGATCCCAGGTTGTTGTCAATGCTGAGATGATCGAGTATTACGATATCTCGGGGTGTTACATTCTAAGGCCATGGACTATGTCCATTTATTTTGGATACCATGATATTTGTCCACTTTTTGGATACCATGATTTGTTCCAATACAAATGTGGCTGACTTATCTCTTGCATGAGGTTATTATACGTTATTTATATTAGGTTGAGGTTGGGTGATGGGATGGAATTGATTATAGGTTGTGTGCTTCTTTTTCTATTTCTCGGACACGGTAAAAAGAGGCATTAGTTGGGAAATGGGAAATGATTTTGTAATTACCAAATAACATATTTTATTTGTCGTAGAGTTTCCATATGCCTACTCACTTCTTTTTTTTTAATGATATTATTTAGTGAATTGGTTGATGTTGCAATGGTTTAATTGATGAACTGAATTTGCATTTTCAGGCTTCATGGAGAAGTTGCTATTTCATGTCAACCTAGGTGGCTTACTACTGATTCGACGACGTCGACCCAGGTCTCTTGAATTTCCATTCTCTTTCTCTTGAAATAAGCTGATGGATCACTGATGATGCTTTTAGCTATATCTTTGATGAAATTTTTGGTTATTTTTTAAGTGATTCTTGTAGCTTGAATATATGGTATCATTGATGATGTTTGTAGCCATGTGTTGTCTAGAAGAAATGATTGTAGCTTGAATCCCCCATTCCCCTACAGAATTCATGCATTCGACCTCATTTTAATGGAATTAACGCTATTTCATTGTTGTTGCTCTAACTTGTAACTTGTAAGGCTGTATGCATTTGTTTTGTATTTTTGAGTTCATTTTGTTTTTGTTTTGATATAATACCCCTAATATAAAAGTGACTTTGTTTGAAATTTGAATGCAAGGAAATTTCTTTTTTCTAAACAGAATTACTAGAATTGATTCAAACAAAATTTTGATTTGTTTTTCTTTTCACCAGGAATCATGTGGAATCCATGTTTTAATCACTGTGTTTGGTGGTTTGGTAGAGCTGTACTCATCAAAGCTTGTAAGTGACAATCGTTGCTTTTTCTTGGATTATAGCATCTTACATGATATGAATAATTGCATGCTTAATTGGATTTATACTAATATATCTGCATGAACGTCAGAGATGTGGTCTAGATTAGATGTATCAAACTTAGTGCTTTCTTGCAATATAATGTAGAATAAGTGAATAGCACAGTATGTTAAGATGTTAAAAGAAAGTTATCACCTTGCCTACAATAGTAATGGATTTCTTAATATAACCTTACTTATATTAAGTGACAAAGAGATAATAGATATAAACTAGTAGTATGAAAAGTAATTTGTGAAATCATGGCATATTTACAATAATGATAACTTAGACCATCTCTCTTACTAAGATTCTTATTGCTAACCTGCTTGTAAGATGAACGTCCTCCTGATTCCAACTGGTCTTCTGTATCTCATGATATATCCTTACTGCTGGTTACTGCCTCTCATGAAGATTCCATCATTCTGAAGGACAAAATGGACAGTAGACTCAAGCCAAAACGAGGATATTGCAAATCAAAGAATATGGAGGGTCAGAAAGAGTTCGTGCAGATAGAATAGAATGATTTGTTCCCTTACCTTCTTGTAAATATTGGATCTAGTGTTAGTATGACAAAGGTAAAGCCTTTCTACACCTTCCTCTCCACAAAAATGAAAAAAATTGCAAATGAACAGACTAATGGCTACAACCTGTTTGAAATTGTGGGCTGTATTTGCTAAAGATTACATTGATCACCATCAATACAATACAAAAATTATTCTTGAGCCCTTATTCCATTCTCCTTTTGTTTCTTATCTCGCCATTTTTGACAAGTTTAGCTCGGTTTCTAGCTTAGGGTTGGTTACTTACATCTGGACCTCCCTAGACCGGTCTTTTGACAAGAGCTATACTAGGACCCGGGGGGGACTGTTGTTAATGATAAGACAATTTCCTTTCGAATATCTCTCGAGTTTGTTGCATAATAGTCCCTTTATTTTGATATCTCTCAAATGAGGACCCAAAGAGATATGCCATGTGTGTCTCTTTCAGGTTGCGGCTTGTAACTAGGGAATCACCTCTTCCCACCTGACTTCTCTAATTATTGTGATTAATATTTCGTAACTGCATGTCATTGAGGGTCTTCCACAGCTTATCTTTGTTCGGTCGAGCTACACCATTGAGGTATTCTATCGCCTTGCTTCACTTCCCTACCCCACCCCGATATCTCGCTGACCGACCGCATATAGTGCACCTCCCGCCTGTTTGAGTGATTCTTTTTATTTCCTTGAAGACTCGTAGAAGCGAAAAGGATATCTATAGACCATGTTGCACATCTTAAACCAAGTGATGGCGGTTCTCTTGCGCTCAATGTGAGCCCATTGCCTAATTTTCCTTTTGACAACATAAGGATAAAACAAACAAAAATAGGTTTTCTAATTTTGCTTCTCTTAAATTGCTTTTTGTTTGCAGTGGCGGCTCATTTGACTGGTATCCACAGTGCGATAAAGATGCTCAATAGCCGTGTTAGAGTCTTTGCTCCCAGGTATCTTGTTTTGAGTGTATGTAGGAAGAGGAAAATTAGGAAATTTTAAGCTTAAACTTAAGCACTCATAATGCTTGTGGTTTGAGATTGTAAAGGATTCTTGTGCTTCAATTGAGCATAATATGCTTAATAAAACGAGTATTGATATATATTATTGATTTTGTATTGATTAATAATGAAAAATTACAAAAAAAAATTGTTTTTTTGGTTTTTGGGGTGAGTCAACCGCTGCGATTTTGGGTGAGAACCGCAGCAGTTAAGTTGCTTAACTACTCGTGGTTTTCACCCAAAATCGCAGCGGTAAATGATTAATTGATCCGGTTTAGGACCAGATCAGTTAATATTTGGGGACTACTGCGAGTCCAACCGATGCGGCCCAAAATTGGAGCGGTAAGCCAGGTTTTGACCGCAGCGGTTGATTTTTTTTTCTACTAGTGGTTACATCACTTTTTCATTAGAGTTACATCACTTGTTCGTTGGAGTTATAGCGCGTAAAATCGATTCTC
The DNA here is from genome assembly GCA_947648045.1 of Beta corolliflora. Taxonomy (NCBI): domain Eukaryota; kingdom Viridiplantae; phylum Streptophyta; class Magnoliopsida; order Caryophyllales; family Amaranthaceae; genus Beta; species Beta corolliflora. The sequence continues at coordinate 129,712 of CANSZD010003236.1, forward strand.
ATTTCTCATGTAAGTATGCATTCTCATATGACTCACTTCTCTCTCTTTCTCTTTCTCTCATATATATATATATATATATATATATATATATATATATATATATATATATAATAATAATAATGCACGTAATGATGAAATGTAATGAATGAATGTAAACCTAAACTCTCTAAGGATGTATGAGACGCTATGCAAGGCTGGGGTTATACAAATCTAAGAGAAATAGATTGATGAAACGCTATAGGTCAGGATTATGCAAAGCTGGATTGAATTGGATTGATAGAAATAGATTGATTTTCGAAAACTTATTTGATAAAAATCGGGGTCTGCAAGTCAGATAACATATCACAATTCTTTAGGAGTTTGATTTGAGGAACAACCACAAATATTGGAAGCTCCCACTTTGGGAAACCTTGACTTGAATTAGGTGCTCTAAGCTTAGATTAGAATATACTTGACTTGAATTGAGCATTTGGAGCTATTGACTCGAATGACAACCAGAAGCATTCAGAGTTTCTTCACTAAGGAGTCAATGTAGGCAAAGTCTGATATCACTAGAGACCATGGAAGTATTAGAGATTCCTTCAGGGACAAGAAGAGTTTGGATTAAAAAATAAAAGGCTTTAACGTAGCTAGGTTCAGACTCGAGTCTATGTTGGGATCTAGAATATGCTTTTGAATTCTAGAAAATCAAACCATGAGATCTTGAATACTTTTTTTATTGAACCTGTTGAACCTCAAGATGAGGACTCCTATGTATCCTTACGGAATCAGGCGGTTCGTAGTTCTTGATCTGATTTTTTTGTGTGTCCTAACTTATGCCTAGGCCTTCCTTTTGGGTTTTCAACCTAGCAGGCTTGGTACTTTAGAGGAGGTGAGATTGATATGAAATGTTGAAAGATTTGAGGTTTGAGGTTTATATTTGGTGAAGGTTGAGTTGGGTGGTCAAGGTAAGGATTATAATTTTGGCTTATATGAGCCAAGGGAAGGGTTGTGACTTCTTTTTTTGAATGCCAAAGTAGGATTTGTGGCTTTTATGGGTTTTACAATATTTTGATGGATTGAAGGGTTTGGAATGAGGGGTCGAACTTGTGTGCAAGCCCGACCCCCTAGCTTGACTTTGACTTCTTGCTTTTGGCTCTTTCTTTTTTGCATTGCTTTTTTTTTTGGCTCTTGCTTTTGCTTTTTCTATTTTGCTTTTTTGAACTTTTTTCATTTCTTTCATTTTGCCTAGCATTGGTTTTTTTTTACATCGTGAAGCTTGCACACAAGTTTTTGTAGTTTAGGGTATTGGAAGATTTAAATGCTATTTATGGAGCTTTGATTTGAAAAGGATTAATTGGTGTGAGGATCGGGACTTTGCATGAAGAGGTGGACAAAAAAGGGAAGAACTCCTAATTCAAAGTACACCCTTTTTTATCATTTATTTATTAATCAAGGTTATTTAAATTGCAAATCGTTTAGAGTTTCATCATCGCATTCAAAGTATAAAATGATTGAAAGGCTAATGAAAAAAAGTGCACTTATTTTATTAATAAGAATAAAAGGCTGACAAATAGAAAGTACTATTTGACATAGACTCGACAGGAAAAACAAATAAAGAGTTAGGGTGTGAATCTCCGACTCAACCTAGAAAACTTGAAATAACTTACTAAGCCCGTTCTATGGTGGAGATAATTCCAAGGGGTTGTTGTTTTTGCTGACTTTCGCTGCAAGAGGAACCAAACGTTTACCATCATCAGCCATGTCTTGCAGAGCATTTTTTAAGTCCAACACTCAGATGTTAGATGCCTATTGCCTTGGTGGTATTTGCTGTAAGAGTTGGGATTCCATTTAGGATCTTTCTTTTGAGGAGCAGGGTCTGGATTAGGAAGAGGAAGGAGCACTCGTCTTGCATTAAGCCTATTGAAGGCTTCTCCTAACGACATGCATAGGGGAGCGAAGGTTCTTTGGAGCCTTCATCTTTGATAACCCTTATTTTTAGTGTTCAGGACATTAACACCAGTACTCTTGCAGCCAGAAAGGTTATTGTTATTCTTCTTGGATAATTCATTGTGGTTGGAACCATTGTTTCTAGAGGCTTTAACCTCTTCCTCAATCAGTAGACCAGCCTTGTAGAGCTTCGTAAAATATTCTAGAGGGTTGAATTTAATGTGATTTTCATACTTGAACTGCAAGTCATGGATCACCAGTCGGACTTGATCCTCTCCAGATGGCCTGGCCTATTAGTCATTTGTGCGACCTTTTCCCTCCATCTAGTAAGGAAGGTGACAAAGTCTTCATTCTGATTTTGCTTAGTTGACTTCAATTCACGAAAACCAATTGGAAGCTGAGTGTTATAGTGATACTACTTGTGGAACTCTTCATTGATGTAGTCCCAGTCGTTTAGCTTTGTCTTATTCAATGATCAAAACCACTTGGATGGATGTGCATCCAATGTCAAAGGAAATACATAATCAAACATGCTCTTGCCCTTGAGAGCCATAGAGATGAAGAAGGCTCTCAAATGATCATCTAGGTTTTCGACCCTCTTAAATTTTGGGAGGTCACCCAATGCTACCTTTTTAGGGAGCTTTCCCTTTAGTTCAGGATCAATTATGTCATGGACATGACCCTGACTCTTGATTGCAGGTACAGACTGGATTAGTCGCTTGAGTTTTTTAAACCTCATATAAGTCTTGGACTTCACAGGAGGTGGTGGAGTCTCAACCCATTCTTCATCCTGAGGTGTCATATTTTCCTCAATGTCTTGAACTATTTGTCTTGTTCCTCAATACGAGAGTTCATCAGTTGAAGTTGGGCGATGATGGTATTACGCTGTTTAATAATATCTCCCATTTCGGATGGTGATTCAGAAGTTTTAGATGAGTCGTCTGAAAAGGTGATGGTTCGTTCGACGAGACTCGGAGTGGTTTGACCATTTTTCCTCTTTGTTGGGCGTTCTAAAGTTGTAATTTCACGACCTGTCCTGAACTGAAATCGAAAGAACCTTACTTGTAAGCTTTTAGAAATGATTTTGGAAATGAGAAATTATTTTGAGATGGATGACTTGAAGATGATATCGGTTTTGGAATAAGATGGGCTTGACCATGATGGAGATATGGACCTGACTATATGCATATAGAGACGTGGACTGGACTTTGCAAGCAGACTCGACTTAATGGGCCTTTGTGGCAACAAGGGAGACTAGACTTTGAACTTACATGGAGAGTAAGCATGTTAGATTTAGAGATTGGGCCTTGATGGCAATAAGGAAGACTAGACAGTGAACTTACATGGAGAGAAAGCAGGCTAGCCAATAGGGACGACTAGACTTTGAACTTACATGGAGAGTAAGTACGCTAGGCAATAGCGAATACTAGACTTTGATCTGACATGGAGAGTAAGCAGAATAGGCAATAGGGAAGACTAGACTTGGAACATACATGTATAGTAAGTGTTATAAGTTTATAATGGATGAGGAACTTGTGGGAAACCGGATGGTACTTCCAAGCACGTAAATATACGCTTTCCTACAAGAATTTTACCGACCCACTATGATCAACAAGGTTCACGGTAAACTCCTGTGAGATACGAAGAAGGTTCAATGAAGTTTGGTTGATGACAAACTACATTCACTACAATGTGTTTGAAGGTTGTGTTTCACTTTGAACAAGGAGAGAAATCTAGAAATGAATCTCCTAAGGCAAGTTTGTGAATGAATCTAACCATCCCAATATGTGAAATCTTCCTTTATATACCTTGGAAGATTTACGGAAGAAAAGCCGAAAGCATGCAACCATTCGGGCAAAAAGACATGCACCCATTCGCGAGACGAATTGATTCGTCGAAAAGCGACGAACAAGGAGCGGGCGCTCTGTTGGGGAGCGGGCGCTCCTCGTGGAGCGGGCGCTCCAAGGAGGAGCGGGCGCTCCTAGCCTCGTTGGAACATTTTCTACAAGTTCCTCGCCTACTTTGTGCGGACGCTCTCCCGTAGAGCGAGCGCTCTTCATGCCTTTTCGTTATTTCCTTCTAACTAACTACGTTTCATTACACCACAACATCGAAACGCAAACATCACATATTAACAACGAACACATTTAACTATAAATGTTCTAACAATCCTCCTCCATTTATAGTATAAATGCTTTGAAGTCCGTTCACTTGCAAACAAGATAAAACAACTAAACTTATGCATAAATGAAAATATCTTTAAGATTGAATTTCCACTTAGTATAGGATTCTTTACAAGCTTTCGATTGAAGTGATTGACTAAGCATTGAATCACCCAATCATATGAAATATTGAAGAAGCTATACACATAAGCTTACACAAACATACATGTAAATGACAACTCCTTTGAAGGCCTTGAGTTCATATCCGATTCATGAGTGTTCCCAAGTCGAGCCTCGAACTTGGTGAAGCGGCCAAACTTCTTACTCACATAGGTAAACCTTAATGAACATGCTCCTACAACATGAGCTGACTAGTCAAAGGTTTATTAAGATATTAAAATCATCCTAAAACATTGTAGAAACAAGCACCCACCTTGGGATGTAACTCTTTGAGTGCTACAAGCCACAAATCAAGTTTGATCCTCATTGAATTCAAGATCTTGCGTTATACAAGACGTGAATTGAGTTTTCTCCACTTGTGACTTATGCATGGGCTTCATTCCCATCCCTTTTGACGTTTTGTACACCATTTCCCTTGGCGATGGTTTAGTGAAGCGGATCCGCTAGGTTCACATTAGACCGTACAAAATCAATAGTAACGACTCCATCATGGATCATCTCACGCACATAACTGTGCCTCACACCAATGTGTCGAGATTTGCCGGTTATACACTTGGCTATAAGCCTTTGAAATGGTGGAAGCACTATCACAATGAATTGCAATAGGAGACATGGGTTTAGGCCATAGATCCACCTCACTTATCAAATTCCTTAACCATTACGCCTCCTTACAAGCCGAGGCTAATGCTATGAATTCGATGCCATAGTTGAATCGGTAATACATGTTTGCTTCTTAGATGCCCAAGATATGGCACCTCCTCCAAGAAGAAACACCCAACCACTAGTAGACGAGTAGTCTTCCTTGTTGGTTATCCAACTAGCATCCGAGTAACCTTCTAACACCGAAGGATCTCCCTTGAATGTCAAACTAAAATGAATAGTTTTATTCAAGTATCTCAATACTCGCCTTAAGGCTTGCCAATGTTCCATACTAGGATTACTAGTATACCTACTTAACTGCCAATCGCGAATGCTATATCCGACCGAGTACTAGTCATAGCATACATTAAGCATCCAATTAAACTAGCATAATCCAATTGAGAGATCGGATTACCACTATTCCGAACCAACTTAGTGTTTGGTTCCATCGGAGTAGCACATGGAGCACCTCTTTGATCCATTAAACCTCTCAATCACCTTCTCAAGATAATGAGATTGTGACAAAGAAATTGAGCCATTCTCTCTCCTTATTCTAATCCCAAGAATAACATCCGTTTCTCCCATATCTTTCATGGAGAAACTTGAAGGAGAGAAATTCCTTAGTCTTAATGACTTGCTCCAAATCGGTCCCAAAGATAAGCATGTCATCCACATATAGACAAATCATAACACCTTTACCATTATTATCAAATTTGCTATACACACACTTATCGGATTGATTTATTTTAAAACCGTTAGCCAAGACAACATTATCGAACTTTTGATGCCATTGTTTTGGTGCACATTTAAGTCCATACAAAGATTTAATAAGCTTACACACCTTCTTTTCTTGTCCTTGGACAACAAAGCCCTCCCGGTTGTTTCATATACACTTCCTCCTCTAATTCACCATTAAGGAATGCTTGTTTTGACATCCATTTGGTGAATTACTAGATTATGAATGGCCGCTAAGGCTATTAACAACCTAATGGTGGTAATTCTTGCCACTGGAGCATATGTATCAAAGTAATCGACACCGTAAGTTTGTTTTAAAGCCTTGGACTACAAGTCTAGCCTTATACTTTTCAACGGTTCCATCGATTCTCATTTTCCTTTTGAAAATCCACCTTTACAACCGAGTGGTGTGCAACCAGGGCGGTAAATTAGCCAAAACCCATGTATTATTCCCCATTATTGAGTCCATTTCATCATTCACGGCCTCTTTCCAAAAGCCGAATCATGAGACTTCATAGCCTCACTATACGTCCTAGGATCCTCCTCAACACTAAAACAATAAAGTGTTTGAGAACAAAGAGATTCCCTTGATCCTTCCACTAAGTAAAGTTGGAAATCCGGGCCAAAGTCTTTCTCTTTCCTTGCTCTTTTACTTTTCCTAATTTCGGGAATAGAAAGAGCTACATGATCTTCACTAGCATCAACAACTTCATTTGAAGTAATAGGATTTGATGTACTAGGAAGATCAATATCCTTGATTGAACTAGAGCTTGGTAAGTCCCTTGGTCTAGGAATTGATGAAAAACGATTCTCATCAAAGTTGCATCCCTTGACTCAATCACCGAGTGTATTGAGACAAAATCATTATGCTCTAGGACATAAAACTTATAGGATTTACTATGCTCCGCATAACCTATGAATATGCAATCAATTCCCTTCTCACCCCAAGGCTTTCCTTTTTGGTTAGGTAACCTTACAATAGCCCTACAACCCCAAACCCGAAGGTAATTGAGATTAGGCCTCCTACCAAACCAAAGTTCATATGGGGTAACCTTGTTCCTTTTATTTGGAACCCTATTCAAGATATAGCAAGCCGTTAGCATGGCTTCACCCCAAAACCCGTTACTCAAAGCCGAGTTAGATAACATGGAATTAACCATTTCCTTTAAGGTCCTATTTTTCCGTTCCGCAATCCCATTTTGTTGTGGTGAGTACGGAGCGGTTGTTTCATGAATGACTCAATAGATGAAAAATAAGTAGGATCATAATATTCCCCACCCTTATCGAGTCCAAAATCGCTTAAGCAACAAATTAGATTGTAATTCAACTTCGGTCTTATAAATCTTAAACTTATCAAGTGCCTCATCTTTAGAAAACAACAAGTACACATAACAATATCGAGAAAAATCATCAATCAAGGTTATTAAATACTTCTTATTTCCCAAAGATGGTGTGCTATGAAAATCACACAAATCACTATGCACCAATTCTAGCTTGTTTGATTGCCTTTGAACACTAGGAAAAGGATTTCTTGTAATTTTGTTTAACATGCATGTTTTACACTTCTCTACATTCATGTCAACTTTAGGAATCAAACCATCTTTAAACATATCATATAATCTACGATAATTAACATGACATAAACGATTGTGCCATAGAGAAGAAACATCCACCATGTAAATAGAATTCACACTTTTATAATCAATTGAAAGTTTAAACATATTATTACAAAAGTATCCTTGTCCTACAAATACACCACCCTTGCTTAAAATAAACTTATCGGCCTCAAACACCATTTTGAAGCCGTACTTATTTAGTAAACCTCCGGACATCAAGTTTTTCCTAACCTTCGGGTACATACACAACTTCTCTCAAAGTCAAAGTCTTCCGGAAGTGAGGAGCAACTCCACTTGGCCTATGCCTTTTGCCTTTACCGTAGAGTCATTTCCCATGTATAAGACCAGGTCCATCATCCAAAGCTTGATAAGTCTTGAAAAAATGACGGTCTTTACACACATGTCTTGATGCCCCGGAGTCCACCCACCAAGAATCATCATCCTGCACCACATTGATTTCAGAAATCATTGCAATAAAATTCATTTCTTCATTTAAAGAAACATCATGTGCAAACTGACCTTGATGGGGATCAACCTTAGGTTGATCCTTGTTCTTCTTGGCCAAAGAGGGACAATTCCTCTTCATGTGAGAACCACCACACCCCCAACAAGACAAAGCCTTGCCCTTTTTCTTATCATTCCCGGGGTGATTTTTGTTGGACTTCCATGGGCGTTTCTTGGACTTTTTAGTCCCACTTGATTGCCCTTCTTCCATCATATTGATAGAAGAAACCGGACCACTTTTTGGGTCCTTAGAGACATCTTGAGACCGGATGCCCTCCTCAATGCGGAGATGGGCACCCAAATCTACCAAGGACATAGTCTCCTTCTTATGTTTCAAAGAATTCCGAGTGTCCTTCCAAGATGGGGGTAATTTGTCAATGATGGATGCAATGAGAAGGATTCATCCATCACCATTCCTTGTTGTCTAATTTGGTTCAACATATGTTGAACCTCATGAAATTGTTCCATAACGGAACGACCATCAATCATTTTGTAAGAATTAAAATTGCTAACTAAAATTTCTTACTTGTGCGTCCTCCGCGATGTACTTTGCCTCAAGAGCATCCCAAAGTTCCTTGGCGCTCTCAACATATTGGTAAAAGATCGAACAAGGTGTCCGACATCGCGTTCAAGATATGGCCCCGGCAAATGTAATCATCATTCTCCCACTTAGTTCTTGCACGAGTTTGCTCCGGGGTTTCGGTTTTGCCTTCTTCCGGCAATGGTGGCATGGGGGTGCTAAGAACATACACCACATTCAATGTGGTCAACAGAAAATGCATCTTCTTTTGCCAACGGCGATATCCAATGCCTTCAAACTTTTCCAATTTCTGGAAATTCGTAGTCATCTCTTTCAAGGAAGCCATCACTAAAGTTAAAATTCTTGTAGATTTTTATAAGTTTATAATGGATGAGGAACTTGTGGGAAACCGGATGGTACTTCCAAGCACGTAAATATACGCTTTCCTACAAGAATTTTACCGACCCACTATGATCAACAAGGTTCACGGTAAACTCCTGTGAGATACGAAGAAGGTTCAATGAAGTTTGGTTGATGACAAACTACATTCACTACAATGTGTTTGAAGGTTGTGTTTCACTTTGAACAAGGAGAGAAATCTAGAAATGAATCTCCTAAGGCAAGTTTGTGAATGAATCTAACCATCCCAATATGTGAAATCTTCCTTTATATACCTTGGAAGATTCCTGAGGAGAAAAGCCCGAAAGCATGCAACCATTCAGACGAAAAGACATGCACCAATTCGCAAGACGAATTGATTCGTCAGAAAACTGACGAACAAGGAGCGGGCGCTCCTGTTGGGAGCGGGCGCTCCTCTGTGGAGCGGGCGCTCCTGTTGGGAGCGGGCGCTCCTCTGTGGAGCGGGCGCTCCAAGGAGGAGCGGGCGCTCCTAGCCTGTTGGAACATTTTCTACAAGTTCCTGCCTACTTTGTGCGGACGCTCCCGTAGAGCGAGCGCTCTTCATGCCTTTTCGTTATTTCCTTCTAACTAACTACGTTTCATTACACCACAACATCGAAACGCAAACATCACATATTAACAACGAACACATTTAACTATAAATGTTCTAACAGTAAGCAGGTTAGGCAATAGGGAAGATTAGACTTTGAGCTTACATGAAAGTAAGTAGGCTAGGCAATGGATAATATTAGACTTTGACCTTAAATTAGACTAGGAAATAGGGAAGATTAGACTTTGAACTTACATGGAGCATAAGTAGACTAGGCAACAAGGGAGACTAGACTTTGAACTTACATGAAGAGTAGGCATACTACCCAATAGGGAAGATTAGACTTTAAACATAAATTAGAGTAAGCGAGTGCTAGCCTCAAAGATTAAAAAGAATTTTAGACTCGGGATGTCGTCCAATATGGGCTTGAAATTAAAATTGAATTGGGATAACATGGAGATGCAAACTAGACCTAGGATTTACATTAGGCCTACATGGACTGGGAGCAGCACATATGTTAGAATTTGGAATAGACTGGCAGAAGCACATAGGCTTGACCTTAGAGTAGACTGGGAGAAGCACATGGGCTTGACTTGTAATGGACTAGGATTAGCATATAGGCTTGACTTCGGAATGGATGGAGATTAGCACATGGGCTTGAGGTATACTAGGGGTCACATAAAGATGCAAATGGGCCTAGATTTTGACACTAAGACGAATGCATGCATGGACTCAAATACTAGTGTGCCTAAGATGAATGCATGGACTACGATTTATATAAGCCTAAGATGAAAGAAAACGGACTTGGACTAGATTCATTGGATTAGGTTGATTGGATTCGGTTTAGAATTTTCGAAATTCATCTTGTTTATGAAAAGGAACCCTTTATTTTATCTTTTATTGGAAAAGATGATGATGAATTTGAAAAAGATTTTTTCGAAGATGTGATAGGATGATGATAAAAAAATTGAAATAGATAAGACATGGGTAGGATTGATTTTTGAAAAGATATTTTTGTTTTGAAAAGGACATGTTAGGATAGATGGGTAAGTTGGATGGATGGGATAAGATGGCAGAGGATGAGATGCATGCTGAATCAAAACTCTATCATGATCACTTATTCAAATGAACACTAAAAGATAAACTCAATCTTAGATGATACGCATGGAAAAAAGATTAATTCTTATCTTTGAATTAGGTGAGTTTTTTTTCTTCTGAAAAGATGACCTAAAGTGATCATGGATGAGAATACAAAGATGGATCGAAAACCGGAAAATAAAAAATAAAAATAAAAAAGGCGAGATAATGTATGTATATCTTGTAATTTATTATAATTATAAAAAAGTGCAATAAAACCTAAGAAACCGGTGGTGGTCAAAAAAGCGGTTTAAGAAAAATGTGTAAGGAGACTAATTTTTTATGGCACATTTGGTCTCATAATAACCTCTTTACATATTAACGCTCGCCTAAGAGACTAGTTTTAGTTGCCAAGTAGTCTCTCAAATAAATAAAAGAAGCCACGCGCATAATCGGTCTCCAGACTTGGGACACCTGTGAGATGTTAATCTGTTGTAATCTGGTTTCCAAGGCCACCGGTGTCCTAAGCCTTTTTTTGTAATAGTGATCAGATGCATCGCTCTCAAGTTTGATGTACCACAAATTCTTGGGTGTAACCGTTACACAATAATTTACGGTGTAACAACCATAAACCACCACTTCTCTTGTAAAAAAACTCAAATGACATGAAATAAATAAGAAAATGAGATGTGATTCATGTCATTATTTGTATAGTCCATGTCATTCTTGTTGAACTCTATGTCATTATACATGTTATACAATAAGTTATTGTTAACATGTTACATACAAGACGCACTCTTAATGTTTTGCGATAATTTAAACTATCTTGATTACGTCTGTATAACGAAATGCGGTGTTACTTTGTGACTAACTTTAACGTTGTTTAGATAATCTAATCAGAGTGCGATAATCAATATATATATATATATATATAAAGGAGGAACTTTTCGGGAGCATAGGGAGCTCCTCAAGATTTAGAGCTCATATAGCGCGCCACGTAAGATTGCCTCGTCATCAATTTATAATTTTATTTTTTACAAAAATAGAGTTCTATATAGATTTAAATACATATAAAGAGCTTTGGATAAGCGAAAAATTAAAGTTTGGATTTGAATCAACAACCTAAATTATTATATTATGTAAATTGTGTATAACTTTTGCTACATAATTCGAAATATTATAATTTTTGTACCATTGGAGAGCGTTCGAAATATGCTTCGAAATAAGATCCATTTACAATATAGTTCTACAACTTATGAAATATAGAGCGCCATGTAGGATTGTCATATCATCAGTTTTTTTTAAATAGAGTTCTACATAGATTTAAATACATATAAGGAGTCTTGGATAAGCAGCAATTAGAGTTTCGTTTTGAATGAATGAACAACCTAAATTATTATATTATGTAAATTTTGTATAACTTTTGCTACCTAATTCAGAATATTATAATTTTTGTACCATTAGATAGTGCTCGAAACATGCTTGAAATAAGATTCATTTTACAATATAATTCTACAATTTATGAAATAGAGAGCGCTAGGATTTTCATGTCATTAGTTTTTATTTTAAATATTTGAAAAAAATAGAATTCTACATATATTTAAATACATAAAAGAGTTTTGGATAGGGAAAAATTAGAGTTGCCTTTTGAATAAACAACCTAAATTATTATATTATGTAAATTGAATTTAACTTTTGCTTCCTATCTCATAACATTATAATTTTTTTACCATTGGAGAGTGCTTGAAATAAGCTTCAAAATAGGACCTATTTACAATATAGTTTTACAACTCATGAAAATATATTAAATTAGATTTAATTGTAAGACATTATTTAGTCTTGTTTTAGATAAATATAATAATAGCTATAAGTATTAAAGTATAGTGTATTATATGTGATTATAACATTTAATTATAGGTCTAATTTACGGGATTAAAGATATTATCTTTCAAAACCTCAACCTTACTCAACTAAACCAAAACAACATAGTATTGCAACAAAATTTATTAAGGAAACTTTGTAATTATAACGGAAACTAAAATCTATAGCGATAAAGTTACATATATATTAGAGTTTTGGATTATGTAGAAATTAGAGTTTAATTTAAATAAAACAATCTTATAGAATATTATAAAGAGCTCTGCCTAAGCATGCCATGTCATTCTTATTAATTTTCAATTTTTTTTAAGAGAAAAGTGTTCAACATAGATATAAATACATATAAAGTGTTCTGGATGAATGAAGATTATAGTCTAATTTTAAATAAACAACCTAAATTATCATACTATGTAAATTGAATATAACTTTTGCTACATAATTCGCAATAGTATACTTTTTTTTACCATCGGAGAGTGCTCGAAATATGCTTCGAAATAAGATTCATATACAATATAGTTTTACAACTTATGAAAATAAATTTATTTAGATGAACAATAACGTATTATTTATTCTTTATTTTAAATACATATAAAAATAACTATAAAATTAGCATATTATATTTGACAATAGTAAATCAGTAATTATGTCTTTCAAAATCATACTTTTAAAAATTGAGTTATATAAAGATAAAAAAATTCATATCTATAGTTTTGAATCGGTAGCATTCCATGATGGCATTACATGAAGAATCAAATAAAATTTTGTCATCGAGATTGCGAGAGGTATTATGCAATTGACTAATTATTTTATTTTTATAATATATATTGTATACATAATTTTTTTCCATATATCTATATGTCATATCTTATTCTTTTCTCCATTAACCTAATTCTACTAAAACTATTTGGAAATTAAGGTTCATGTTTCTAGACTATTTGAGGTCACGGATCATAAAAAGGGGATGTTTGACAAGTCTTGATATGGTCATGATTGATTTAAATAGTATTTTCGATTATTAATAGAGGTTTGTTTTATATTTAATTAATTTTCTTCATGATACTATCATTATGATCTTCATTTTGGCTTTCCCATCTTCCATTCTATATGCGTTAGTGTTTATGTCCTATATTAAAAGTTGAAGTTGTGACTGACACTCATGTTTTTCTCTATTCTTTATGTCCAGCATCTATTAAGGGTGCATTTGTGTTCAACTTATTTTTGTCTTATCTTATCTTATAAGATCTTATCGATCTTATCTTATAAGATAGTTTATTGAGTGTGTCTAACATCTTATTTTTATCTTATACGATACGATCGATCTGATCTTATCTTATCTTATCTTATCTTATCTTATCTTATCTTATCTTATCTTATCTTATCTTATCTTATCTTATCTTATCTGATCTTACAAAATCTTATATAAGTTAAAATAAGTTGAACAGAACGGACCCTAAATTATTACCCTCTACTTTCTTATAGTATCATTCGGGAATTATTCATGTTAAAACTGTATTAGTTATTGTTAGTCATACCTATTATTCGGATACCATTTAATAATAAACTTAGCTACAATATTCAATTGAATATTAAAAATTATAAAATTTGTATATCGCAATAACAAATCTAAAAATTACAGTATAATGACAAATACTTTCTCCATTTTTTTACTTCAACAATTGGTTTGGGCATGATTTTTAAGTAAATAAAATGGTAGTTTAGCATAGAGGTACCTCTTTAGTTTACTAGAGTAGGGGATAAATAAATTCTTAATAAAGTAAACGCAACTTTATAAGGCAATTTGGGTAATTAATGATGGTTTTATTAACATAAAGTAAAGGTAATATTTTCAACTGTAGTTGCTTTTTTTTACCAAAAGTGGAATTGTTCAAAAAGATGAAACTACCTAAAGCGTTAATTGTTGTAATAGAGAAATAACGGAGGAATTATGTAAATACAATAGTGTTGAAAAATCTCATTTCACAGCAACATAAAATCAACAATAATATTAACAAAAAATTTGCAATAAAATAAAATAAACAAACCGCAACGCCCAGCTTCAAAACTAGTTTAAACTATCTTGATTACGTATGTATAACGAAATACGGTGTTACTTTGTGACTAACTTTAACGTTGTTTAGATAATCTAATCAGATGGAAAATTTATCCCATCCATCCTCCTCGTAACGTTTTGTCCCTCTACAATCTCTCTCGCACTCTCATAAGTCATAATCTCTTTATGTAATGCTGGGTCTTACAAATTCTTTCTCTTACTCAATCCATTTTTAAATTCTTGCTTTTACTTGGGCCGTGACACGATGCTTTCTTTGAATTCTCTAACATATTCTTATAATTAAGGATTTTTTAACTAGAATAATACAAACTTTTGTCCGTTCTCTTGCAATAATACAAACTTTTGATTATTTTTTAATAATACAAACTTTTGCCCAAAAATTCCCAGGTAGGTCAATCTTGGTTGTAACTTGTTGTAGCAGTCACTATAACATGTGTCATTATGTTATTGGTTGGTTTTTTAATTTTTTATTTCAATTTGAAAAAAAAAAAACTCAAGCCACCCGAAACCAGACCCTCCACTCTTTTTCTCCCTCCCCCAACCCCACCCCTCCCCCCCTCGCCGGACCCTCCCTCTCTCTCTTCCTCCTACCCTCCGGCCCCTCCTCAACCCACGAACCAAACCCCGGTCCCTCCCCCCCACCCCGAAACCACTTCCCCAGTGCCTCCCCCACCCCATAACCACTTCCCCAACCCCTCCCCACCCGAAACCGGTCTCTCTCTCCCTCACTCACTATCTCGTGTCCCTCATCTCTCCTCCACCCAACAACCAATTTCTCAACCAAGGCAACGAGCATCCACTGGACCAATGTAAGGAACCATCAATCCCAAACCGTACTCCATTCGTTCGACGATATGCCCCAAAGAAACATCGGGACTTTTCCACACATTCCAAGCTTTACCTGCAGAGATTGAAACCTCATCCCATCATCACATTCATCATCACTATCATCATCATCGTCATCATCATCATCATCGAAGAAAAAGGGTGGAAATCACCGAGCCAAAGCAAGGGTTTTTCAATGGGGTTTCGCCAGTCATGGAAGAGGAGCGAGAAACGTCGTCGTTTGAGGCGAGATCGAGAGCGGCGAGTAGGAATTCGGTTCTCCAATGGCAACCGGTTGCCCTGAATTGGGTTTCAAAGATTCGGTATTTCTAGTGAGAATGATCTTAATGAGCTCCTTTTCAAGCTTCGATTCTTCTTTGAAAAGTTGGGTTTTGTTATGGGCACCGGTATCGATAAAGTCTCCCTTCGTCGAGGAGAGAGAAAAGTCGGATAGACGGCCCAGGCGGCGTCGAGGAGGAGGTCGTCGAAGGACCGAGAGAGGAGAGGGTGGTTGTGATTGAGAGAAGGAGGTTGTTGACGGAGTTGAAGACGGCCCATCGAGAGATTGAAGGAGGAGATTGTCGAACTTTGATGTGCTTGCTTCTTTGTTGAATGAGCTACTCTTCTTTGGAGATGGTGTTTTGGCAGTTGTGGTTGTGGGTTTATGGGTTTGGTGGTGTGCGACGGTGGTGGCGGGGTGTTTCTTCGAATTTGGTGGAGGAGTTCGGTTGGGGGGTTCAAGGCTGGGAGTGTTAGTTGAAGATATGGTGGAGTGTTGAATTTTTTTTTACCGGTTTTGTAGGTTATAGGTCATATTGATCTACCAGGGGAATTTTGGGCAAAAGTTTATTTTAATAAAAAATAATCAAAAGTTTGTATTATTGCGAGAGAACGGGCAAAAGTTTGTATTATTCTAGTTAAAAAAATGCTATAATTAATTGATCAATATATTTTTTTTCACACGAAGAGAACCTATTGGAAATCAAATTACAGGTTTATAATACAAAGAATGAAGATTATAGTTGAAGATAAGAGTTGACTATACTCATCTCTATCATATTGTAACTACTTAGCTAAGATATTATACGGTTGTTAATTATCTTCTTCTGCTTATTATTTCTTTCATACTAAGATGTTAGGATATTCGTAAAGTAGACACTATTCTTTATTCTTAATTACTATCCATTGTAACAAGCGGAAGGAATTGTGTCCTTGACTCTAATGCAATTACTAAATATAATATGGATCATATTATGGAGATAATAAATTCATTTAATTGGGTCGTCTTTACGTCTTGCTAGAGAATGCTATAGACTTTTGGGTTAGTAAATAATAAACCCAAAGCCCACTTAAATGGATCCTACAAGGTCACACATTATTTCTGGATCAACAAAAGAAAACCTAGAGCCCATAAAGGGTCCTAGGGTGGCCGGCCAAGAGGGAGAAGGGGAGTGGGATTGCTTAACCTAATTACTCCTATAATTAGTTAAGGAATGAAAACTTAATAAATCGAATTAAATAAAACATCCATAATTCAATTCCTCCCTTAATCAAATTAAAATTAGTCATACACATCAAAATAAATCTAATTTTGATGTGTATGACTAATTTTAATTTGATTAAGGGGAGGAATTGAATTATGGATGTTTTATTTAATTGGAGATTTAATTTACTTAAATTTTGATAATGATGGCCGAAAGTTTCAATAAATTCGACCTAAAATTTTTTGCAATTTGAAAATAATTTTGGAGTGGCCGAATTTTTTAAAATCAAAAACCCTAATTTTCGAAATTAAAATTCAATTTTAGATCTCAAATTTTGCAAAAATTTCGAGAGTTATATTTATATTATTAATCTATTTTTCATATTTAAATTGTTTATATATGAAAATTAATTCATGTGGAAAGAGTTTTGTGTGAATTAGAGATTAATATATATGAATAATGCTAAAATTAAATTAAAATAGAGATTTTATGTTAATTTTGAAAATTCAAATCATATAATTAATCTATTTTGTCATATTTAAAATGTTTATGTATGACAAATTAATTCATGTAAAAGGAGTTTTATGTGAATTTAAGGTTAATTGATATGAATAGCCCTAAAATTAATTAAAATGGAGATTTAAATTAATTTTCTAAATTAGGCATAAAGGAGTTTATGTTTTAATTTAATTTGATCATTAAATTAATTTACAAGAAGTTGTAATTTAATTTATTTCCCACAAAAAAAAAGGAGGAGCAGCCATGGCTGGGTGGCGCAACCACCTGCTGGTGGAGCCACGGTGGCTGCTCCAGGTGGTCAAGAGTGGGCAGCCAGGGCTATAGCCGGTAAAATAGACCCATACTCGTGGACCCGACCCAAAATACCCGACCGAGATCCGTTTTCCACCCGAAAATAATGACCCGAAAAAGAACAGATACCCGGAATAACCCGACCCGACCCAAACCCGACCCGGAAGTAAATAAACCCGAATATGACCCGAACCCAAATATGCCCGACCCGAAATTAACCCGATAATGATGATCCAAACCCGACCCGGACCCGAAAAGTTGTCATATTAGTTACTTTTTAATCAAATTTAAGGAAAAAATTGTCATTAAATACTATATATGAGTTAGCCATTGACTATTAATTATTTCACTAGCTCTTGTGCGATTAGAAACCCGAGCTAACCCAGGCCCGATCTAACCCGACCCGATGTGACCCGAAATTTCATGGACCCGTACCCGAAAGGACCCGACCCGAAAGCAATCCGAAAACAAAGGTTACCCGATTTTGATCCGAACATTAATGACCCGACTCGTACCCCGACCCGTTTGCCACCTCTAGCCGGGTCACAAGCATAGCAACCTTGCTATGGTGGCAGCAGCAACGATTTTTTCAAAATTTTTTTTTTTTTGGGAAAATCATTTAAACAGATTTTCAAGATTTTGAGCAGATTTTCAGTTAAATAATTCCATAATTTTATTCTTTAATCAAATTAAAATTAGTAGGCTAGATTTACTAGGATATAATCTTTAGGTGGTTAGGAATTACTTAAATTTTTTTATCTACTTGCTATAATTAAGAATATTTGATATTTTGATTGTTGGCAAGTATAATATGTGATATTATTATGTGGCTTTATATATTTGATATAATTGCTATAAATGACTAGTATGTCCCAAATTTAAGTTAGAAAATACGATCGGCGTATCGTGATGTATTTCTTGTAATTTAAATACAACCGCGTATCGTTAAGTATTTTTGTAATTTATTTAATTTAGATATTATTTAAATTATTTTGATACTTATGTAATCCAAAGACGAGCCCATCAAGAGAAGGCCCATGGCTAAGGTAGATGGAGATCCATGAAGAGTCCAAGGAGTAGCCTAATCAAGATGCTTAGTTCTTAGGATTAGGGGCCATACTAGATCATATTTATTTTTTGCATTTTATTATTATTTAAAATGCTTATAAGTTTATTGAATGTTGGTTATCAATGCGGTAGAGTTCACTAATTCATAACAACATAATAAACTTAGGTCCCGCAAATATTAATGTTAGCTTTTCCAAACATAAAGTACTTATTAACCCTTAATTAATAGTAATAGGTCATGCCTCCGGCGGTATTATCATTAATTTTGGGAGATAAGGTAAAATTGCGAATTTTACTACTTAGTTTGGTTATCCTTAACAAAATCATCAAAAGCGTTTTGGGTTTTGAAGCAAGAGATAGTTAAACATGCGATGCTTACCAATCTAAACAAAAATTATAAAGTGTTATAATTAGTAAAAGAGTTTACTTACCTTGAGAATGTAACGTTATGATAAGGCCCCCGTCTGCTTAGTGTTACATGTTGATAGGATCTTGTATTCACTTATTCAAATGGGACATTAAAATTGAATAGGTGATCAACCTAGAAACCTTTGCATGTTTTAGGTTGTTTTATAAACATAATATTGAACTTTGCTTTAATTACGTTCGTAGATACTATGTCTAACAACAACAACAACTCTGTTTTCAACATTCGTCCTTTCCTTGAAAAGGACAGGCTGAATGGTGAAAATTTCATCAACTGAGAAAGAACCCTAAGACTCGTATTAAGGTCTGAGGGTCGAGAGAATGTCTTAGAAACCCCACTTCCCGTGATTACCGATGAGTCGATCAAGCCGACAAACGTCGTGCTAGCGGTGCCAATGATAAGTCTCGTGCGATCACTTACCCGATGATAGCTAACCATGGAGCCAGGACCTCCAAAAGAGGTTAGAAACCAAGGATGCTTATACCATCATGCAAGAGCTGCGGGCCATGTTTCAAACACGGGCTCGAGTTGAGCGGTATGAGACCAATAGGGAGATACTAGAGTGTCACATGGCCCAGGGTCAAGTTGCATTGGCCCCGTGTTTTCGCTATGATGGGTCTTTTTCGAAAACATGGAACGACTTGGATTCCCTTACAGGGTTAAGTTGGCTACTGACATTATTCTCCACTCATTGCCTGACAACTTCAATCAGTTCAGGATGACCTTCAACATGAATGAGTGTGAAAAGACTTTACAAGAGCTGCACGGGTTGTTGGTCAATGCCGAGAGGAATATCCCCCAAAGAACCAAAGAAAGAGGTTTTGATGCTTCGTAAGGGAAAGGGTTTTAAGAAAAAATGGGCAGAAAGAAGAACAAAGGCAAGCAAGTTGTCGTTCTTGCTGAAAAACCTAAGCCAACCGCCAAGCTAAAGGTGGCCGCAGAAAAGCAAGCCTTCCATTGTCAAAAGATAGGACATCTGGAAGAGTTAGCGCCCCTCAATACTTGAAGGAAAAGAAGTCCGATGCTTCCACTTCGGGAATATCCTGGTTATAGAAATCAATTTGACCTCTACTTCTTTATGTGGTATTGATACGGGCTAGGTTCTCACATAGTTAATGATCTGCGGGGACTAAAAAGAAGTAGGAGACTGGCAAGGGCGAGATAGAGCTTCGCGTTGGAAATGGACGCACGGTTGTTTGCACTTGCCGTAGGAAGCTATAGTCTCGACTTGCCATCCGGCTTTGTTTTAGAACTCCAATAATTTTTATTTTGTTCCTTTCGATAACTATGAACATAATTTCGTTCGTTTTTTGGATTTTAAAGGGTTTTGTTTTGAAATTTAAGAATAAGTGTTGTTCCATTTCTTACAATAATATGTTCAATGCTAGTCTAAATTGATAAATGGCTTATATGTGCTTGATAGGTCATTACAAGTCTATAACATAGATAGCAAGAAACAAAAATCAAATGAATCAAACCTAACTTATATTTGGCATTGTTGAATGGGTCATATAAACCAAAAAAGCGCATCCAAAAGTTACAACAGATGGTATTCTTCCATCATTTGATTTCGAATCATTTGATGTATGTAAATCATGCTTGATGGCGAAAATGACAAAGTCACCATTTGCTTGGAAAAAGGGTGAAAAGGCCAACGATCTCTTGGGCCTCATACATATAGATGTTTGTGGTCCTATGAGCACAAAGGCAAGGGGAGGGTTTAAGTACTTCATTACCTTCACTCGATGATTTGAGTAGATATGGATATGTCTACTTAATGAAACATAAGTCGGAATCTTTTGAAAAATTCAAAAAGTTCCAAAATGATGTACAAAATCAACTTGGTAAGACAATCAAAGCCCCGCGATCCGATCGTGGTGGAGAGTATTTGAGCCAAGAGTTTGATGATCATTGAAGGATTGTGGAATTCTTTCACAATTGACTCCGCCAGAACACCGCAGCTTAAATGGTGTATTTAAAAGGAGGAATCGGACCTTATTGGATATGGTTCGATCAATGGTGAGTCTTCGTCGATCTTCCGATTTCTTTTTGGGGATATGCTCGTGAAAGCTCGAAACAAATTGCACATACACTAAACAGGAGCCCGTCAAAGGCTGTAGAAAAGACTCCATATGAGTGCCGGGAATGGAAAAACTCCAAACTTGTCTTTTCTTAAGATTTGGGGATGTGAGTTCTATGTAAAACGTTTGCTCGGATAAACTTGCACCCCAAGTCGGATAAATGTCTCTTTGTGGGATATCCAAAAGAGACAAGGGGTTATTACTTCTATAACCGTCAAGAGAACAAAGTGTTTGTTGCTCGTGATGGTGTCTTTCTTGAAATGGAATTTGTTTCTAGAAACACAAGTAGGAGTAAAATAATTCTCGAAGAAATTCGAGATGAGCAACAATTGGACGTGGTTCACACCATGTCGAGACGGCCCAAATGGACGAAAGTCAAGTTCGGTGAGATGACTTATTCAACGCGTGATCCCTCCTACCGTCCCACTTGAATCTAATTCAAGCGAAGATCTTTAAGAAGTTGAAGAGAACATTTCTCTTGATGCTTAGGCCCCAAGCGTAGGTCTAGTAGAGGAAGGATTCCAAACAAGAGGTTGGTTGATTTCCGTTAACCGGAAACTCGAAATTATGATTTTGGAGAATTCGGAACCTACTACCTACAAACGAAGCTTTGACGAGCCCGGACTCGAGAAATGGCTTCGAGGCCATGAAATCCGAGTTAGACTCCATGTCTCGAGAATAAAGTGTGGACCCTGGTCGACATGCCCGATGGGGTTAACCCTATTGGATGCAAGTGGGTGTTAAAATTGAAAAAGACAAAGATGGAAATGTCTATCGTGTAGAAAGCAAGACTGGCCGCAAAAGGATTCACGCAAATTCATGGTATAGACTAGTATGAGACCTTTTCTCTAATAGCAATGCTTAAGTCAATTCAGATACTTTTAGCGATTGCCGCATTTTATGATTATGAAATTTGTGAGATGGACGTCAAAACCGCATTCTTGAATGGGTTCTTGAATGAGGATGTGTACATGACACAACCTCGAGGGGTTTGAGGATCCAAAAAAAAATCCTAAAAGGGTTTGCAAGCTTCAAAGATCCATTTATGGATTAAAGCAAAGCATCTCTTGTCGAAATCTTCGATTTGATGAGGCAATCATGAAATTTTTGGTTTCATCAAAAGCGAAGAAGAGTCTTGTGTTTACAAGAAGTTTAGTGGGAGCAACTTAGTCTTCTTGGTATTGTATGTAGATGACATACTACTCATGGGAAATGACATACCAATGCTTGAGTCGCTAAGGAATGGTTGAAAAGTTGTTTCTCCATGAAGGACCTTTGGAGAAGCCGAGTACATACCGGGAATTAAAATCCATAGAGATAGGTCTCGAAAAGGATGATTGGACTAAGTCAAGAAACTTATATTGATAAAGTTCTTGCAAGGTTCAACATGGAAAACAAGAAGAGAAGATTCATTCCCATGTCACATGGCATATCACTTAGCAAGAGTCAAGGGCACCTGGACCGAGCCCGATGAGTTGAAGGCCGAATGAGTAGCATACCTTATGCTTCGGCCATAGGATCGATATCTTGTATGCCATGAGAAGTACTCGACTGGATTTTGCATTATGCCTCTGAGCATGTGTAGTGAGTTCCAAGCAAATCCAGAGAAGCACACTCGGATTGCGGCTAATAGTATCCTTAAGTACTTGAGAAGAACTAAAGGCATGTTCTTAGTCTATGGAGGTGAGAAAGTGAGTAAGTTGTTAAAGGTTATACCGATACGAGCTTTCAAACCAACGGAGATGATTACCGCTCTCGCCCGGTGGTACGTCTTTTGTCTAAATGGAGGAGCAAGGAGCCGGAAGCGCTCAATGCAAAGCACTCGTATAAACTCTACGACAGTAATCGGGAATATTTAGGGCATGATTGAAGTTGCTAAAGAAGCAGCTTTGATAAAGAAGTTCTTGTGAGCTAGATATCATACCTAGTGCTCGAAGGGATTGAGTTGTTCCGTGATAACAATGGTGCTATTGCACAAGCAAAGAACCGGAGATCACATAACAAATCCAAACATGTAATGAGGAAGTATCACCTCATTCGAGAGATAGTTGAGCAGTGAAGGATGTCAGGATCTCGCAAAGTTCACATCTGGATGAGAATGTGGCTAATCCGCTCACTAAACCACCACCTCAACCAAGCATGAGCGTCACGCTAGGGCTACAGGCTTGAAGTAAATGTTAGAGTCGGCTTTAGATTGTACTAGGTTTGAGAAACTTGTTACAATGTAGGAGACATGGTTTTGTTATTTTATGTTTATGAGAAATAAATATGTCTTACTTTAATTTTGGTTGGGTATTAAGTGAAATGTCCAAAATATATCTTTGAATTCAATGGTTTTGTCAAATATGTGATTTGATGAATGAAACACTATAAGTGAAACGTAATTCATAGAATATTATAGTTCCTAATCTAAGTTATTAAATTGGACATAAATGACTTATTAAAGGATTAGCATATAAGATTGATTGATAGCGGCCGTTTCATGGGCTATGGGAACATGGAGATGTTTAGTCATTCATATGGACATGTATAGTTGATACACGATCGAACGGACCTACTTAGAAGTTTCTATAACTTCGTAATTATATTAGTGGATTCCTAAGACATGAGTGGAACACTACTTAGCCTAATGATTGGTATAACTTTGATGCCGTCAAACGTCATGCCGTAAAAGGGGACTATAAAGGCAGCATTCGGGTTGTGCTAAAAAGTTGAGTGGGAGTTTTGGTTGCCACCAAGATTGAAAAGTCCTCTCATGTGATGAGATAGGGATGGGTGTCTTGTCCCCTTGGAGAGTGAAAATTGAAAAATGCATGGCCGTGCTCAAATGGATTATATGATTATCATTTGTTTGTCAATTTGAATTCGAATTTCAAGGATTAATTTGAAGACTAGTATAGATGACATATAAATATGGTCATACTATCAAATTGACACCGAGAGACTTAAGGAATTTAAAAGATTGCACACTCGTCTCGGACAAGTGGGAGATTGAAGGAATTGTGTCCTTAACTCTAATGCAATTACTAAATATAATATGGATCATATTATGGAGATAATAGTTCATTTAATTGGGTCGTCTTTACGTCTTGCTATAGAATGCTATAGACCTTTGGGTTAGTAATAATAAACCCAAGAAAGCCCACTTAAATGGATCCTACGAAGGTCACACATTATATCTCGGATCAACAAAAGAAAACCTAGAGTCCATAAAGGGCCTTAGGTGGCCGGCCAAGAGGGAGACGGGAGTGGGATTGCATAACCTAATTACTCCTATAATTAGTTAAGGAATGAGAAAATATATATACTTTGATCTCTTAATATTTTCTCTCTCCTATTCTCTCACATTCAAAAGTCACGTAATATTTGCTCGAGAAATAGAAGAGTCCACTCTTCCTTCCAACTAGCATTGGTGGAGCTTTGATCTAGATTAATTGGACTTAGTAGAGGAATCTCAATTGCGGTTCTATCTCCGGGTCTTGAAAGAGCTTAGTGGAAATCACTTGGCAAAGTTAATTCTTAACTATATGTGATCCTTGAATGTATATGCATGAGATCCTGTTTAAGTGCTT